>CM060966.1:102123196-102488196 GCA_030765045.1 Tenodera sinensis | reverse complement strand
CTCTGTAATGGATTCGTTACTCAATTCAATTATATCACTGCATTAGCTTATTTAATAAGGATATTTGAAGGGTGTGTAATGGAACAATTTAGAATACATAAAATGAGGTGTGTAATATCTCATGTTAAAACATAAGAATTTTCTCCCAGGTCCAATCATAAATCTAAATTTCTAATGCTTTTGACGAGTTTCAGCTTTACTCACAGAAATCAAGCGAGATGCCTCCGCGATAGTGCGTGAGACTCACAATTGGGAAGTCCCGGATTTGATTCCCGTTGACCGCCTACTTTGATTATGGTTTTCCCGGTTTTCCCAAATTGTTAGATGGTTTTTAATCTACCACGATTTCTTTGCCATTAATTCTCTTTTATTCCATTTTCTTCCTCATTTTTCAGTAGTTCTAGACTTCGTGGTTCTGAACAAGTGGAGCGGATCCTTGCTCAAAGGGAAGAGTACACCCCTTGTACACTAGAGAGCTCCTTGGTCGACGGATTATTCATCGTCCTTACTAAACAACAGCAATGGAGTAAGTCTTCGAGCTGGAACCCTTAGGGACCTCCGTGTGCCCCAGCGTTCTGTATACCTGCGGCCTGTCGTCTGCGGTGATCCCATCAATTCATCCTTTCCTCCTGAAGTGTTAGCCACAATAGATCTAAATAGATCGCCGTGAGCTGGTTCCCCTCCGTTCTATTACCTATCGTTAGTCCCAGAAGTATTTCATATCACTTTTTGTATGGACAATATTGGTAAACGTTTCATTAGAATTACAACATAATTCAATTGTTCTCATATAACACATGATAAAAGCCTTTGGAGAGCAAAGCACTTTGTAACCAAGAGTCCGCAATTTCTTTAACTCAACAAAAGTTGCATTAAGTTGCAGCGGTATATAGTAAATATAAATAAATAATAGATTTAACGTTATGGTCCTCAGAAAAGGTGTTGTTTTAGGCTATATTAAAATATGGCACCTGGTTTTGCGTTAAATTAGACTCACTTACATAAGTAGCATTTGTTTAGTACACTTCATAACATTTCAACGATTGTGGATAGATCTTTCAAAAACAAAGTTCTGCCATAATCACAGGATGCTTTATAGGATTTCAAATAAATTTTCTGGGATATTCACATGAGATAAAGCATTAAGCTCAAAAGGTTTTAATTTTATTAATAGAACTGCTCACAGCAAGTGTATATTGTGGATGTTCTCAAAGGTTCTTCTATGTGGGAATTCTGTGATAGTAAGGTCAAAATAGGTAACATTTAATATGGTATATGATGCCATTCCACCAAGAGTAGGTTGGACCCACATTTGAAGTTGAGGTACCCAAATGGTAGAATCCGCTACTCCGATAGTGATGATGTGGATTAGATGGAATGAGAGGACCTACAGCATTTACTGTGAACTTTGAACGAAATTTTGGATACTTCACATGAGCTATGAAGGCTTGGGTAGAGCCAATCCCAGAGTTCGGAATCAAACTACGTATTTTCAGCATGAGAGCTGAAAACTAAACCACTGCGCTCATATCTAATGTATCACACTGTGAATACAATACAAGAGCAAAGCTTACTCTGAAAAAAATATGTGTTACACTCGTACTATTGGACAAATCGTTCCTACAAACCTCATTCCTCTAGCTACGTTATGTTAATCGAGGTAAACGCATTTACAGAAGTTATTGCTAATTTTCTTTGGGTGTAAGTGAATAGGGAAATACAGTAGGATTTAGGTGCTAGTCATTTTGTTTTTCAACTAGTCACTGGCATTTCTTTCTCTTTGTGTATCCGTGTATAAAAGGACGAATAACGACTTCCCATTTGAGAAAATTATAGGAATTGGAAAATTTAAACAGAATTCAAAGAATGAAAGGAATGTCTCAGAAATGTTTTACTTAAAATGCATTTCACATAGATTGTATTTTAACAGCATCAACAGTTTTGTGCGGAAATACCTTTTTCTGTTCCATATAAAGGCACTCGGGAGTGGGGGGAGGGGGGAGAATTGCTTTCTTTCCTTTTCTTGCTTTCTGTTTTTTGTTTTATTTTTTATTTCAGGATGACTCAAAATATTTTGGAGTATAATACTTCCCGCACTTATTACCAGAGAAAATAAAAATTTGGAGGTTAAACGTGGCTCAAAGTTATATGAATATAACTCTTGATCCTATAAAACCTGCGTATATAATACTTGTCATTCATAAAAGCAAGTAGTGTATAACACTGGCACGCGAAATTTGCATTGCGTCACAGTCTGCCTATTGTTTTAACCTCATATTCCAGACGTTTTAATCCCGAGGGAACGCGTGAAGGGCACGATTGCATTCAAAATCAGTTTAATAATAAAAAGCAAATTTTGAGCGTTTAATTAACGTCTGGAATAATCATCTCCTTACTTTTCACAACTTCATCACTTGTTTTTATAATTTTTCACTCCATAGGGTGCAAAAGAGGAAGGACCAGAGAAAGTGCTAAGCCCAGGGCACTGTAGGAAAAGGAGGTGGGAGTCTTTAATATAAAAATGGAATCCCGCTTTAAAAGTTAATGAGCGAAGAGGAAAGGTAAACGAAGCGCCACAGCTTTAACACAAGGGAAACCGCTCTTCAAGACACTACCTTAAAGATATAGACATTACTTCTGCCTCGTGCGCTTTATTTTCTGAGGAGAAAGATAATAATTTACGCTCTTTCGCTTTGTCATTTTTACACGCCTCCTTAGAGTTTTAATGCTTCTGCTTTGTGTTCAACCTGCACGAGAGGAAGACGTATTTCCTTTTATCACTGTTGCTTCCTGCCTGACTTCAAACAGCGTTTAACCCGTGAGCTAAGGAAGGTGCCCATAAACATCCATTACACTTATCACAAACAAAGGGTGTATGTGTGTGTCAAATCAAGATGCTTCACTATACGTTATAAGCATCACTCTATTTCAAGGGGCGATTTTATATACTAATAGTGTTTTATATACCTATAAAATATAAAACTTCATTTTAATTTTTGCTTCGCCTGGGAGAAAAAGAGCGAATCAACAAAAACCTGTAACCTCAAGACAAGTTTACATGCATTAGTCTGTACCAACGAGGTGAGGTCGTGTCTACATGTGTGTCCAGCATTTGGGAGGTCCCGGTGACTACGCACTGTCTTGGATTTTTCCGTGGTTTCCCTTTGTCACTTAGGCCAGCCATGTCCAAACGCAGACTCACAAACCGACCTTGACTCAGCCTCTCTACACGTTGCGTGAACCTTGTACCTAGCGACACACCCCTTCACTTGTCAATGCCATCATCCTTGTGGTGGATTGTAACAGTGATGCCGCTGTCTAAACTCTCCACGTCTTACAAACGTAAAGTTCACAGAAGAGTGGATGGACAAATTATACCAGGTTCAAGTATACAATTACAGTTCACAGAATCAAATATTTTTAAAAGCTTGGAAAACGACCTTTTTGCCAACGCTTTGGCAATGGAACCAAAATCAGCATCATTGCAGTTGTAGATGGAATTACGTACCTTACTAAATGACACAGTTGTAAAAGTATTTGTAAAGAGCATTTAGGAACCCAAGTATTTAAACTTGTTCTTTTGAATAAATAGGGCATTGAGCGTTCACATATTGACAATGTTTTTGCCTCAACGTACATTTGCAAGAAACTTTTTTTTTTCCTCAAGCAAAGCAAAGAAAATGTAGGAAGATAAGTAGAACATCATATTCTGGCTATAGCCTATGTAGTCCTGTTTAATCTAGATGTCTTTTGAATAACTCCTAAACCATAAGAGATGGACAAAATCTTACTCTACAAAAAATGTAGATCTCGCTAAAACACAAAATTTATGTCGGAATAAATGTTTTTGTGGAATGAACCATTTCGGAGATATTCCTTGTTATTTGTACCAGTATCGGAAAAAAAACTTTCGTGAAATGGAACATCGTCGTTCATTTTTTTATATGTTAAGAGTGCAAAGAGAACAGGATCTCTAAGCTTTAAAGGATGTGACTATCGCTCATGTGACAAGGAAATAAGCAATAAGATAATTTGTACAATGTTTATCTCAACTAACACGAAGAAGATATAGAATTAAGAGTTTGTAAGAATGGTTAGCACAAGGGTAGAGAATGTTATGTGAGTGCAACACAGACTTTTTTACTAACGTCCTCCAATGTAGTATAATATCGGACGGTGAGTGAATGAAATGGGTGAAATGATGCTCAAATGAGCCCGAGGTACATATATTTTTAAGTTACCCAACATTCGGCTCCTCAGAGTAAGAGAAAACCTCAGTAAAAACCTTCTCCGGGTAACTCATCCTAAGCCAGATTTGTTCTCGCGACCTCTTGGACGTGAGGAAGACACGCTACCACCACGCCAGAGAGGCGGGCAGACTCAGCGGAGGCTAGACAAGTGAGATCATATAGTATGTCATGACACAGTTGAAGTAAATACCGAGTATACTTTCTCCTAATCGAGAATTAGTAAATTAAATCTCATCTGAGTTCTGATTTTCTTTGGATAAATTGAAACTCCAGAGAAACGTTTTGCTTTCTCTCTCTCTCTAATCTAAGCAGATAAGCTTAAGACATTTTAACTAATAAGAATAAATAAAATGCTCACATTTTACCATCATTCAAATAAAATTAGCTTTTTAGTCAGTTGATAGTAAAAGTGGGGCATTTAGCACTTCACGACTGTGTTAACAGTGGAAAATTCTTTAGCTCAGTGCTCAAAAACTTTTAACATGGCGATAATGCCAACTTTGTTTTCATGTGGAATATGACCATCACCTCATTCCAGTAGGCCGTGAATCTGAGTTACACAATGCATGTTTAAAATAGCGGGTCATTTGAGTTTAAAAAAAATGTAATATTACTTAAATTTCCCTTATGTAGAATGTTATGGTTTTGTAAAAGCCATGTTGAAAACACTGATGCTACGCAAGGCAAATGAGCATCGCAACCCGAAAACTATCCTGACCATGAGAAAGGTAAAACAATACCATATATTTATATACAATGCATAATATATCTACAAATATTCAGGATGTCTAAAAATAGTGTATGATGCACGGATTAAAAGGATTTTATTTTGTTCGTAGGTTTCCTCAACTTGGCCTGTGGCTTCCTTTCGGAATCACACCTACTCACAAAATAAAATCTTCCTTTTAACTCTTGTATCATAAATAACTATTATAAAATTAAACACTCAGAGTGCTTTAAAACAATCTCGCTTTTACGCGTGTTTGTTCTATCATGAATATATCTCCTGAGTTATCTGCATAAAATGATACAAAAAGCTTTGCGGAAAAGGCTATAAGTTTAGAATTAACATTGATATTTAATATTTCAACAGGATGTTCGGTTACCTGTTTATCGCTATAAGACCGCCATGTCATCTTAAGTTCACAATATGATAGATAACAATCGTTTGTGTAACTTAGACGTTAATTTTAATTATTGCATCATAATTAAAATACGGGTTCATTTTGGTGACTATGCTTAAGGGGTACAAACTAAAGCTCTGGAATGATAGTTTCTCTCCCTCCTATTACTTTCCTGCCTTTTTAGGTGGTGTGTGGTAGTGGACTGCTTCATATATGAGCGCAAATGTTCTGTGCGTTCAATAAGTAAATAACTAAATGCGACGATTACGCAAGGTTATCGGAAGGTTGGCACAGGGCAGTCAGAATAAAAAACAAGATAAGGCGCGCGCTCGCCCAATGTAAATACGATGAGCTCTATCGCCAGACTACTAGAATTTTCTGGATGTTTTGATCTTCCGAATATCGTGGAAAGTTTATACGGCTATATAATAAGAGAGCGCTCTCGCGAAGTGGGAGAGGAGTCCGGCGAAATGAGTCTTGTGTAGCGAGAGAATGAATAAGCGCGTGCAATGAGAAGTGCCATTCTCTAGGCATTTGTGGTCAGTTTGTAGTGAAGCACGTGAGCGCTGTTACTGCGCGGGATTATAAACGTTTGACCCAGAATTCAATTCAGAGAAGTATGACGTTTGTTGCAGAAGTTGTCCCTAACACGTTCAGGTCTGAATATCAGAATCTTCCAGGTCTCGGCAATAGGCGGTGGCATAAAGGTCACCTTTCCTTATAAAATCTCTCTCAAACTGTGTTCTTTTCGGTCGCTATTGAAACTCCGTGAAATTTGTAGGCTGAGTACTTGTTATATCACTGACTTAAGGGAATATTGAGGTCAGATTTTAGTTGTTTGGTTAAAAAATGGGATTTTTATTGTAGAAAATGCACAATAACTTAAATAATGCATCTGCAAAGTTTTAACCTCCTAGGGAGGGTAGAACACACATTTTGGACGCCATTTTTAAATCGGTGCGCCTCTGCTTCTGCCCCTTAAATGGGCGTGCCCACACCTTCCACTTCATGGAGGCTTGGAACAAACTGTTTTAAACAAGGCGCTAAGTGTTCTGCTGCCTGTGCATTCACCGTAGCCCAGTTGAACAACTCCAATAAATTCCTCAGAGAAGTATTTTTCGTTTGTCATTTGTTAATTTCTAAGTTATTTACCATGCTTCTGGCTTGGCAGATTTCTGTTGTTTACGAGGTTAGAGTGTAATTATTGATATCTACATTGTGAGTAGTATTACATATTTCGTTTGTGGCGAACATAAAGGTAAAGTTGTGGCAAGAGATTCTTTGCTTTTATTTCTATTAACAGACCACGTGCTTGTTAGGTGTATTTTAAAATCACATATTGAATTACTGTGCTTTGCAATGCCAAAAAGGGTTCTAATGACCTAGCTGTCGACGGGCCCTTAAACCCTAATCACTCACTCACGCAATGCCAAAAACAAAGGGCTGTATGTCAGCCTTATGCAAATCGATGAAAAAAATCAGATGGGGGAAAATATACTTGCATAGAAGTTAATTAGGAAGCGTGTGCCTAAGGTTTTAACTCATTTTTTTCACAAACAATTTCATATTCAAAATCTATCTTCTCCCACAAAAAATCTAGGTAGAGGGCTGATGCAGTATTATTAGTTATGGTAGGTGTTGTGTTGGAGTGTTTTGTTTCCCATTGTTTGATTGTTTGTATCATATCGTTTGCAGTTGGCCTAGTGCGATTATCTTTTGTCTTCATTGTAAATGTTATAGATATTTACGAATAAAATTGTGATAATAAATACACTAATATTATTTCAATTGTGGCCTCCTGAGCAAAGAAGACTATCTCATTAGAAAGACTAAAAGTTAATACATCGACGTAACATATAATTTTCACGGGGGTCGCGTCTCAAGGAAAATTATCAGCTGTAAATTGTGAACATACTTCATACCCGTACCACGACCGAGATAGGAAAGAAAGAGTCATCGCAGTTCATCGAAAGAGTTAGCCGGATCTTTTATTCGAGAAAAGAATTCATCATACCGACCCTTCAAAGTGACGACGAGAAGAAGATTCCCTTCATACTGGTGTCGGGAGATACCAGCCGGAAGAGACCCCTTCATACTGGCGCCCAGACGTGCGACGTCTCGAATACAGGCGTATGGAGTAAAAATATGTACCTGGACAAAGAGTGAAAAGAAGACATTTTGACGGAGTATCCTTTTTCTTGTGCTCCAGAATTCAAGTAAGACTAGTACTAATTTATGATACTACGCAATAAGAAAATTGTACAGAAGATGGAAAAAGTTGAGAAAGATAATGATAGTGTAGAGAGGGAAGTAAGTGATAAGTTATCAGTAGAAGGTAGAAAGAATGTAGTATGTAAGGAATTTGAAATAGGATTGAAAGAAATATTGGAAGCGATGAACAAAAATACAGCAGATATAAAAGCAGATTTTGTTAGAAATGTAACAGAACTAAAAGCAGATGTAGCAAAACTAAGAGAGGATAGTGTTAGAAATGTAACAGAACTAAAAGCAGATGTAGCAAAACTAAGAGAGGATAGTGTTAGAAATGTAACAGAACTAAAAGCAGATGTAGCAGATTTGAAGGAGGATAATGCCAGAAATATAAATAAATTGTCACAAGAAATTGAATTATGTAAGAAGGAATGTACAGAAAGAATTGAATCAAGTAACAATGATATAGCTAAATTAGGTGAGTTAGTAAGCGTGATAAAATTAGGACAGGAATCAAACACAGTAGAAATAGCTAGGCTAGGAGAATTGATAAATGAAGTTAAGTTAGGACAGGAGAAGACAGTGGTAGAAATGAAAGCTGAATTAAGTAAAGAATTTGATGAAAAACTAGCAGAACAGAATGCAAAAATTGCAAAGGTAGGAGATGAATTGAGAACAGAGATAGTCGTGGTAGAACAGAGTTGTAAAATGTATCAAGATGGAATTAGGTCAAAACAAAATGACATTGATGTAAAAATTGATAGTTTAGAAAATGTTGTAAAGGGTATAAGCGCTGAGATGCAGTCACAGCGAGAAGAATTGAATAAAGTAAAGGAGGAAGCCAATGTAAATGTAAATAGAATAAATGAAACGGTTACAAAGGAAAAAGAATTTACAGGAAGGCTTTCCCAAGTTGTGATTGCTCTACAGGCTGATAGAGTTAATGACAATCATGATCAATTTGTGAGTGAATGCAAAAATATGACCAATACTGATGCACTTGACGATAACAGTAATATGGCGGACTTTCAGGAGAATGATTTAGCTATGCCAATGCACTCCCCTAGTCAAAACCATAATTGTCACGCTAGTCACTTGTTCCATGACCTAACCCCTCCGTCATTTGACGAAGAAGCCGGTGACAATCCAAAAATTTTCATAAAAGAACTGGAGGATTATTTTAGGATCAAACGAATTCCGAACGAGATACGAATGACGGTGGTTAAACGCTGTCTTAAGAAAAACGCATTGGAATGGTTAAGACTAACTTTGGCGTCTCACAAAACATATAGTATGTTTCGAAACCTTTTTATAAATAGATTTTGGGGACCGGGACGTCAAAACCAGATTAAAGTCGAACTGGCTACCGGACATTATGACAGTAAACGTGGTATTTCAATGATGGAGTATTTTTTGAAACTGGCGAACAAATCGAAACTACTCCAACCTCAGTTGAGTGAACAGGAGGTTATTGAAGCACTTATTCGCCATTATCCACCGCACATAAGAAAAATCATAAAACAAATTTTAGTGGGGAGGGGCATAGAACCCCTGAAAGTTACCAAAAAAAAAAAAAAAAAAAAAAATCGAAACATTGTCAAGAGAAAATATTTTTGTATTCAACGATGACATGTTTTTCAACACAGTTGTTATATTGTTGTACAATTACATTGTTGTGGGGAGATCATCACAGTACATGCAACATTGTATGGCTGAAAACAATTTTCCCAAAATAGAATTAGTTGCATATACTGTGATGAGGGGCATTTGATGCAGTATTATTAGTTATGGTAGGTGTTGTGTTGGAGTGTTTTGTTTCCCATTGTTTGATTGTTTGCATCATATCGTTTGCAGTTGGCCTAGTGCGATTATCTTTTGTCTTCATTGTAAATGTTATAGATATTTACGAATAAAATTGTGATAGTAAATACACTAATATTATTTCAATTGTGGCCTCCTGAGCAAAGAAGACTATCTCATTAGAAAGACTAAAAGTTAATACATCGACGTAACATATAATTTTCACGGGGGTCGCGTCTCAAGGAAAATTATCAGCTGTAAATTGTGAACATACTTCATACCCGTACCACGACCGAGATAGGAAAGAAAGAGTCATCGCAGTTCATCGAAAGAGTTAGCCGGATCTTTTATTCGAGAAAAGAATTCATCATACCGACCCTTCAAAGTGACGACGAGAAGAAGATTCCCTTCATACTGGTGTCGGGAGATACCAGCCGGAAGAGACTCCTTCAGGGCTAACAAGATAGTTCGGAATAAGGGTAATAAAATTCACAAAAAATCTAGGTAGAGGGCTAACAAGATAGTTCGGAATAAGGGTAGTAAAATGCCAATTAGTATTATTATAATTTTTAAAAAATAATATATATACTAATGCACTGTGTTTATGACATTTTACACTGTGCAGTATTAAAAGGTTTTTAAGAAAGACTTCATTATTTGAAAATTTCCATCCTTTAATTTGTTCCAAATTAAACAAGGGGATATAATTTTAAAGCTCAACTGTATAGTTCAGCATCTGTTAGAGGAGATAGACTTTGATTTACAATTGATATAAATTAATATAAATGAATAAATATAGCATAACTGTGATTAGATATTGGAATGAAAATGCCTTGAAAACAATTAGGCGTCTAACTTCAATACTTTAGAAAATCACATTTATTCACCTCGGTGTACACTTAAGACAACATGAATTGGCAACGGTATAGTGGTTCCTGGGAATGTAAATACGAAAAGTATTTTTGTAGGGCATAGGGACTTAGATATGGTTATGAGATACATATGAACACTTTATTTTATTTTAATTCGTAATGGATTACATTTTACGATTAAAGTCGTCACTGGATTAGTGCACTTTGGATTAAGCGCCGTGCTTATTAGGCAACTTCTCCAGCAAACATGTTTTACGGTGCAGCTTTCCCGCTAGAGTTGATACTTCATTCAAAAAATTAACTAGAAACAACGACATACACGAAAGACCTTGAAATGAACTCAATGTACAATGGAGCGTTGGTTCCTGTGGAAGTTGACTTGCCTACAACTCAATTATTTTGTTTGTTACATCCTCTTTAATACTTTGAAACCGTAAAATAATATGAAAGATGTTCCCTAGCTTAAGTAAAACTGGAAGATGGGAAAGGTGCATGAAGAAGAAATTCCGAGTTTATTAATCTCCGCTAACAGATGATGAGAGAAATAATTTTTTCTCTTTCTTTCCAGTATTGACCGACAAACGGAAGTCCGGGGGCAATAGCACAAAAGAGTCATAATTTCAAGACGCATGTGAAGAAGAAGCTGCAGCCGCGAGCGGTGGCGAATTTAATTTCACAATGTCATTCAAATATCTCGTAATTAGTTTCCAGACGGGCGGTGGGGAGAAAATGTCAAACTAATTATATACAAAAGTCTCTGCTTTAATGAAGTTTTTTATTTGAAAATGAATGAGAGAAATTGTCTTCTCTTTTGAAAAAAAAATTCCTTTTAAATTTAGCGTGCCTCAGGCTTTGACTTCAGAAGATATTTTCTTCCAATGTACTTCTTTTCATGTTCCTACGTTTTATTTGTTTTTCTTTTCTTTAGCGCATTAACTTTAGTCTCTAGCACAAACTCATTAACTAAAATGTCATCAGATCTTTAGAAAAGAAACACAGTTCTTTAGGACAAAGCTAATTTTTGCTACAAAGGTGGCTGTAGCTTCTAAGGCATAGAACTGCCAAGTGATTACTCAAGGGTGGAATCAAAAAGACGAGGTAACAAATTGATTTCTTTACATACCTGTCTTTATTGGTGAAGCAAGCCTTCATTTCCTTCCCATTATATACAATTAAATGAGAATACAAAGAGCACTACGGCTATTTAAAGTGATTGAATATACATATTTATCATACCAAATGCCGCAAAAGAATTACAAATGACACGATGATGTGCATTGCGTTAACACAGAGGCTGCGGAGGTGTTCTGTTACGTCACTCGTTGAACTCTCGTTGGACGTTCCCTTCTGTTGCCGCTGATTGTGTTACATTGTGGTTGTTACAGTTGTGGGCGGACGTGGGTGTGTAGTTACTTATAGTTGCCCCAACTAGCTTATGTATGAACCTGTATAACTTGTCAGGGCGTGTTCAATATGCTACCACGTCTGCTTGAAATGATAACACCCAACGAGGTTTAACTAAGATTATAATTATTTACCTTCAGTCACAATATTTATGAAACTGTATATTGCAGGATATACGGGGTCAGTTAAAAGTACAACACCACCTAAATAACTTTTGAAGGGTGCGGCTGGTTCACATGAAACTTAGTATAGGAAGGAGTCAGTGCAGGAAACACAAAAACATGTTTTTGTTACTTCTAATTTAACCTAAAGTGACAACAATTTTCTCAATTTAAATGTTGGCTATGGGAACCCAAGCCACGAGCTCCGAATGTAAACTACAAACGCTACCAGCTGAGCCATCCCGCTCCGTTGATATAACGCGTAAGTTCAGGGTCTTTTTTGATGCTAGTATCTCTAATAATGGAAATAATAACACCGACAATAATGTTAATAACAATACATATTTGCTATGCAGATAATCGCCTTGCAATTGAAAACATTCCAATGTTACTCATTAATGATAAATAACCTTTATTTAGCATCAAATAGAAAAAGTGAAAACAAAAGTTTATATCTGTTTTGTATTCAGAATGACGCTGTTTCCAAAAGTTGCAAGAATGCCAGCAGTATATAGAAACAAGTAGGAAAACAAAATAAAGGATTGTATCCTCTCAAATCAAAATTCTGACGAAATACTGTAAGTAAACGGCTTGTCTAAAAACCTTCTTCCCTATTTAATACCTCAGCGGCTTTGACCTTTTCAATCTTTTATTTTTTGGTTTGAAACATATCAGTTGTCATTCATACTTGCAGACTCAAAGTAGAATGGGCGGTTCCTAAAATTATGGATACCCACCTGCGAAAAATACAAAAAATATCGAAATTCATAAATCTGTTTCAAATCTAGCAAACTACTTTAAATCTATATAGCTTTTATAGCTGTATACCTGTTGAAAGTTGAAATTTTTAAGTATGAATTGAGTATGAGAGATTGATGATATATCTCCAACTAGCAGCAGTCAAGTGAACCTAAGCCGTCTAGCATTTATCTTTTTACAATGTAGAAACATTTTGTTTCCCTCTTGAATACTGACAAACAAGAAGGAAAAAATTGAAGGAACACAATTGTACTACGTTAAGGAATACACAATGCATCTAACAAATTCGAGTTATTGTCTCTTGAATTTTTACGAGCAGTCTAATTGAAGAAAAGCAGCTTTGGTGTTGAACCAGGCAGGAGAATTTCCCTGGGGACGGAGCAAGAAAGCAAGGTCAAGTGGTTTGCAGTAAGTCCCTTTGTCAGAGATCACTGTCTCCAGTGGCTTAAACGGACATCTTGAAAAGGCTTACTGTGTCTGCTTTTTCCGTATAGTTTGCTGCCGTTTTGTCTATCCAGATGTAGAGACAAAGCAGAACTCCAAGCACACGCCTTCATTGAAGTAACAAAATGTTTTATCTTTTTAGGTAAAACTGCATAAGTGTCGCATTTCAAGCATATAATAAAACAGCAATCAACGCTGAGCAATAGAAAGTGACTATTTTACACAGAGGAGTCAAATTATCATATACAATGGTAGACTTAAAACTTAATGGCGAATGGCAGCGAACTATTACTATTCCGTTCCCTTAGTGCAAATACATTTTGTGGGTGCAAATAATATTCATATGAGTGGCTTTACAGCGTGATTTCACAGCGTGTTTAGCTATACAACGCCGCAAGACGTGCTAAGCCTAAGACTGGATGTTGCATGGAGCCACTCGCCATTAAAGTGTGCGGCAGACAAAATTTTGCTTTATAAAAATTATAACTAGCTAATTGTTTTGTTTAGTCAGTGTCGCAAACTGTATCTGTAAATCGCTGAAAAACAATTTATTACACATTACAATCGATTGACAATCAAAGCAGCAGTCCATTACAATTCGACAATTGCGTTTTTAACAGTTGTTCCTTTAATTAACAATGTATTTTTCCAGAAGAAATCTTATTTGTTAATGTTAAAATGAAGTGAGATTTATTTGAGGTTATAAACTGATTTTCTTGTTATAACAATAAAAGAAGATCGCAATACATGTCATTATTGGGTTTTATTTTCCTCAGTTGGCAGTGCTAAGTAACTTGAACTCCACTAATCGAAATTAATATATTTTGGGTTATCTTTTATATAATTTATCATTTTCTGATCAAATCTTAGCGATTTAGTACTTCAATGCTTTTGCGTGTGTGAAATAGTCCAGATAGGCAACTATAATTTGACGGTCTGACCTTCCCAAATAAATTTTCTCGCTCCCCTCGAGAATATATCGGTTAGTTCAGCGGTCTTCTAATACTGCGACAAATGCATGAAAAAAGACTTCATGTCTAAAGGAAAAAAGCCAAATATTTGTGATGTTTTACATCCGTAGATTCTAATACTAATTTAGTATTTTAGTTTTACAATAGCATTGATGTGTGCATTAAAATGTTAGGACTGTAACATTTAACTACCTCAAAACCTTAAAATTCGCAGTCCTTCGTGAGTAATTTGAAATTCACTCAGAAGATATAATAAAAGGCAGTAAACATACCGACACGTTTTTCTTTCGGAGAGTAATTACTTATAGTAGGTAGAGGAAGTAATTCCTTCCACATAAAAACTTGAAATCAGAGCTTCACCTGAAATGAATGCTTTGAGGTCCCTCATTAAAAACGTCATACTGGTGTGTTTGTGTATGAACAGCATAATGAGATAGTACCAAAATTGGTATTTAAGTTCAACATCCTCTGAGAGTGCCAGCCCCAATTTAACATCTTTATATTCAAAGTTTATAAAAATACTTCTTAATATTAGGCAAAACTTGATGGCTCGTATGACGCACAAAGTGTCTGTTTCATTGTTTTGTTTCATTGCACACACACACACCTATGTATGTAATCTTCACCTGATTATCCCTCCCCTATAGAGGAGCCTCATCCCCTGGAACTTATACACCTTTGCCTAGGGTCAGACGAACCTATGGACGGACACAGTAAAGACCGGGAAGCGGGTAATCAGCCAATCATTAGGTATGAGAGTAAGGAAGAGGATGATGATATGGAATGTAGACGGAATGAATGAATGCAAAGGTTATGATGGAACAGTTGGTACAGTGAGTGGCAGAGGAAACCGGAGAACCTGAAGAAAACCTGCTCAGACGCCGCTTCGTCCACCACAATGTCACATGTGGGTCCCTGGTATCGAACTCGGACCGCCTTGGTTATAGGTGAACACTAACCCCTGGGCCACGGCGCTACCATATATATAATCTAAATGAAAAAAGAAATTGGTAGGAGAGTATATTAAGAATGAAAGAGACACGAATACCAATAGTTGTATTAAATTAGAAACATAGAGAATATTGCCAAGTAGGAAGACAAAGTAAAATATAGACTGAAATGTTTGAGGACGGAACAGGTCGTCAGGCCTTGTGAAAGAAGAAGATCGTTTCATCACAGAGATTTTATATGAGCGCCATGTGTGGCGTGACAAATGTTAATGCAATACTCCTAACTTCTGGCAGTCTCTGGATAACATGTGTGGCATTGTAGCTGCAGCTTCTTCGATGCTCATTCATAAATCCTGTAGATCTCGTGGTAGAAGTGGCACGTAGATTTTCTCCTTTATGTAGGAATTAGTCGCAAGGGGTTAAATCACGAGATAGTGGAGGCCATTTCATGTAAGCGTTACCCATGTCTCCTACTTGATCTATCCAACGTTATGGAAACATAAGATTGAGGTAGCGACGAATTTCACGGTTATAGTGAGGAAGTGTGCCATCTTGCTGGTACATATAATTCGAATCTTCATTGGGTTGAGATATTACTCGTACAAATGAAGCATGTCAAGATTGATTATGCCAGTCACTGTGACCTCGATGGAAGAAACGGTTTACGATGTGAAATGGCACAAAACGCATTCAACGTGAATCACGTTTGTGCTCAAAGTCGATGTGCAGATTCTGGGTACCCCACATTTGGCAGTTATGGTAATTCACCTTCCCATTTACATGAAACGTTGCCTCATTAGAGAATTCGGGCAGCTCAATAAAGCTGCCAAACTTTCTTACCCAAACCCTTGAAATTCACAGGCAAAGCTATACCATTGTTCTTTATCATTATAGGTGAGCTATTGGTCCTTCACGTGATCCCTCATCCGTATGCGTTTACGTGACATCTTCCACACTGTCTGGAGCGGTATTCCTAGTACACGAAAAACTCTTCGCAGAACTGAGGGTTTCTTTAGAACACTCCCGTATGTATATTCCCAACACATTCAATAAAAACTCCTGAGCGTCCGGTATTTTTCTGTGGGCACAACCATCAATTCGTAACAAACTGATGACACCACTTCCTTGTCACCTTCCAGCTGGGTGCTTCTTTTCCAAATCTCGTTCAGAAAGAGCGTTGCACTTGTCTGGTATAATCAATTCTATCAAATAGCAAGACCCAAAATTTTTTCAGCATCACTAAACACTATTTCTGAACTGGTGCCACATCGCCGCTTGTGGCCAACCAGAGAACTACACACTCAAATAAGAATAAACCTAATGGATTTCTCTCGCATATGTCACCTTATTTATACTTACTTGTTCACTAGATAATACGCTGTAAATTACTGAAAGTGGGAGTCACATTAGGGATACGGTGTATGTATTTTCGTTGCATTTGATTTTCTTAAATAACACTCTTGATGGTTTTCGTTAAAATATCCTACATTGAAAGTGCGCTTCATTATGAATTAATTTGTTATACTTTTATACAACAGAAAACTGCAAGAGACAGAGACAAGCCCACCAAAGAACGACTGTGCATATTGTTAAATACACAATTTCTGTGAGATATTTTTGAGGGGCGGTATTAACAATGTTCCAGATATTCATTAATATTACTTTGCATTTTTAATAACTTTATTGTATTAAGTTGCCAAAGGTTTGCTTCTCGTGGTCAAAAAAAGGAATGGAATTTCAAAGCCAGTATATATGAGCCCGCTTTCAAAATACTTTACTTTTACTTCAGTCTCCTTTATCTCTCTTGTATGTACAATGACATTTGAAAGGAATTCATTTATACAAACGCGTATCTCGATTAAGATAAAATATAATCAAAATAAACGTCTGTATGAATATTTTGAGGAATACAGGATAGAGCAAATCATAGGAATTTGTTGTATATACACTAATTGTTATACGATATGTTCCATCATTCTTTGTTACCAAAGTCGTTAAGGCAAAGATTCACGAATATAATTTATTCTGTCCTCGTACATCAGAAGGTAACCTAAACATAGGCCTGATATAATTCTTTCCCAGGTTTTATTTCCTACTTATTAAATTTCCTGTAACATCAATGTACTCTACCTGTTGTGCCAAGAATGGGTGTTAAATGCTATTTAAATACTAAAAGTATTCTGCGTCGCATTTGATAAATTTCCAGAAATTTTATATCAAATACCAAACAGTTAAGTGCATATTACACTTAAATGTTTAAGTTTATCCAGGAAAACAAGTATTCCATCTATAACCTTATCCAATAGAAGCTGTTATCTGTTTTCTAAATATTGGCTATGGAACATGTTTTTTAACAAAATATAACATTTTAAATTGCCTCCTTAATGTAGTAGAACAGTATAATTAAGTGTTTTAGTTGCAACAAGAATTTGTCTCCTTTAAACTATTACATTTTGTCAAATAATCATTCAGAATTGCGTTGATTTGAGTTTTCAGAATCAGAACATGAAATGTTTTCACGTGTAATTGATTGTTAATAAAGTGGTCTTGCGTGGGCGGGTACGAACTTTTGGCCCATGTATAGAACCAGTTTTTATTCATTACCGTGACACATTTGAGGAGCTGTGGTATATACGTAGGTAGATTTGCAGCTTATGGATATATTCAAATATGGTTATCAGACCTTAGCTTGAAAACGATTTGCGCACCACTGATACATCTGGAAAGTTAGCAAAGCTAGGAACAACAGGAGAATAGAAACAGGAGACATATGGAGAGAAGTGAGGCTTGTTGTGCCTATGCTCCCAAGGGAGCACCATCGGAAGAAAGGATGAGGTGAGAGAAGACATCGGGCAGCCAGTTCCAGACTAACGGCACAAACAGTGACAGAGGTTGCCAAGGTTTGCCAAGTGTGTCCTCTCAGGGAGACCTCGGCAAAGGCATCATTGCCCCCAGATGCCACATCTCGACGCACCCCCCCCCCCACCCCCCGACACGGATCCTGCGAACAACGCGGGACGGAAAGAGTTCTTGTGTGCAGAACGTCCTTGCCAAGCTGCACTAGCACTTGCGACCCTGAAAGAACCAACGGGAAAAAGGATGAATGAAATATTAATGAAACGAAATCTAAGAACAGGAGATGTCAATATTCTTCCCAGCGCTCCCTAACGACATGGGGAAACCCCCGAAAAAACCATGGGTCAGAAATCGAGCCCACGACCTCCCGAATGCCAGCCTTACACGTTACCAGGGAAGGTTTAATGTCACATGGCATGTCACTCAGTGGTCGCGCATTCACCGGAATGCGGTGTGTTTCGATCCAAAAAAGCTTTCACCGGAAATATTCTGAGGTTCCCAAAATTCAAAAAAAGCAACTTTAGAAAAAGGTCCGTGTGTGTGTACGCGTGTGTGTGTGTGTGTGTGTGTGTGTGTGTGTGTGTGTGTATGTGTGTGTGTGTGTGTGTGTGTGTGTGTGTGTGTGTGTGTGTGTGTAACTCAATTGGAAACCAAAATTCGTATTTAAGTTTAATATCTTTGAAGGACGCGACACGAAGACTTTTAAGAAAATTCCTCCCCCCTAAACTACCTTTATATGGAAAATGTATCGAAAAATTTTATTTTCTCAAAAATAGTTATAACGATTTTGCATATGTTTAAAATAATCTTATG
Organism: Tenodera sinensis; assembly: GCA_030765045.1. Classification (NCBI taxonomy): domain Eukaryota; kingdom Metazoa; phylum Arthropoda; class Insecta; order Mantodea; family Mantidae; genus Tenodera; species Tenodera sinensis. The sequence continues at coordinate 102,469,581 of CM060966.1, read as the reverse complement.
GCAAATCAAACGTATATTTTGAATTTTCTGGCTACGGCCTATGTTGACCCTTGATGACTTCTGCATAATTGATAAACCTTAAAACATACACCAAGTCTGGTTAAAACACTCAAGTTATGTCAAAATACATTTTTTGTGGAGTGAACCATTTCGGAGATATTCCTTGTTACCTTTATGTGTTTTGCAATACAACTGCTTTGCTCAAATGGAAGGTCATTATGCATTTTTATGGCTTAAACTTCAAAACTTTAAAACGTTTCACTATCGCTCACTGTATTCCCATGTTCCCCCGGCACCTACAAGAAAATCAGCAATAAGATCATTTCTTCAAATCATTCTCTCGAGTAGCATGAAGAAGATAGAGAAATAAGAGTTTGCAAGAATAGTTAGTACAGAAGTAGAGTAAGTCATGCGAGTGCAACAGTACTCCCAAGTTGAATCAAACTATTATGTCCCTTCTATGTAAGCTTCTAGTCTGCTACAAGTTGCATCTACATTGCCTAGCTTGCCACAACATAATAAGTGGCATCCTATTTCACGGAGACCAGTTCCGTAATTGCAACAAAACGGTGAGGGTGTTCAACAGTGTGGTCATAGAACCAATCACTATGGTCTCAGGAATATAGCTTCGGGCAAAACCTTGGAAATTATCGACTCAATTACGTTTAATCAAGACCTAAACGAAGTTCAGAAATTAGTGGCAGGATTGAACTGTATTTAGCGTGCGCCATGGCTAATAGGCTCATTAAGCATAATTACTCCGGCTGGATTCAAATGGCTTGCTAGCTCTTATACGCATAGGCTGCAATTGTGAATCCTATGGAACGAGAAAGAGCTGAGGTGGGAAATCCTAACTAATTCCTAGTCAGCTTAAACCAGAAGATCTACTAATGGAGTAAGTATCCTTCAATGGTGATCTTCAGATGCATATTCTATCATTAGATGAAGTACAGAAATCATTCCATTAAAGGTAATAAAATCAATTAACGTGCACACTATGCCTTTTAGCTTTCAATGTTTATGATTTATAAAATGATCATGGAAACATTTTCTAGGACTAATTTCCAACAAGATTTTCCTACATTTTCGCTGAAATTCTCTTTAAGTCCTAAATTTATGACAGCGGGAAACAATGCTTTACGAGTACAATATTCCAGTAGGAATAAAATAGCACCAGGTTCAATCCAAACCGCAGAGGTTCCTTGCACCCTACATGGTGGTGACTCGGGACAACTCGAGCGTTGCAGAACGAAGAAGCGAAAAAGCGAGGAAGCGTATATTGAGAGATGTCTTGCTTATGAGTGAAATAGATACGTGCAATATAACTATCTAATAATGGAACAACCTGCTCCAAAGAAAGCAAAGTTCATTTATATCAGAGTGGAAACTTTAACTTTTTAAAAGGTATGACTATAAGAGCTAAATGCCTCATCTGCGGTGTAATAGTTACGCGCGTAAGAAAATTGTCTGTTGAAGGACACCATAACAGAGTACACGACACTATATAGGAAGAACTAAAGTATGCTTTATCTTGTAGAAGAGCTTTCTTTGTCTCAAAGGATGTTTTGTACCAATGCGTTCTACATCATTAAAAGAAAACACCAAATTCGGTCAAACAAAATTAACCAGTTTAACACTGTTTAACACACCACATAAAAATTACATACTGAGGAAGAAACAGCGATGAACATGACGAAGGAGGAAACGGGAAATCGTAGTTTGCACCAAGGTCAACGTTTCTTGGTCACATTTCATACCTCGCCCGGTGCGATGCACTGGTGCATGCACACTGAGAGGCTCTGTTGTAGGTAATAAAATGTTTAGGATGATTCTGAATTACTTTTTTTCCAATAGGAATCGCAGATGATCAGTAGCCAAATAATAATTTATTACGAAATCAGATTTTCAGAAATGTATGAAGCCAATTATTTGCATTAATAATACCTTCATCTCGCAGTGTACACTTTCTTTAACTCTATGTGCAACCTGTTTGATACAAGTTATTACTGATTTCTATGCTACTTTTCACTACTTTCTAGCTAAAATGCAGACTTCTCAACAAAAACTTTAAGGCTCTTAACAGAAGACCTCACTAAACAGTAATTTTGTTACCGTTATATAAAATATTTGGCGTACAAATGTGAAAATCAAATAAAGAGAAAACTAAAATTATGCTTTCTGTGGAAAATATCATGTTCCTAGAAAACTATGTTTAGATTAAAAAATGTTAGAAAGAGTAAATTATGTCACATATCTCCGATACACATCCTTTTTTGATTAAATAGGCGTTTCCGAAAATTGGTGAGTACAATAGTGCAATTGGAATAATTAACAACAGTAACCTTCTCTAGTACACTGTATAAGACCTTGGCAAGACCTGCACTTTGTTACGGCAGTGAAACATGGACACTGAAGAAGGAAGATAAAAACACAATAACGGCTAATGAAATGTAATTTATGAGGTATACAGCAGGATATACAAAATGGGATCATAAACACAATGTAAGACTTGAAGCTTTCGCGGCGATGATTATTGATTAGGACTTCTCGGGTTACCAGCCGTGATGTTGATGAAGTTGTTCGAGCTTTCGGCCATCTTAACTCCATGGCCTTCATCAGGAAGTGAAGTAAAGTCAAAGATAAAGTCATAAACACAATGAAGATTTACTAAAAGTTTACAAACCGAACCTATAGTTAACTACATAAGGAATTATCTACATCGTATGTAGAGAAATAGAATCCCACAAGTCATGCTTCACTATTGTCCAAATGGAAAGCAATCTTTTGGTCAATCAAAGAAGCGCTGAGCTTAATATTCAAATGTGAGGTCGTAACAGACCTTATGGCCTGTTACTTGGAAGGAAAAAGAAGAAGGCTAAATGTGAAAACTACAGAGAGTGCAATAATGCATAACATAAAAATATGGTATTTAACAATCGAATAACTACACTACAGTTTGATTTGAGATATTTTACAAATTATTGATCAACTTTTTTTTTTCTGCCTTCTTCCAGGTTACCTCGGTAAATGTCGTTCGAAGTTGCTTCCTTTTCCTGCTTTTTTATTAAATGTTAGTTATTAACTTTGTGACAATTATTGGTGCATGACCTAATGGGAAACAAAGTAATCACTTCAAATATGGTATGCAAGAATATAAAATTCAATTACAACTAAAATGACTGATGCTAAGAAAAAGTGTATTTTATACAAATTTGTATTTTGAGTGGGTCTGAATCTTTAGTAGTATACTTTTGTATCCTGTGTTTCCCAATTATATAACACCCTTATAAAATTCAATCGCAATGAATAAGGTTTCTCAGCATATTTGTGTAAGTTTCAGATATATATTTAATGGTTCATGACGACTCGCTAGAACCCCTTATGAAAAATAACAAAACACTACGTGTAAGGTTGCTTTGAGCTGAGTTAAATTCAATACAACTTAGTGTTGTATTGTTAAGAATGTCTGCATAGATACCAAATATTTATTCATCCAGATTTAGGTTTAACTACGATCTTCACCACAGGCACCAATGGAACTTTCTATGGTGAAGACTTTGCACTTCCTTCTTTGATTTTTAATTATGTAACGTCCAAATAGATATAACATGTTAGAGTGGATAAAGAATTTTCTTTACCTACCTCAGAAGAAGTAATGAACGAAGGTATCGTGGCTAATAAGAGTACCTATAATTTAGTATATACGATAAGACAAATTAATATCGAAATTGCATGCATTATTAAGATTCAAAAGAGAAGTGCTGCACAGTACGCTTCAAGAAGATATATTCTAAAAAATAAGTTAAAATTAGAATGATTTTCCATTGTTTTGACGGTAAGAATACATAGTCATATTTTCGGAGACGCCTAAGTATTGTTCTTTCATGGCGCCAAAAAGAAAGAAGAGTTATGAGGCTTACTAAAATTATGCTAATTCTACATTACAACTAAGGACCAGAAATTGGGCGTTACTTACCTTCAACGTTTTCATTAGGTTCTTTGTTGACGGAAAAATTTATTTTGAATTCATTCCCGTGTATGGCTCAGACAGAGTCATTGTTATAGCGCGTCATCAAGCCCTGACATTTATAGCTTTGCATGCTACCTGACACTTTACGCTAGAGGGCTACAAAATAACTACCTGCATTCATTTCGTAAACGCCCCGCTTTATGTCGACAAGCATTTACGTAAATCATATCATCTACTGTAAACAACACAAGCGCTCGCGCATGCGTGCGGGCGAGTGACTATTTATTCCGTGACACTGTGTTGACTGTTGCAAACAAAACCATGAGGGAAATTATGTGACGAGGAAGCGCTACTAATGTCATTAATGTTCTCCACCTTACAAATTTTCTCTATTGAATCAAAGAAGCTTTTTCCTACCCATAGACTTTTGGAGCTATTCTATAAAGGATTTATATAATATGTAAACATTTTATAGTCTGCAGATGGACGATATTACAGCTAAATATAAACAAAAGAAAGAATGCTTAAGAAGACAGCTCCAGCTCTATTTAGATATCGTTAAATTACATCAATTTTCGAATTCTCTAAGAGCATTTACATTATGAAACATATTGAAAATTTAATATATTTTATCCCCATCAAGATGATTTTGAAGCACCCTCATAATAACAAAAAGCAAGTTAAAATGCAATACAGACCCAATATTGCATTGAGCACTAAATGTTCAGTACACTCAGTGTGATATAGATGGCGCGTCCAAAAAACTTATAAATTTACACTTAAAATTAATGTAATTCCAAACAGTTTACAGTGAAATTGGCATAAACGTATAATAAAAACAGACTCAATAACGTAATATGCTATATTACAGTAAATGCCATATGTTTCGTATTTCCCGCAGCAATATCAAAACCTGGGAAAATGTAGCATGTTAATGTAACTAAAGTTATTTGTAATACGTAAATGTTTTAGTAGATATACATTGTTTTTATATTTGATCACTTTTCATTTCTATAAAATACAGTTGTTTATTGTTATACCTACTGTCAATAGAAATAGTTGTCATATTTTACTGAATGATGTCGTTTTCATTAAAAATCAATTAGTCATAGCATTTGTCCATATTTAGCATGCTGCAAAAGAAAAATAAATCACCAACAGATTCAAAACAATACAAGAAATAAACAAGATACTGAATGGGATTAAGCTATTGATTAAATGTACAATTACTGAGCTATTTCTTTTAATAGTAAAAACCCAATAACGTGTGTTTTGAAGGGTTTAATAGAACTCAAGTTTTAATCATTAAATATTTTGATAAATTAATAAGTAATAGTAATAAAAGCACGGTAAACAATTTATTGAGTTTTACACCAACAACACAGGCCTACATAGCTTTTTCTGTTTTCGATTTTGAAAACATTTTATAGTACTTTCCATATTTTGATTCCAAAACTGAAATTCATGTTTTCTGCATGACATACAATTTCTTTGGAAATGTACACCTCAAGTTTCATTTATTTGTCTACTTTGTATGAACTTCAACTGTTGTTCCCTTATATGATTGTTAGTAGTGATTGACTTGTGGAAATTTGAAAGTATCAGCATCATGTTAAATCAGCAACAGAAATGTATGAACTTTCTAAGCTAGTTTTCTGAATGGGATAGTAGAGGAAGAGGCAAACAAAAGACAAAGAAAATGGCCCAACAGGAAGACGTTTTACATCAGGAAGAACATGAGCTGTAGCCTATTAAATCATAAGTTTTTGCCACCTTTTGGTTACTAACTTGTTATGAAACAATTCCACAATGCACCTGACAGCGACCGAAACTGTTAAATATCCCACCAAAGGATGCTCTTTCGGGATGCAAACATAAAAATAATTTTTGTAGTCAGCAAACTAGAGCTGTGGTTAAATGCATGTAATTTGTATCAAATATGACCCCTATAGAAAAAGATGCTTGGGATGAATTTAAAGAACTTATTGCAACTGTTCTAAGAAACGAATACCCTAATTATGTTAAACTGTGAACGACGTGCCACAGAGATTCAGAGCTTTGGGATGCATAATGAGCTCCAAATTACATTTTCTCTTTTCACATTTCGATACAATTCTCGACAACCTGTAGACAGTCAGTGACGGGCAAGGAGACAGATTCAGCCATATTCCGAAGGCTGAATTCATCAATGCTTGTGGTTTACTACTTGAAATTATATGAAATTTAAGAGGAAGCTCAAGAGACAAACATTCCAGACCTAACGAACAAGATTGTACTGATCTGGTGTATGTATATAAAGTGAACTAAGATGTGGCCCTGGTTAATGAAAGTCTTACAATTTATTTGTAATACTTATGCATATCTTAAACTGCCTATATTACTCAAACAAAAGTGTCCTTTTACATTTTTATTAGTAAAATATCCTGATTTGATGGAAAAACTCGAACTCACTTCTTAATTTGGCAGCTCTGGAATGAGCTCGCAAAAAGGTTTGATTTGAAGAGCAGACTGAATGGAGTAAGTGAACCAATAAAACGCAGTCTATAATTAAATTGGTAAAGAAGTTATCTAACTTGGTAGCCTTTGAAGGTAAATGGTTTTGAAAAAAGAAATCTGGATGAGAACACTCAAATATTATACAGATTTCGTTTTGTAGCAGACTTAAAGAAATTTCCGTTTACTTAAGAATATGTTAAATACCAATATATCGCCTATAGACAACTAAAATCAATTGCTTTGCTTAAGAAATAAAGTTACATAGAACTTTAATGCAGGGCGATACCGAAGTTATAGACATAAAATTAATCATTTAAAAATATTAATTATAACAGCCATAATTTTCAATGAAAAATTAATAGAAAAAACGAATGAAAAGGAGGTAGTCTTAAAAATTTAGAAAGCTAAATAGTTGCAACGTTTTAGTAGCGTTACTGCGCTAGCAAGCGCACACTGTTGGCTTGTCTGTCGAAGTGAACAGATCGTAATTCTTGGGAGCGTCTATGTGCGTGAAAACCAACGGACACAAAGTTACATTCTCTCAAGTTTCCACGGCCAGCATTAAAAATATCTTGGCTCTCTGGTTTTTGCCGCGTCAAGTTGAATAAAACCAGATAACCAAGATATTTTATTTTTGGACACAAAGTTATCATAGTAGAGCATATTTTAGGTGTATAAAAGTGAGCATAGTTTTGTTTGGTTATGGACCAAACACATTGGTCCATAACGTATCAGTGAAAATAGTGAAAAGATTGAAACTTTTATTAAAAGATGTTATCAACAGAATTAGTGTTATCCTTGTTAAACAAAACCCACGCATACCTAGAGAGAGAAGTCTCATAGCTTTATCGGCGACAAAGGACTGGATCAAAGGGACTCTTTAAGACATTATTAGGTGGCGTGAAACATTATTGCTATAACTGTGTTATCAAGGTGTGACATAAAAAAAATTAATTCGCTTTTAAAATCGTTGCATCGATGACTGGCGAATCCTGCTTCATATGAGCTTAACAAAATAAAAATAAACAATTGCTTCACCAGCAAGAATAGGAATAGCTACCTTATGACGAATTAACTGCCAGTGCAGTGAGCGATAGGTGTTGCATAACCATTATTTAATAATACATAAAATATTGATTTGGCGCACGACTAACACCAACTTTACACATTCACTTTTCGTTAACTAATCGATATCAAGCTAAAGTTATTGAGGATTAATTGCACCAACAGTCGCCTTATTCTAACAAATTGCTAATTTTATGCTACTTCTTGGCATGAACTATTTCTTTATACAGATTAGACAATCATGGGATACATAGGAAGTATGTAATTGGTTCTCATTGCCTCGATGTTTGTTTAAAGGTGTTCCTATTAAATAGTCAATTGTATTATTTTAGCAACTTGTGGTGAAAAATTGCAAATAAAAATGTGAGTTATTTCTTTTTGTTTGCAAAACAAAGTTCTGATTACCTCTTGCAGCTGCTGATTTATGTTCCATACTACACATGATTTGCGCACATGAAGATGGAAATTTAAAAGGTATCACTCACTATATGAAAAATACCTCACCATTATCTCTCATATTAAAATCAGAAGCTCGTTGTTAGCAAACAGATTTGATTCTCGTCGTCTAATTTCGTTTAGTTATACCATCGAGTGGGGGTTCATTAGAGGATATGTTATTCTTTCCAATAATTTAAGTAACGGAATCTTGACTTTGCCGTTACTTTCGAATGCTAAACCATCCTAATGGCAAAAGACGCGGTGAAATCTAATGCAAAGCAAACATTTCAAGCTGAACACCTTTAAAGGCTTATAATATCGTTGTGGAAAGTAACAAAATACTAAGATTGAATTTCGTTATTTCAGTGGCTCTGGAAGAATCAATATTGGTATTTAATTGTTTTCTTCGTTGTTTCTTTTCACTTTCTGTCCTGCTTTTGGTTTGCTTTTTGTTTAGCATCCTTTAACTAAGTAGGTCATATCGGACGAAAGGTGTGATGTGATGCACAAATGAGTCGGATCTTAAAGTTACCCGACATCTGCCTTCTGAGCATAAGGAAAATACAGTGCAAAAAATAGTTGACATATAATTTACAAGAAACTTTCGAGGTTCGCTTAATACACAGTTTTTCAAAGCTATAATTTACCATGTTAATGCCAAGAAAATTCTTATCTACAGTATACTTTCTCCTTTTTATATTAACGTATTTTATACAAACGTTGTATCAAGTCTCAAAGGAATTTACATCTCCGGAATCTCAAGTGCCAAAGCTGTCCGAACAACCTCTAGCAGGAAAATTTAAACACAAATCTGAGCTTGGAGGCTTAGGTTCCTCTTGGAAAGGTTTGTCTTTTAAACATTCACATATATACCAAATGCAAGATAACCATAAAACGTTAAAAACATTCATTATGGTGAGTGTGAATGGTGATGTTTAAGGGCCAGTCGACAACTAGGTCATTAGGGCCAGATATGCATTATTAACTGCTGCATAAATAATCAGGAAAGTTCAGTGAACATCACTTAGTATTACTTATGTGGAAATTTCATGAGTAAGATTTGTCGATAAGGTTCTGTTACGTAGATTTTTTTCACAAATCTCAAAAGATATTAAGAAATTTCAAACTTTTACCATCAAATACACTACATATTGCGTGTGTATTAGGTTTCATACCTTTGTCCAAACCTGCTTGAAAATGTAACACTGAATCAAAAGTTATAAAATTACATCTTTTGCTTTACTAATGCTCACTAATGATTGCGATAGATGAAGTATTGCGCTCAAGCCAAAAATTTGGTACAGATATTTCACTAAAAAGCATTTTCTGAGAGGGTTACATGTGTATGTGTGTGTATGTGTGTGTGTGTGTGTGTGTGTGTGTGAGAGAGAGAGAGAGAGAGAGAGAGAGAGAGAGAGAGAGAGTATATGTAGCTCTGTAACTTAAAAACGAAAAGCCATATTTAAGTTCAACGTTCCCCAAGGTTGTGATACAAAGATTTAATTCCGATGTCTGTGTGAAAATAAAACATATATTGATTTTTTGATACATTTTTGAAGCTATTGTTTTGATAACTGAATGACTTTTTTCCAATTGGTTAACCGTAGGAGATATAGACTTTTAGTACACAAAATTGTGGTTTTTAAAAACACACTATTTATCTCAAATAAAACATTTTGGTCTCATAACCATTTGGGAGGTATTCTTTGTTATTTATTTGCATTTTCTAATTCTTAATTCCTTTGTAAAGTGGTAAATCAATAATTATTTGTGCTTGGGCTTAAGCAAAGAGCATAGCATTTGAAGCTATCACATACTCCTCCAGTTTTTAAAAAGTTTATCACTTTAATCTACTGCTTTCTTCCTATACCTACAACGAAGCGCGCAAATGTGTAAATAAATTTTACCTTGATTAACTAGAACTAAATAGAAAATTAAGATTTCACAAGAACATTTTGCAGAAGAGCGACTAGAAAAGGTCATGTGAATGCTACACATCAGATGCTTTACCACAAGTAATATCATAAGACGTCTGATCTAATTGGGATATTTAGCTGAACTATTTCATAAAAATTATGAGTTTAAAAGCTATGTCACAAAATAACCTAAATTATATTAATTTCGATCAGTCTAGTTCGACTGAGGAAATAGAAACCCACGAATTATATTTCGATCTTCTCTTGTTATAACAGAAAACAGTTTATAATATCAAATAAATCTCATTTTATTTCTTAACAATGAAAGATAACTTTTCTTTTAGAAAATAAATTATTCATTAAACGAACAATTTTCAAAAACAAAGTTGCAATGAATGTTGTTTTGGTTGTTAGTTGATTGTAATTTTTCTTCAGATATTTATGGTATACAGTTGGCGACACTGACAAAGAAAAAGGAATGACCTAGTGGTAAGTTATGGAAAACAAAAGAATTGCCTGGTGATGTACTATAATTTAATGCCCGTGTGTATAAAATAGTCAGGAATATCCATTGTAAAATAACACCAGTTGTACTAAAATTTACTGGGAGAAACATACTTGGAGTTGTATATTACGAATACGTTTTCTCGACAGAAAAAGCTGCAGGTAAAAAACAACAGCAGAAGAAAACTAGAACTCTTACGTCTCGTTGAATAAGAATCCGTGCACTAAGGTTTCCTTGTTTGGATATCTTTCCTTGGTTTCAGTGGATAAGCACAGTTCCACCTTCGGGAAACTGGAGCGCGAATTGCGTGTATAGGTAGGAAAGAAAAAAGAAAAAGTAGACAAACGGAATGAAGTTAATAATCCCGGAGCCAGTGTGCCTCAAGAAAAGACTGAGGTTGAGAACCTTTTCGACTGCTGCGGAGGAAAGAGAAGGTTGAAGGGGAGATTTAGTGTAAGGCGTGACAGGGTCGTCAACGTTTAGCTCGGGAATTAAACTCCTTTGTTATTCGTGGTACATCCCTTGGCAAAGTGCGCCTGCTCTTGGCACCTTCCTCGACGTGCTGCGCGGCTGGTAACGCCTCGTCCGGAATAAAATATTCACAACGTTGATACATGTCCTATCATAAGCGGCTGCTATGCTCGGAGTTGTTGTAGCTTGTCAGTTGTTTTGGTAACATGACTCCTACCGTTACTGATGCTAAAGGAGCACGTGAAACTGCTCCTTTACTATACCCCGAGCCCTTGATAAAGCATGTTTACCTTATAAAGTTATTATACCCTATCCGGCCTTAAAATGGGTACGGGTGTCAACATTACGCCACAGCACAACTTTCAGCGCGAGGAAAATGGTGAAGCGCGATTGGAAATAGTTCCTTACTACATTTAAACATGGGCAGGAATATTTTACTTCCATTTATTATCACGTGGTTCTCGGTAATTCTCCGATTGCGTTGTTACTGCAGGGAAGTGATTCCCTAACATTTGTATTACTAGTAATGCACGTGCAGTCATTGTGACGGAGTGTTCAGTTCCTCAGAATATGGACACATAAAAGCGGAAAGCCTCTAAGAAATGGCGAAAAGACTGTTGTATTATGTGTTTAACCTTTTCTTTCAACGTTATGACACTCTGACTGTGAAAGACGTAACCAAATTGACTCCGAAGCGACTGGTTTTTCTATGTACACTGTTTCAAATGCGAGAACGGAAATGAAACAAACAGGAACTGTAAAAGTCCCTAAAAAAGAAAAGGGAAGGACCATTTAGAGTTTCAGGCAAAGTGGATGTCTTAAGTGTTATTGGCTTTAAATTGCATAGTCCTTTTTAAACATCGGGCCTCCTATAATAGATAATGAGCAGTGAGCTAGATCTTCCAAATTTTAGGTAAATGACGTTTCATACTTTATTGAAAGACATTGGGTCTAAGTTTACAAAAAGAAAGACAGGGATGAACGGGATGCTGTGGTTCGTGTGGAGATCTGAGGGTGCCGCACCCCAATCTGACAACTGAGGTTAACGTAAGTTTTTACTTACCAAATTACATTTCATAGCTTTTCTTAACCAATTTCTTTAATTAGTTAATGTAGTTTATCTAAAAATATGAGTTGAGTGCAATTCTAACCTCACATTGCTATAGTAAAAGATTTTATGGTTGCGATATAGATATAAACAGCTGTGCGCAGAGAACAACACGTGCTAGTTGGCGGAGTGATACAATCGCAATGTTTATGTGTATACCCACTTTAAGCTCGGAGGGACTACAGTTACACATACTAGAGTTGTGTGAAGGGAAGCCTTTTGCTAAGTGCTTGAATTTCAGTAATTATTGTAACACTATTGGATCAAGGTGATTTAAAAATCCAAATAAATGCATAAGGTCACTCAAAAGTCACTTCAAACTTTAAATCGTAATAAATATTACTATTTGAGGTAGTATAACACAAAAAGCCACCTACTGATTCCTCACCCTAGGGATGACAAAACTTTTGTACCACTCCATAGTAGTGCTCACCATTTACGGTAAGTCTGTCTTTTTCTTCGAAGAAATAAGGGCCAATGATGAACTGAAGCCACGCCATTCAGTAATGAAGACCTTCTTGAATTAACATTTGGAGGTCATTTTCTGAACTTCTGCAATTATGTATGTGAAATCCACCGTTAAGGGTGGAGTGTGGTTCATCCATCCAAAAAGTTGCCCAATCATTTTTGTAACAAAACATTAAAAACCAAACTCAGGGCACTTTTATATCACTTTATTGTGCTTTAAATGTTACTATAAATGCACAATTTCTTACTCCATAACACACTTGGTAGTGTTTTTTGCTCTTATATCTTGACTATTACGATACAATTACTCATACGACACATACGTACTACTGACAGGCTGTCCTATTCGCTCTCGTAACTAAAAACTAACTGCGCACAACTCAACTCAAACTGACTCAAAGCTCTGAACTAAAAACTCATTACTGGCGCTGTCCACGATCCTATTTATACTGGAGCCGATGTCATGTGACTTTTCGAGATCTTTCCATGTGCACATGTGCAATGGCTCAGCGAGAATCTACGAGAAGCTTCTCGGTCTCTTTTGTTGTTATCGCACCACCACGGCCAGGCACATACACAACCCCGCTCCAGGCCGCGCGGCCCCCTCTCGTCCGTATATTGCGCGACCATTGTCACATTATTAATGGAAGCTCTGCTAGCTCATATAAATGGAAATCACATCTCTCCCATTTGCTACTTTCTTTGAGTCTAAACGTTGCTTTCAGTTTATATGCATAAAGGCTAAGATGTTTTCTTATAATTCTCGAAACTGTGATATTACTCATCTTAAATTGCCTCGTCACCTGTGCAGATTTCTAATTTCATGTTTATTATTTCTGCTTACTTCAATATTTGTAGGAAGTACCTCAGTAACAGTGGCAGCATTGATTACTTTTGGCAAAATATCCTGACTGCGGTCAAAGGAGCTCTAAGGGACTATAGAAATATGGGCAAGACAGTGGCGAACTACAACCAAGGTGTTATAACAAAATGGTTCTTCCCTAGTGTACAGCATAGATTGCAATAAAATATCACCCTCACATAACCTCACAGTTATAACAACGGGACACGGCAAAATTGGTAAATATCTACAACGATTTAGGATAATCGGAGACTCCACCTGCATCTGCAATAGAAACACTCAAAAAATTGACCACATGTTGTATGAATGCGAATTGCTAAACAATATTAGAAAATCTCTACAAAAATACTCTTAAATCAGGTGGGCATCGGCCAACAATTACTAAATACCTAAAACGTTTTCAAAAATTTGTAAATAGTTTAGATTTTTACTCTCTAATCAAAACAAAGTACACTGTGTGTATCTTCAAAACAAAAGATGTAATTGATGTACTATGCATGTAGTATTGCACTAACAAAACTATTCAAATACACAAAAAAGAAGAATTAATCAGTTAATCCGTAAAAATATCTTTAGCCTTCCAGATTTCTACTTATCAGCAACATAACTAGTTCTCTGAAACTTTCTCCCTAATGAACCAGTTGCCGACAGAGCCTTAAACACTGCACTACACATTCAAATTTCCTGACTAAATCCCCATAATTACGAACAGAACATGTTAATAGTCCTACATTTTCTCAGACTTTGAAAAAAATAACTCTTCTTGCTTTCGTAATAGCATTGAACCAGCTATGTTCTATCATTTAGTCGTAGAGCCATGACTTGTAACACACAAGTTATTATTGAGTACGAATAAAATGAATAATGTTTTATTCAACAAAACTGTACCCATGGTAACGATAAACTGAAGAAAAGAAACAAAGAAAACCTAATACCATTGCTTTCCCAGTGTGTGACTTACTTTGCTTCTATCCCATCCAAATATAATATTTATAACGGTTGAATATTACAGTACTTACAGCGTTTTAACTTTTTAAGTGTCTTTTGAAAGAGTGTAATATCTAGCACAACCTATTTCCCAGCAGTTTTAAAGGAAATGATGCATACACCCTAAATAGTGAATTCATGCTCAGATCAGGATATTCTTCCACGGATAAATTAGAATAAACTAGTTTGTCGTGTGGTAACTTTATGTTATAGCTGTCAAAATTCAAGCTAATTATTGCATCACAGTTTAGCGCTTTGGATTTACCAGTCTGCTGACTAAATGAGTGTTTGTCGGTTGCGCGTGAATGTATTAGCAATTAATCAGTTGTGCGCCAACTGCCTCCACTAAATAAATCACGAGTTTCGCGAGGACATTCTCGATGTCAGTTGTGCGCCAAGAATTTCATAGTCCTGTTTACTCTGGATGACTTTTACATAACTGGTAGACCCTAAGGGATAGACCAAATCTTACACAAAAATGTTGTTGTTTTCTAGTGCCTTGCATCTGGCAATGAAGCCATTAGCATTCGTGCTTTCCAATACTTTTGAACTGTAGTTTCTTCTGATCTTAATGCTTCACAGGTATTCAAGTGGTCTTCGTTCATTTCTGCTGGATCGTTACACAGGACACATATTGGTGAAGCTGAGATACCTATTCTGTAGAGATGACTTGTTAAGCAGTCGTGATTTGTCAATAGTCGGAAGGCTGCAACCGCTGTTTTCCTTGGTCTCTGGGGGATTATATCTGGATTGGAAAGTAGTGTAATCCATTTTTTATCTTTGGAATTTGTTTCTATTTCTTGTAGGTATGAATGAGAAAATTTTTTAATGATCAAGCGTTTTATTGAGGAATATGAGAAATTGAATTTAGACTTTTGTTTTATTGTTGTGCCTTTCTTTGCAAGTGAGTCTGCAGCTTCGTTCCCCATGACTCCACGGTGTGCTGGAATCCATTGGAGATGAACAGTCTTATTAACTTTTTGGAGTTGTGGTAAGATTTTGTAGCATTCTCTAATTTTTGTTGACTTCTTTGTAGTATTTGAAAATATTCCCTGAATTGCAGCTTTAGAATCTGAAAGAATTACTGCCTTGTTAAATTTATTTAAGGGAAGATTTAATAATTGTCGGAGAGCAATGTATATAGCCTCTATTTCTCCATCATAATTTGTTGTGTCTCTGCCAACAGAATGATAAAAGGAAAAATGTGAACACGTAACTCCAGCTCCAGTAAGGTTTTCCTTGGAGGATCCATCAGTATATATGTGCAGCCATTCTTCTGTGGGATACCTAGTATTGATTGTTTCCAGAGCTAGAAGTTTTTGTATTTCTTTTGGTGTGTCTGATTTACTTATTTCCTCTATTAATTCCAAATTGAAGGTAGGTTGCAATAATTCCAATGGATTTTCTCTTATAAGTAGATTTTCTCTGGTGTTAGGAATGTTCAATTTGGATTTAATCTGTGTTACCTTTTCTAGGAAACTACTATGAGTTTTAAGGATTGAAGGGGGGAGGTTATCTTCTGTCCATTTAGAGTTTGGCAGTCGTAACATTTTCTCGTGTTGGAGCAATGCTTGTTCTTCTATTTTTGTTGTTATTGATGGGGTCCGTGTTAAGGCAAGCATGGCATCAATAGGTGTGGATTTAACTGCTCCAGTGATTAGGCGAAGAGCCTGATTTTGTATTTGTTCAAGTTTATTATGTTAGCATTTGCTGCTGTTATTAAAGCTTCAGAACAGTACAAGAGGTATGGTTTAACATACATTTTGTATGTTGTGTTAAGGACTCTCCTTGAGCAGCCCCATTTAGTACCAGCTAACCTTTTCAGGATTTGTTACACAAAAATGTAGATCTCATTAAAACACACAATTTATGCCCAAGTAACTTTTTTGTCGAGTAAACCATTTTGGAGACACCTATTCCTTGTTATATGTGTGAGATTTGCAATACTTATACTTTTATCAAATGAAAGGTCTTTATTCACCTTTTAATATCTTAGCCATGCAAAGAGAACGGGATTTCAAAGCCCTCATGTAGCAACTAGCTTTAAAAGAGTTGACTGTCGTTCAAAGCCTGCTGTATTCCCACATTCCTAATGCACTTGCAGGGAGATACGCAATGAGATAGCGCCGTGGCCGAGCGGTTAGCGCGCTCGCCTACCACCTAGGCGGCCCAGGTTCGATCCCAGGGACCCGCATGTGGCATTCGTGGTGGACGAAGCGGCGTCAGGGCGGGTTTTCTCCGGGTACTCCGGTTTCCCCCGCCATCTCATTCCACCGGTGCTCCATCTTCATGTATCATCAGTGTCATCGCCTGCGGTGCCGTAGTAGTAAAAGCGGGCGTTAAACACTACGACACACCGCAATGAGATAATGTTTATCTCGACTAACCTGAAGAAAGAGAAGTAAAAGTTTGTAAGAATAGTTAGTACAAGAGTAGAGAAAGTCATAAGAGTACAATGCATCAGATTTTTATTGATAGTAGTTGTTATTGTGATTATTTTTTAAATTATATTTTGACTGATTGATTTTCTGAATCTATAATTTCGATATCAGTAGGTAGAATAGTTGAGTATGACGTCCACAAAAGTCATGTATATAGTTGCTGAACGAGAAGTAGTGCTTTCTCTCTTAGTGAGTGTAAACTTTGGTAAAACCAGTTACTGTATGGCAAGATCGATGTAGCTCTCAGTGGGAGGATGAGTTATGTTGTTTTGTGATGACAATGTCGTTATAATTCCAGCGGAAATCACTTCTTAGCATGGCGGCAGTGCTGTACCCCATCTAGGCTGAAAAATGCGGAACTCTGTGAGCAATGGCAGTGCGTTTCACGGATTGTTTAACGAGCGTGGCGCGTAATGAAACATCCGTCAAGGTGTCGCTCGTGCGGCGGACGCCATTAGTTCTTCACTGACAAACGATCCTCCCGCCTCTCGCTCGACTGGACCGACCGACCGACCAACCGACGGTGGGGGAGATATCGAAATTTAGGAGCGTTTCGCGAGACTTTTACCGTTCGCATTACCACCCCACCAATTTGTTGCTCGTCATTTAGAGAAGGGCATCCCTTCCCTAAGTGAGGCTGGTGAATAATTGTAACCAAACCCAGAGCCTCAGTGCGCGTGGCCAACGCTTTGGGATAAATTTGTCAAACGCTAATATAAGCTATTGGGACTCAACGAAATTAATAGTCAGTTATTTTACAAGTTAGTTTTATTACAAAGTATTTGCCTGGTGCCGGTACATTGGGCCCGGCTTACAGGCTTAATAGTCAGAATATAAAGGATTCCAAATTAATACATCTGACATAATTATCACTCGTCTAGTCGTCTCACCTATTTTGCGCTGAGTCGCGACGGCAGCACGCTGTGGAAATCTCGTCCCCTGGTTTGCACAGCGAGCCTCCTGGTTTGGTTTTCGCCACCCCCCCCCCCATGTGATGTTGTAAGCCCGAAAGGGGGAGCTGGTTTCTGGTTTCCAGGTCCCGCGTCCTCCTTGGAAATGCGAACCCGAAGGGGTGGAAGAGGAACCGGGCTGAGCCGCCTTTGCCAGGGTGTTTTTAACTGGGAAACTGTAGGAACCCTGCCCTCTGCTCTGTTGTGGCAAGGTTTCTGCCACCCTTAGGATCCATTAGCCTCATCCATCCTTCCAGGGATGGATAGGGGCATAGGCACAAAAGATCGCCTTTTGGTCGAGGTGCTACTCATCCCCCTGCCCAAGTTGTTCTAGTGGCATGATGGTTAGAGCACACTTCAAGCGAGGATTATTGGAAAATTATCTTAGGCTAAATGAAAGAAAAAAAGAAAAAGCTAACCGTAAGAATGGACAGCAAAATTTACAGAAAGTCTCGACATTAAAATACTGAAATCTCTTCGTTCACTTATTATAACTGCACTTCCCTTACCGGCTCTTGCTTTTCACGTTCTTAATTGCTACTCTGAGTGGATGACAACATGACCTGACTATTTTTTGGAGTTTTTTTTTTTTTTTCTTTTCGTGATGCTGAAATGTAGTACTGACTAAACAATCTAAATTTACAATAATGCCCTTAACCAACACGAAACCAAAAATTTCTCTAAGCTTTACCATAATCTTCTTGGATTATAATATTTATTGGGGGGGACGAAACTTTCTGTAGTTAACAGTTTTCTCCTAAGCTTATTTCACTGCATCATACACATGGCCCAGAAAATTGAAAATACAATAAGCAATCTTTGGTTCTTCCCCTTGGTTCCCTAACTATAAAATCTCTTGTCAGAATCACACACAGACACACAAGCACACGAAGCGACTGTGACCCAAGCGATCGGGAATTTGGGACAGACCGACCGTACAGTTGGAGAGATAGAGATAAATAGGTGGGGAAGCGCTTTCATCTAATAAATACAAGAAACCCAGCGACAGATAACCAACATATTCTGGAACTCCCCTTGCCTCCAGAAGGCTCTAGAACATTCTCTGGAAGTTCCCAACGGCTATATAAGCGAGCGCTCTCAGGAGTGAATTAGTCAGTGAGTGTGTTTCCGATGCAACGTCCAGTATGGTTCTGTAAGTGAATTTCTGAGGACAATTGTGACATACAGTTCCGCGAGATATTAGAGACGCCATATGTTAATTTTTTCAGCGAGTGAACTGTCCGAAGACAACATAAGTCACGGAGAAAATTGGAATGACAGATATAATTGAACTACATGACATTACTGAAGTGCCAATGAGAATTTAATGAAGAGACAGTCAAAAGTGGACAAAGTGTGTACGCGTCTGCACTCGCGCGTATACGCCCCGACAGTTACAGCTTACAGGTGCATATTATAATTGCTTGTGGATGATAATACTACTTCACTCCTAAACGCTTCTGCTGGAAAACCTTACACTAGCTGCATCATAATAGCATTATCAGCGTGTGTTAACACCCAACAAAGTAACGGCGTCAGCAGTCCTGCTCATTCGCATAGAAAGCACCTGTCTCCACTAAATTTACCGTGTTCAGCACACACTGGACGTAAACATAAAGGCCGCTATATTGGAATGTTTCTCATAATGGTGTATTTATTATGATCGTGCACTGGAAGTAAAGATCTCCATGTCCTTTTGTACTGCAAACTGAAATAAGCTTTTGTGTACCTCACTTCCCTTTCTGGAGTTTACTTCCTACTAAATGCTTTGTACTATATGTCCATTGTACATTAAAATTAACAGTAAATCACTAATTTCATGTTAGGTGTCGCCACATCACAGAAAAGGCTCTTTTATTATTGTCCGTTCTGAAAACATCACGTGGACGAAGATAAGTACTACAATAATGGGTGGTTCTGACAGCTCTGTGTTAGGTTGCTGCTATTTAGGAGTCGAACTGCATACATTCGGTTTTCATAGTAACATTTCAATAAAGTGAATAGCTGTACGTTACGAATATACTCCGAGCCATTTATATATGCGCCGTCAAAAATTGGACAATTTCCCTAGTGCACTTCAAAGCCTTTGTGAACTGTGTAACTACCATCCTATTGCACAACGCATCCAGAATGTCCTCCATGTTTTACACGCTTTGGCGTTAAAGTGGTGTGTGCACGGATTCCTGATCACGTTGGCTTGCCGGGGAATGAAATGCTAGATTTGGCAGCAAAGGTGGCAACTATAGTACCCAATATTAGAATATTCGTGTTACTTCTAGGCTTCTAGTGCTTGTACTGCTGTACTGGGCCGAAGACTAGTCAGCTCTCCGCGGAAATAAGCTTAGAGCAGTGAAGGATATTTCTATAAACTAGGTAACCTCCTTTTGTTTATATCATCGTGAGAAGATCCTGGCTGGATTGCATATTAGCCATCCCAATTTTATGTAAAGTTACATTTTAGTCCTTCTGTTCCCCTTAAAAATAGTCCTAGTCATAATGACTCGATGAAGAAAATTCTAAGAATTAGTATTAAGGAAATAGTTTATGTTATTAAGTTGCATTTACTTCTTGTTTAATGCAGATAAACTACTTCTATGTGATTTAACTTTCGTATTAAATGAAACACAGGCAGAGAAACCTTCATGTATGTGGAAAGTAAGATACAACTATGGCAATTTTTGTGAAATAGAATTTTGAGCTGTGAACCTCTTCTTCACTTGCTAAATTAGGAACCTCTGTCTTGTTTTTTTCTCGTTGTCCCCAAAGGTGTAATTTTCCTTTTGAGAAGCGCTTAATCCAAAATATAGGATGTAAAAGAATTGCCACATTCTGTCCTCTAAGCTCATAAGTCAGATCCATAACAATATGCATACCTTGATTTTCTCACCTATGCCTGGTGGTTTCCCTATGTAAATTTATGCTTTTAGAATATAAGAAGCACTGTCCCACAGTGTCCATATATTTATTCCATATTTGGTGGGTTTATTTGGAATATGCACTTCATGTCCGTCGATTAGATTTGACATCAAAACGTTAACTGGAGATCTGCAAAGGAACAGTTTTAATTATTGTAGCAGGAAAATTGGCTCACCTGACTTTGGATCCCACAAGCTTCTTCTTAATACTCCATATGCCAATGTATGCTTCTAATGCAATTTCTCATTGGTCACCTTACACTCTTCGGGCCTCAATATCAGTTATTTTCAACACAATATTGCAAAGTGTTTTGTTCATAATTACTTGAAAAGCAGAGTGTATAGCATTCATTCTGGATGTAGCATATGTAGTTGGACCCGGTGTTTGTTTGATTATGTCTGTACTGGATGTTTTTCCATATTCTGTAAAGTTTCTAAGCTGCAACGCATAATTTGATATTTCGATTGAATTACTTTCACTTTTAACAAATTTTGTTCACCAGTATGGTTTTCTTCTTCAGACATATTCTCCAAACTACCAGATACATTGCCTAATGCTTACAATGCACTTTCAGTGGAGAAAATTTTTTTCATAATATATCACCATTCACAACGGTATCTAAAATTGCGTCTTCTTTCAACAGTCAGTATGACGTAACTATCTTATATTCTCATGCACTTATTTCAACAATATATTTCCATTGTTGCAAAAGAAACAGCCCTTATATTGTTGTACACATTGACATACACATGCATTTGGACACAGTGGAACGAGAAATTTAATGGAAAATTGTAGTAATTAGTTTTAAAAATAATCGGGTCATTATGACTTAAAGAACAGAAGTGTAACAATTTCAATTTCAAAATTATACGTATTTTTAAATTCAATGTTTTATGAGTTGTAGATATGAATGCAAACAAATACATAAAAGTGTACAAGTATCAGTTATTAAATTTAAATTAGTACCGCAAAACTAAATTTCTTGTCGGGTCATATTACCCCAAAGATAACAGTAGTCCTGCTACTCTTTGTCCACTGTGTAGCAAACATACTATGTCGGTCGGTCATTTATTGCCAGTTTGTGTTTCCTTCAGTACTCCGCAACTGTTGACAAGTCTTGCAGGTGCTTTGATGGACTATAACTAAGCGGTTGAAAATGTTTATTTCTTTTTTTAATTTTTTTTATCAATTGTAATTTTCCAAATAACAATTCAGAGTTATAGATGTTGAAATGGGATACGTCGTTTTATATTCATTTTAATTCTAACTTTTGGCATGATTAGTTTTGTGTATTGATCTATATTTGTGACTTTTCCTAGGATTTTATTTTGTAATCATCGATATATCTGGTTTTTGCAATGATTCGTTTAACAAGGGCACTGACAAAGTTGAGTGCCCTTAAATACGCATCATCATCGTCATCTACATTAATGCATCACTGCGTAATATGATTTTACGTTTGCATCTATGCATGTGCATATCAGTCACCTTGCCTCATTTTCTTTGCAACTCTCTTTACCGATTATAAAAGGAATGGCTGAAGTTTTCGTATTTATACCCTTATGCTTTAGTTATTTGAAAATACATTGCGTAACATTAGCAGAACGAGGAATACGTCAAGCAGGGAGAGGTGTAATTATTTTAGTTACCAATAGAGGGCAATATATCTAGAAGAACGGCTCCACAGAGAGAGGAAAGCATACGTGCTTTTGCTTAGATAAACCGTTAAATAGAATGGATTCTGTCGGCATTACCCTCTCTTGATTATAATTCAGTGTACTAAGCGCGGCAGTTGAGCCCCACCCCTTTCAATACCTTTCAGGAATGGAGGTGGATGAAGAGGGATGGAACTCCACCAGCAAGACCAGTTGCTCATTCCACCACCATCAGTCTCCTTCTGTACACCAAAGTGCACTTCTCCATGCCGACCAGGAATTTTAGCAGCCACATCAGCTGTTCATTTCCAGGCAACAAGGATTTAAATCCCTCCATATATTTTCTTTTGTGTATTAAACATGTTGGATAACCTCATCAGAAACATGAGCATTTCGAGTGTACTGCTTGAAGTATATTGTAATTCAATAACAGCAAGCACTTTGGAAGTTACTAGCCCTAATAACATTTTAATTTGACATATTCAAATTTAAATTAAACGGTAAGGAAAAGTTCAAGAGGAAGTTAGTTCTCTCCCGAAGAAACTCATCAAGGAATCTACTTTATTATTAGAAATACCTCTTTATATACGTTATTGTTGATGAGGTTTCATTTGCTCAGTGTGAAAAAAAAGCTTAATATTTCATTCCTTAGCGTTACCTTAACGTCTTCCTAGTATTATCATGGTAACCCTTGAAGGGTCTCACAGATATTAAAGGGAATTTTACCTATACAATAATATCACATATATTATTTGGTACTTTATTTGGAGTGACTCCTGAAGTTCATATTTTAAAGAAATTTTGACACTATTATAACTAGACTAAAATTAAAGTGAGTATCGTGTATCATGTCATAGGAACTGTGGATGAAGTTCTGGTTCCCGGTCACGGAGTTCACCCGAAGTTAATCCCGCCAATGGACCGGTGTTCACTCAGCATCGTGAGGAAAATGTGGAGTTGGCAGCGATCCTGAAGAAAGAAGGCCAAAATTCGGATCAAGGATGTGTGATGTTGGCCCCATCACCTACTCGAATCAGTCGGATGATCACCTACCTCTGTGGCGCGGTATATGAGTGAGGCCTCCAGTTAGTTTGGCAGTCGTAGACCCGTCAGGGCTGTAGCGGAACAAGATTATTTATTATTTATTTATTACTATTGTTATATGATCATTATCATCATTATCATTACTATCATTACTAGGTATCATTACTATTATTATACATTAATCAAAATCAATAACACTCAGAGCTTTACGTAGGTATTCTTCTAATTTAACTGTCAAAATGTCAATGTGCCAGTTAATGAGAAAATGAGTCACGTGTGCCAAATATGTGGCTTCGAGGAAACTATATTTAAAAACAACAAAAAATTAGTTGCAGAAATACACTTATTTAATGCTCACTGACACTAATCCTGGATTAAAATGATGCTCCATTAAAAAAAAAAAAAAAAAAAAAAAAAAAACGAAAAGAAGGAAAAACCACATTGTTCTGAATCAAACTAACATGAATAATGTTTTTTTTTAATTATATATTATAAAAATAAATCTGAAGGCTATATTCACACGAGCTTTTGCAGCCACTATCATTTTTTTTGTGTTCTTATGGTAGTGGTGACAAACGTTTTAGAAGTAACTTCACTGTACATTTGGTTGCAGCTAAAAATATGCACTGAACAGTCAAATAATCCATACTCTTTAAAGAACTTCACTAGGAAACCAATAGTGTATAGTAGTTCAAAAGATACGAAGTATTGCAAAATTTGGGACAACCAACGAATGCTTGGTAATGGTAGTTGTTATAAAATGCTGTTTATGTTTTAATGAGTTATATATTTTTCTATCCATGCTAAGTTTTTCTCTATTACTTAAGGTGATACAGCATAATACAACATTCATTCAAAATGAAGAATACTTCAGATGCTAAAACTTAAGTTACGCATTTTATTTTCACTGTAAAAATCTTTCAATCATACTGTATTTTAATCGAAATCTTTGCAACCAATTTTGATAATCAGAAATAAATATTGTCCCTGTGGAGATATTTTGGAATGAGAGTATTTTCTTGAAAAAACAAAAATGTGCCATATTTTTGGAAGAAACTGAACTTATCTAACTTGTCATGTTTTATGCTATTTTCTCTCTCTCTCTCTCTCTCTCTCTCTCTCTCTCTCTCTCTCTCTCTCTCTCTCTATCTATCTATCTATCTATCTATCTATCTATCTATCTATCTATCTATCTATCTATCTATCTATCTATCTATCTATCTATCTATCTATCTATCTATCTATCTATCTATCTATCTATCTATCTATCTATCTCTCTATCTCTCACACACACACACACACACACACACACACACACACACACACACACACACACACACACACACACAGTCTTTCATCTAACACCCCCTTCTATATTTTATTTCTGATGAAATATGGATAAGAATCTTTGCATACCATAGACATTATCAATCGGAATTTGCCAATTCTTGAGCGCACATAACTGTAAATGTAACATATTTTTTCATTTAGGCTGTTTTTATCACATCAGCATATGTGTTATTAAATGCTTTAAGCTAAATAAGGAATAATGCGGTAGTTATTCTACATTCTACAAGCTGTCATGAGCTTTGTAGTTGAAAGTTAACCATCCTTTATTCTTCTAAGCCTCAGCTTGAGAAGTAAAGGTCTTTTCTTCCCCTTACTTTTAGAGATTTCCCTATAGCAGGGATTTCTTCCAGCGCGGGTCTCTAGTGCACGAAGCAAGGGTTGGCAGGCCGTTTGGGAAAGCACGCCCGCCCGACCGACCCTGAGAGAGATCATAATGTTGCGGTGTTGTAAATGGGAAACACGCGCCGCGTCATATAGCTGGTAACTACACTGCCAGCCATAGCGTTACACGTGTGAACAGGATTAATGCTACCAACCTGTGTTCCCCTTCCCGCTTGTTACCTTCAAATGAGCTCCATGCAATTAAACACAAAAGAGGTACGGTATGAAATGGAAACGCATACGCGTGAACAAAAAATTATCCGAAATTGTATCTGCTTGTTACGGTTTTTATTACAGTACATTTTATTTTATTGAACTGATTGCACTGCTACCTTCGAAGAGCTGATTTACGTTGATTTGATAGCTGGTAGTTTAATTTCGTGCTCAGCATTGGTAGAAAGAGAATTACTTTCCTATATTCGATCTGTGTGTTTATTACACCCTTAAATAATACTAACAGAGGATTTTTACGACAAAGTGCTGATTTATTGGCTTTAATGTGTTTTATTAAGGAAATGATTTCACAAAATTAAGCTTTTCTTAGTACTCCACATAATAATTCCGTTATTTAAGCATTTATCATATGCTTATCTCTATGAGCTTTAGCATTCCCGTGAAGTATAAGCTGAAACCAGTCCATTAAGCCACATTAACCCTCGTGAAGTATAGAGGAAGGGATGTTTGGTACAGAAATACGTAATTCGTCTGAGGTTACATGTTTGTTACCTTGATTCTTCAAATCGTCTGTGATGAAACGACACCTGGGTCGTCATGGGCATTTACTCATTCATTGCTGAACCTTCTTCACAGCTTTCTCACATTTCTTTTGTTCTCTATCTTTAGTTGATGGTAAGTTTCTGCAAATTTCAACTTCCGAATATTTTAATAGACCTTTGCATCACTTTATTTTGAATAATCACAGAGTGCACAATAACTTAATTTTCACTGCTACTTACAAAAAAACTGAAAAAGACTTCGAGGAAATAATTCAACCTTGAATATAACTACTGTAGCAATCTGCACAACGGGCAATGTCAGAGTCAGGAAAAGAATGACAACTATCCTGCTAATGTTATTCTGGATCCTGCGCCTAAAAAAAAGTTTACATCTTATTACACTTGTGTTTCACAGGAAATATGATGAATAGTCCATGCTATGTGTCCGCCTCGGCCAATCATTTGCCACGGGTTGTGTGCTTTAGGTAGCGATATATGCATCTATGTATATGAAATGATGAAATAACAAATTACTAGGTCACAAACCGATTAGGTAGCAAACGCCTTATCATATTCACTCATGTTCAACTTCAGATTTAGTGTTTTATGTAGCTGCCTGCTTAGATATGGACTGACAAGATGTTCACCAATAAAATGAAATATTCCTTAGTACCTAAGTAATACGTCATAATATACAAACACTGATTTTAATATATGAATGATATTATCTTTGTGTGATGCTTCAAACTCTAAATAAACTTGTAATGTCATATTTCACAAAATATCATAATACTTTATTCATTCCTTTGTACTGATCGTTCCTCCACATACTTTATTACAGTGTCATTTACATACATATAAGTATGTTTTTATGTTATGCTGAAAAATATTCTTCAGACAGTTATTTGCAACTTTATCTCGTAGCTTATATTATAATTAGAGCAAACATACAGAACATTAAATCCGATAGTGATTTTTCATACCACGTAGTACCCACAATTGTCACGAGAGGCGACACACTCAACAATAACAAAGATGGCCGATCGTCATACAGTAAGAGAACGAGTAGAGATTGCTTCACGCTATGAGGTGTGGAATTCGATCGTTCATCCAGTGACTTTTTGTTATGGTGCTCGAAAAAGAGGTGTACTGATGAAACCTTGCGCATTGGACGAATTGGAAACACGGAATCGGGAAGCTCTTAGTAACATCTACACAAGTTCCTCCAAAAAGCTGTGGATTCCAATCCAGGTCGTTTGAGAAGATTGGTGCCTATATCGAATTTTAAGGTATGCAGTCGTATTCGTATATAACAGTGTACATGCGGTATCAATTTCAAATAAATAAATCTGCAAATCGATAACATGAAATAAATGTTGCTATGTACCTGCAAATGTAACACTTCGGCGTGATATTTAGATGCTCGAAGGGTCTTTTGTATCCTAAACATATTGGCAATCTGTCTATTGTTCGGAGTTTTTTTCTAATATGGTTTAACATTACCGTTTTATGTTCTAACCAATACAGCTTAAGAAAATTTCCAACGGAACAAATTAAATGGCACGTAAGTATATTTTCCAATTTCAGAATTTAATCCTGCGTCACTAAATTTAATCACCATAGTAATGAACCGAAAATGCGATTGTGGTAGACTGATTTAACCACAAAATTTATATTTAGTTCTTCACAGGAATGAAATTGAAAATTTTTCCGTGCTACACAAAGCAAAAAATAATTTACATATATGCAAAAGGAGCAAAAAATGCCAAAGGGATATTTTGCCGCATTATCGAGTGCATAGGAAAATGGGAGAATGAATAAATGAACTCCATGTATGATTACTGATGCCTCACTCGGTAATTTGGGAGAGAAGAATAAATTAAAACTAAAAGTCACCCCTGAAGCATTAGAAAGGCATGTGCAGAACTGTTTCTACAGCTCATGGCACTTACGACTACCCGAAATGGAAACATAAAAAAAGTTTTACTGCCCGAGTACATCGAACCGCTCAACTGTACTTGGCACTGTTTTCAGCACCAGGTCCAGAGAATAAAAAGCAAATCTCACCCTTCTCGGATGGATGCATTTCCTGCCTCTGTAATGAACCTCTCCCAGAATAAAAAATATTCATGCATCAAAAAACACCTGTAGTGTGGGGACTACGAATATAACGTCCGAGAAAATCCACTCCGTCACGAACAGTCCCCTGCGGCTGTGTACGGCGTACGACATAATTAGTTACCTAGTGTGTAACGAGGCTTGACAGCGGGACTCGAATCAGAGACCAGTGGCAGATTTAAGCCACCTTGGTGACACCGTAATGTACTGCAGCAGACGCGGATAACGGCGGCCCTAGAGATTAATACAGAGCCGACTAGACCGGATACGATGACAGCCGGACCTAGTTTATAGCACTGTGTATGAGCTATACTCCGGTCGCGACCCGGCACACCAAACCGGAGACCCTCATTTCTAAATTGTTGCACTCCACAAATGTATCATTTCTGTTGGCAAGAGTCATTAACCCCTTCTACATATAAATACATCGCCTTATATTCCAAGAGCCCGTGAATGCCACAGCTTCCTCATTTTATAAAAGCTGAAGCTTTCTCAGCGCATGCCCCCAACACAAGTAGGAACGATGGGGCTACTATACATTGTGTTTTGGATCATTGTGACTTTGGCAGGTAACAGGTAGCAATAGCGTATAAAATACCATAAAATATCGTAATAAATACTTAAAACTGACAAAGTATGAAACCTAATTTTCTATTAGTATTAGAAATCACGTCATCCATTGCCAGGCGCTTAGTATCGAACCGCTGCACGGTATTTTTCCACTGTGCACACAGGAATATGATAACACAGCTGCTGTACACAAGGTCACGCCGATAACTTGCTTTTCTCTGTGCTGAAAGTGCAGTACTGAGTTGATTGTGATATCCTGTCTTTGAGTTGTTACCAATTATTATTATTATTATTATTATTATTATTATTATTATTATTATTATTATTATTATTATTATTATTATTATTATTATTATTATTATTATTATTATTATTATTATTATTATTATTATTATTATTATTATTACTAGTACTACTATTATTTCGTCCTCTACTTAGTCACAAAATTTGTTTTCTAGTGCACAATGTGTATTTATTCATGTTTCGCAGTGTTAACTCGCCAAGTGAAAGTACGACTTTCAGAAATATTTCCAGATGATCTGCATTTCTGTCTCTGGGGTGACCTAAAGCATAAAGTGTACAAGAAAATCACACACATCCTATTAATACAAAATATCCGCCAGGAAATTGCCAGCATTTCTCAACGTGAAGTACGGCGAGTGATGGATAGTTTCCCAGAGGTGCCAGAAAATATATGGACAACAACACTAGCCAGTTTCAGCATCTCCTTTCATAACATTGGCAAGTAAAGCCTTTAAAAGTAGTTTTAACAGTTTTTTATGGTTTCATCTGCGCTGTTCTATGACAGTGACAGTCCGCGGCGAGCGCCGAGGACGGGTACAGGCAAAATACAGCGTAGACGGTGTAGAGTCTTTTGGATCACCCGTTAGTATAAAATCTGAACTTTAAATGCTCCTTGAGTGACCGTTAGAAGAGTCTTCCTCTTAACAGTTCAATGCCAGATAAACTCAAAGGGTACTTGCAGGTGTGAGCGCAAGGCAATATACATCCTCGCGGATGCGAGTGAGATAGTAAGTTAGGTCTTTCGTGGTGTTTTACAGCGCATTATTTGTTTGCTCAGTATGTTATTATATATGGTAGACGTTTTACTTTATCTCTGCAGTTTGTAAAATAAATGTGATCCAGTTTTAATTGAGTATCGTCATGAGAAACGATTCAATTTGCGTTTGAGTTGAGTTTGCCTAGCTAGGTGTTAGAACTGTCGAAACTGTCCGGCTATTAAGTAAACATTTAATAGTCACCCAAGGAACATATATAAAATTGAGCTCTTCTACTATAACGGAAGTGCAGTTACAGTTTATTAAAGTTTAAGGGTGTCCGAGGAGGGGATACCACGATACTAACTGATGGATGACGTGATTTATAATACTATACCGAAGAAAGTATAAGAAAATTAGGTTTTATACTTTCACGATATTAAGCTGCTGTTTTATACACCTTTGCTACCTGTTACCTGCCAAAGCCACGATGATCCGAAATTCATAGCCCAATCGTTCCTACCTGTGTTAGGGGCATGTGCTGAGAAGCTTTCAGCTTTTATAAAATAAGAATGATTGGATATCTCATCATAAAATTTATAACACAGAGAACGATGAAAATAAAACAAAAGACAGAAGAATATGATGATTCAGTAGATGGAATCACTGCAAACGAATTGCAGTATGTTCTTCAGAACATGAAAAATAGAAATACACCTGGACCTCATGGCATAAACACAGAAGTCTCAAAATATGGAGAACGGGAATTGCATACTAGATTGCTGGAATTTATAAACCAGTGTAGGAAAAAAAAAACCGTTCAAAAATCATGGCATGAAGCTATCACAATACCAATCTTTAAGAAAGGAGAAAGAACATATGCTCATACTATCGTGGTATAAGCCTTCTTAATACTACATATAAATTATATATAAAAATAATAATGCTCGCCTAGAGAGAATAACGGAAACACTGCTATTAGAGAATTAAAATGGTTTTAGAAAGGGACGTACTTTATGGACAAGTTTTCTCTACAAATCAAATATTAGAAAAGAGAAGTGAATTTAATTTGGAAACGCATATGGCTTTTATAGACCTAGATAAAGCTTTTGATAGAGTCAACAGAAATCAACTTTAGACAATTCTCAACACAAAAGGATACCCCAAACACAAATAAAAGTATTCAAAACATTTATGAAGAAACAAAGGTAAAAATAAAATTAGGAAATGGACAATTTTTAAAATAAATGATTGTTAATAATAGTCTTAGACATGGGTGTAGTTTGTCCCAGCAATTTTTTAATATATATGGGCAATATTCTTAGAGAAGTAAAAGAAATTATTCCAAAAGGCATCAAAATAAAGAACAACTACAATATGAATATGCTGCCCTTTGCAGATGATGTAGTAACTACACACAGATGAAGATTATTTACAAAAATGGTATGAAATAGGAGAAACATTAAAAAGACATGGACTTAGGATTTCAATGAATAAAACAAAGATAATGGTATCCCATGATAAACATCCAGTCGATCAAAAATGGTTTTAAACAATGCATTAGAATAAAGAAATACATTTAATTACTTAGGGTGCAACATAACTTATTATAATAATGAAGATCTAAACAATAAAGTAAATAAGTTTCAATATATTTGTGGGACATTAGATGAGATACCTAAGAGCAATTAAGGGATGTCCATTATAGACAAAATAAAAAACGAAGACATAAGACACTAATTAAACATTCTTCCTATAAATAAAAAATAGAGGAATATAGAACCCGATGGAAACAGCATATACAAAGAATGGATGAAAACCTCCCCTAAGTTGTGTTATGAGTACCATTCGATTGGAAGAAACGTTGGAAGACCAATTAGGAGATGGAGAGAAACGTGAGGTTGAAACAGAATAAATTCCTAGTCTGTGATGAGATGATGATGATGACGATGATGATGATGACGACGACTGACAATGAGGCAGCATTTCCTTGCCGACATGAACCACTGCAAATTATATCAGCACAATTTTAGCTCCCGATTGTACTATAAACTAATCTGGTGAGGCTACAGCTGTACTTGTT
This sequence comes from Tenodera sinensis, assembly GCA_030765045.1. Classification (NCBI taxonomy): domain Eukaryota; kingdom Metazoa; phylum Arthropoda; class Insecta; order Mantodea; family Mantidae; genus Tenodera; species Tenodera sinensis. The sequence goes on along the minus strand of CM060966.1, from coordinate 102,438,073 downwards.
TTCGGAATTGAGGCACTATGTTTGTTTCTCACGGTAATCGTAGCTCTGAATTTGTACGTAAGCAACAAGCAAGGCACTGACAGATGCATTTGTTTACTATATACACAAGCAACAGGCACTCTCTGTTCACACCAAACATTGGCTGCGAGCAAGGCAATGACGTTACAATAGCCCTGTTCTATTAAACATAACCGTGATATAAATTGCGTCGTTTAAACGTCATTGTTTCCAAATGTACTAATAAGAAAATGTATATGCAAGTGAGTTCACCAAAAGCCATGATAATGAAATAAACCAAGTACATAATATGAATTTACAACCTGAAAACACATTCCTCGCAAGCAACATAACTTGGAAAACCGGGGGACTGGTGTAAGGATTTAAAAAAGATGAAGCCACAAGCCTTACAGTAATTAAGAAAACTAAAATCTTGCTGGAAAATTCATAGCACTAAGAATCAATGCTGTAGTTCGTAGTTCAAGGATCCTGAATTGTGCGTGCTGCAATTTATACCTAATGCCTTCGTGAATAAACATACCCTATGCAGTTGTTCACAGTATCACTGACCAGAAGCTTATACTATCTCAAAGAGCGCTTGCATAATTTCTCTGATCGCTCTTTTTCTATCATTATAACATATATATGAATCCCTTTTCCACGTGGATCCGATGTGTATTTATCAGCGGCAAATTAGCAGTAAAATGGAAAGGGCTTTATCTGAGTAAACCTTTTGCAGTCTCCAAGCTCTAAGGTATTGTTGGCCTTGCAATGAAACATACAGTATGGTAAAATCAAACTAAAAATTGAATGCCGTAGCCGGGATTTTAACCGTGGATCTTCCGTTCTACTGCGGTTGGTCTCCTATGGACACTTGTAGACACGACATTAAAACACACGAAGTGACTCACATGCATTGCTGGTAAACCACAAGGAAATCTTAACCCTCTATTTCAAGAACTGTTTGGAACTCTTCTAATTCCTGAACCGGCTCAGGTATCTCCGTTAGAGCCATTTTCAAGAAAGTCAAAATTTTTGAAACATTTTCCATGTAAAAGTTAGTTTAAGGTGGAGAAATTTTCTTCAAAATCTTTATGTCACATCCTTGAAAGACATTAAACTTAAATACTAACTTTGGTTTTTAACTGACTTTTCGTTTTTGAGTCATGCTGTCCACAGCACAGACACACACACACACACACACACACACACACACACACACACACACACACACACACACACACACACGGACGTTTTTCTAAAAATGCTTTTTTTTATTCAGGGAACCTCAAAACATATATCAAATCTCGATATCGAATTTTTGGGAGGAATACAATACTTCCTCTACTTAATATACGTAGTTGAGAAATTAAAAAAAAAAATACATTATTACGATATTCTAAAACTATGAGCTAAACATCTTTGTTGTTGAATCTTTAGCGTTAATTCACATTTGAGGTAAAACACTCCAATAGGGATTGACTATGTCATAGGTACTTTGAGTGCTGGACTTTTAAGTCACTTGTGAGAATAATGAATGTGAGTTAATTACTCCTGCACACAAAGAGGTCTCAGAACATGGAACATGCGTGTCAGATACAGAATTTAATGCCATACCGCAAGTTGTCATGGTAGCTCAGTTAGAGCAACCGTGCTGGAACGAAAGATTCGTGATTCTAGTCACAGATATGGCATTACATTTTTCAGTCAGATCCTACCTTTGAACCCGTTTCCTACACATGGCCTTATACCAAAAATCAATTAATTGTATACATATAAATGCGGATCACTATTTTGTTAACAAACGAGAGGGTTTGTTGGCCTGCCCAACAAAGAAACACACACACGCACACACAACGAAATAAACACAACCTTTTAGAGTTTCTATTAAATGATGTAATAATTTCTATTACATTCATGACTACTCCAAAATCTCGGGCGCGCAGACATGTTCATTCAATAATAGCAACAAAAAGAAATCACAGCATAAACTGAAAAAGTCCTATAAATGACTCGTAAAGAATTTTTCTGCTTCAGGAGCTTCCAGGGACCTTCTTCCTCTCTTCCCTACTCTTCATTCTCCTCTTTGCTTTTCTCCTCCTTTACGGTGGATATTAAAATTTCATCACGATAAAGGCGTATATTTTATCGGGTAGAAGCGGCCCAGTTCCATTTGCAGCACTAAACGGATTGCCCCACTGTGGTGCTCGCAGATAGGGGGGCTTTCCTATACGTTATTTTTATGAGACCGTCTTCGATATATTATTGCTTCTTTTCACTCACTGGCCGCATACTCTGTTTAGAGACTGATACTCGTAGGTGATTCGGTGGAATATATGCATCTGCCTTCCCACGTGTCTTATCATTTACTTTTGTTAACTCTCTTATTTATATTGTATTTTTCATCGCCATGTTACATACGTTTTTATGCAAATAATTTTTACCATCTAAAGGTTACTTAAACCCGGGACATAAAGTACTCTTGATTATAAGTCGCCCTTGGGGTATTTATCTCTGATGTGAGATTTACTTGTACGAATTGGTTGGGGAATTTAATGTTATACTGGCAAGTTGGCCATGGTAGCTTAGTGGTTAGACCAGCCGCCCTATAAGTGGAAGATGCGTGGTTCAAATCCCGTGCAGAACATACATATAATGAATTAACTCTTATTACAAAAATTAATTATTATCTAATATGGCAGAATAGTGCAGTGGATTTAAGCTCCACAAATAAATTTTAATACTTTTTTTGGAATTGAATTTTTCAGTCCTGATTTCACTTCTTAAATTTGTTTGAAATGTAACGTATTACATTCACACGTTATCTTTACTCACTTTTGTTTTATGAAACACTTCACATTTCCTTCTCTGCACCCTCTTCTATAAAGACGTCATACAATTTACTACATGATTAAAATAGGAATGGAACGTCATAGATTACACAGCTTTCTTTACTTCCTTTTCTTCCTGTAGTATTTGGAGTTGTTCAGCAATGGTGTTTTATTTATTAATGTTGTGTTCATAATGGTATTTCAAGTGTTTTAATTAACTCTTTGTTTAAGCGTATTAAGTAATTCTTTTACAACTCCAAACACAAGGACATTGGGCCCTGCGACTAACAATTATGAACCTAGAAAGGAAGCTCACAGGAAAAGATCAAGCAGGAACAAAATAACATTGTCAAAAAGTGAAAACTAAAGCAAGTTACATTACGCATATAAGTATCAAAGATGTGAGGAAACTTATCAGTTAAGCGCACTATGCAGATCAATGAATGAGAACACAACTCAATACGTGAATCTATGAAGGGCAGGACCGGACCCCAAATAGCGACAGTGGCCCTATTCCTAATCCATGAACAAGCGTTTGGGCAGGGATAGCACGACCAACTCTTGAGGCGAACTGGCAAACTGGTATTTACACCCAAAATTACGCAAAAAACAGGTACACGGGACGAATTGAGAAAATCCTGCACGCCTCTTATTACTGTTGCCTGCACTGATTACTTCAGTCGGTTTTGATTTCCCAAAATAAACTATGGTCCAGTTTATTCTTTACTGTATTAAGTACGTGATGTTGCTGGAGAAGTAAGTTTTGGCGGCAGAAATAAAAATTATTACTCATATCACATGTATCACTATCAGTCTGGTTATGTGCTAGTTACACAAAAATAACTATTATGTTTTTCAGTTCACACACACACGCACGCGCGCGCGCGCGTGCTCGTGCCGAGCGAGATGATTCCACGGTGACATGTGGAGTCTTACCATACTCGAGGTCCGCGTTTCAACACAGGTCACGACAAATCTCAAAAATGCAGGTAGCTTTTCAGGTTTTCCTCAGTTCTCATCATTGGCAAATGGCTAACTTGGCCTGGAAGGTTTTCCTACCAAAGTTGCTTCCTATCACGTAGCTCCAGTACACACAACCTGTGGTGCCACCTGTAGTAAGAACAGGTGTTAAATGATATCACTACCATTACTATTACGCGCATGCGCATACACACACACATGTAATTAAAAGCATGTAATGTTACCATGTAATGGGGCATGCTGTATATTAATATAAAAAAAAAAACACACACACACACATACATACACATACACACACACACACACACACACACACACACACACACACACTCACACACACACAGAATAGAGAGGGGGGGCAAGGGACAAAACCATACAAATGCGGACCTTCTAAAACTTCCTACCACAATAATTGCTCTTTCCACCTATTCTTGGGTCTACCAACTTTATTTCCTTTTGGTTGATACTGGAATGTTATCTTAGACAGTCTCGTTCCGGACATTATTTGTATATGTTGCATCCATTCCTTTTGATATTTTTTGGATTTTGGTATGTACTGATTTCTTTTCTTAAGTCTTCATTTTTTATTATATCTAACATAGTGCATTTGTTTGTTTTCCTTAAAAAGTTCATCTCTGCACTTTGTATTTGGCTTTTAATTTTTTTGTGAGAACCCATGTCTCACTTTCATAGAGTAGGGTAGGGTTTCATAGAACACTAACCGTTATCTTGTTTTTTTTTTCCTCAACCTTCTAGACACTGTTTCACATACCATTTGGAATGTTCTTTACTCGTGTCTCTTTCAGTTCTTATACCTATAATTTATATTACATCCTAAATAGTCAAACTCTTATTTGCTCTAATGGTGTTTTCTAAAATTATTTTTGATCATTTTCCCAAAAAGGCCACTATTTTAGATCTTTCTGTTGATGTTCTAAATCATATTGTTGGCATATCTGCTTCAAGCGATGTCTTCCAGATTGTAGTTTATCCTCCGGTTTTGTACTAACATCTACATATAATAAAATATTGAACATTATATTGCTATTTATTTTTATTCACGACTTAATTATACTTCTACAATGCTGGCTGATGTTATATAAAAGGAATAGATAACAAACGGCATCCCTGTCTTACACCTTTATTAATTGCAACTGATTCGGTTTTATCAACTTCTGTATTTATTATTTCTTAGTTGCTATACATGTTTTTCATTGCTTTAATTATTCTTTGCGGATATCCACTATTTTTCATAATGTGGCACAGTTTTTCCCTATTGACAGTGTCAAATGCCTTTTTGAAGTCTAAGAATGCCGGACGTGTGTGAAAATTATACTCGTGTTTTTTCAGTTATTTGCTTTAAAAAAAAACGTATTATCTGTTGCTCATCGTCACGTTCTAGAGCCGTTTTGTTCTTCTGGGCTGTTCTTTTTAATATTTTATTAAAATTAAAATTAATTAAAATCGGTGAAATTTCTATATCAAATACAAAGCATGTTCTACTGAACGTAAATGTATGGTAGAGAAAGTAAAACGCATATATCAAAAGTAAGAAGTTAAATTTGAGCAAAACATTTATTCGAGAATATTTCAGAATCCTATCTTGTTATGCTTATTACTTTGATCCTTATTCTGCGCAGCACACAGTGTTGGAACACCACAGAAAAGGAAATGTTTTTCCCATGCGGCAAACGAAGTTGATATAATGGCAAATATTCGACGAATACCATAAACGCAAGCCTATATAGGCAAATGTGCGTATATTGCTGGAGCTTTATATGCCGTAAACATCCATAACCCTAACTTTGAGGGGCTGGCAGCAATAGAAACGGGCGGAGAGGCGTTTCCAGTTCCGTTGGAGCAAAGAATGCTAAAAGGAGCGGAAAATTCATCTTCATAAGACGTGGAGGAAACTGTGCTACCCCTTTGTTGTTTACTTGCTCATGTGACTCTCAGTCGACAGCTTTGCAATTGGGCACGGTTCAGGGACTACTTCCCCAACGGGAAAGGTCGTATTGACATACAGGATGGCTCCAAACTGATGACCAATCAACTGAAGACAAAAACAAGCCAATATGTTCAGCAAGATCTTTATTTGGAAACCTAACTAAACTATATCGACCACTTTACCGTTATTGCTTGTTGTGCTTCTCTACTTTACAGTAAGTACACGAAGTACTGTATTCTACGCAAAAACTGGATACCGAAATTTCACCATTAAATATATATTTAGACTCTGAGTCAAAAAGTCTGATGTGTTGTCTTCACAAGACCTTCTGTACACTTGTACTTGCTATTCATACAAATCCTTATTCCTCTATCTTCTTCATGTTAGTCGAGACAAACTATTGCACACATTATCTTATTTCTAATTTTCTTGAGGTACAAGGGGAACATGGGTGTACAGCAAGCTTTGAGCAGCTTCAAATATTTTAAAGTTGCTCGTCGCGTGAAGGCTTTGAAATTCCATTCTCTTTGAATGTCAAGGGACAAAAAAGTGAATAATGACCTTCAATTTCAGAAATATATAAGTATTGCAAAACTCACATAAGCAAAAAGGAATATATCCGAAATGGTTCACTCTACAAAAAATGCATTTCCACATAACTTGTGGGTTTTAACAAGATCTGCATTTCTGTGTGGTAAAATTTGATCTATCTCTTACGATTTATCAGCGATACAAAAGTCACCCAGAATAAAGAAGACTACATAGGCTATTTCCAGAAAATTCAAAATTTCATTTGCCATAAAAATATATTTTAAACATATGACACTTCAATTAAAATCATCAGAGCCATTTTCAACAAAATCAAAATGTTTCAAAAACTGTCCAAGTAAAGGATAGTTTAGGGTGAAGAAATAGCCCTCAAAGTCTTCCTGTCGCATATTTGAATGATATTAAACTTAAATACCAACTTTGGTTTTTAACCGACTTTTCTTTTTGAGTTATGCTGTTCACAGGCAGACACTCACAGACACAGACAGACAGACAGACAGACAGACACACACACACACACACACACACACACACACACACACACACACACACACACACACATGCACACACACACAGCCACGGACATTTCTCTAAAAATGATTTTTGGGGGGGTTGAAATATATCTCCGGCGAAATATCGACATCGAAATTTTGGCTCGAATACAATACTTCTCCGTACTTTACGTAGTAGAGAAAGTAAAAAATATATGTATATGTTAATGTGCGTGTGCGTGTGCTTGTGCGTGTGCGTGTGTGGATACAGCATAACTGAAAACAAAAAATAGGTTAAACACCAAACTTCTAATTTTAAAATATTTTAAAAAACATTGCCCATTTGAAAGTACCCATTTCGGGGAAACATTTTCAAACGTTTTTATTTTCAAGGAACGGCTGTGGTTATTTTTATTAAAATACTATATATTTAACTTATTTTCATAACAAATGAGATGGTTATCTTGAATTTCCTTTTGGTGAATTAATTTTCCATAAATGGTAAACCTCAAGACAAACAAAATCTTACTACACCTAAACATTTAAAATTTGGATACCAAATTCATTTTGGTGAACTTAACCATATCCAAGATATTAGTTTTTAATGGTTTTCGTTTTTACATATACTTTTCTCAAAAAGGAAATTGATATTCGCTTGTTTATTTTAAACTTGGCCATCCAAAAGAATGAAATGTCAAAGCCATCACATTACGACTAGCTCCTAAAGGATTTCGCTATTGTTTAAAGTCTACTCTATTCCCTTTTCCCTTTGTATCTACAAGGAAATGTACAAGAACATAATTTCTGCAAATGCTTATATCGATAAACACGGATTGAAAGGAATACACTTGTTTTTCTATCTATTTCATGTTAATCGAGATATACCTTTACCAAAGTGACTTCATTACATATTTTGATGTAGATAGGAGACAGAGAGCATGTAATCTAGTCAAATGTTTAAAAGTGGGATGCTATATACTCGGCCATACTATTTCGTTGACATCTTGAAGATGTCTATTTTGTAGAAGAGTAGAGAGTGCAACACATCACATTTTATAGATAGCTACTCTACAAGCTATTCAAGCTTCTTCTACCTGGTTTGTTAATCGAAATAAACTTTTACAGAAATAGCTTCATTAAACGTTTCGTGGCAGAGGATAGAGGAAATCGAATCGATAGTGCGATATTTAACTGAATAGTACGGGATTTTAAACATTATTGAAATAGCTGATAATAACTGATCTTAGAAATTTCCAACAGTATAAAAAGTTACATGAAATCATTGTTTATTTTTTCGTAATGAGCTCCAGAGGTTTTTATGTGGGCTTTCCTCACGGGACATTTTCTAAACCTACCAGAAATCTTAGCTAGAGGAAATACTGATAGAAAAGAAACCACTCAAACATTCATCTTACTAACCAAAGAAAAAAAAAACAGAATGACTGGAATTGAACACAGGATTGCCTAATGCAAACCTCGCAAATTTCCAAAGTACATCTGGCTGATACTAATCCGACTCACTAACCCAAATGTTACTGATGTGAAGCACATTGTTGCTGAGAACAATATCAACATGTATATTGTTGTACAACCCTTGATTTCTGTAATTGAGTACATAAAATTTCCCTCGTGATGTTCCTTGAAATCTTTTAATTCGTTATACAGTTATATGTTACTTTGCCTCGGAGCTACAGCAAAAAATATATTTAAATTCCTTCTAGCATGCTCTCAAGAGGATAACAAACTCTTTCATTTTTTAACGCAAATATATGCAGTATTTTAATACTCTAGGGTATTCCGCTTGAGAAATTCTAGTAAACAGCACTTTAATTTTGGTTTGCATGTTTTCCCATGCGTTTAAATACGCAGTAGCTGTAAATTTTCTGAAAGCAATACGTCTCGTGCACTGGGCGCCCTAGATACAATTCACAGTTCAATTAATGAAGTGGAACCGCGGTATAGACCACGCCTAGTGCCCATTGCTAGTGTCTGCATGACGTCCCTTAGACTTCGCGGAATAACCTGCGTTGCCAGTGGGAGGTAACTCGATAATCCAGATTAAGATAATAGTAATAATAAAAAAGGCATTTTCCCTATAAATTTTCATCGCTAGGCCACTGACTCCGTATGCATGTTGCATTTAGGGTAAATGCACCGGTAACAGAGGGATATGCAGAAGAGAATGAATACAAAAACATAGCGTAGTACAAAAGCATATTAAACTAGGCTTTAACTTACATTTTATCTGTGTTATATACGAGAACATTTCCTTCTCAAGTACCAAGGCTATTGAAGATAGGCAATGTTTGCTTTCAGGGCTAATGCTAGAGCAAGTTTGTACTATGCAAAGATTGAAAAATTTGAGGAGTAGCCTTCCCGGATCGTATTTGGGAGGTCTCAGGTTCAAATTCCGTGTACCGACCTATCTGACTGTTCTTTTTTCGGTTTCTCACGGTTGCCAGGATAAATAACAAATTACCTGTTTAATAGCACATTTCAAAGTTTCAGCTTGAGTCTAAAACTAAAATAAGAATTCACTGGAAGTCACCACCACAATGTCTACGAGTTTAGCAAGAGAAACTTTCTTCATTTAAAAACTATGGCTGCCATCTACCCTAGCAGAGCAGAAGCATCTAGAAAACAGAAGAAAGAAGAGAGAGTAAATAAGGTTAAATATCTACACAAGAGACGCCACGAGGGACAGAAACTGAGAACCAGTACCTAAGACATCTCTTAACAATACTAGCCATCCATGGGTTTCACCACAAAACGTGTAGTAATGACAATTATCATGTTTGCAAGGAAATTGATGCGACAGACATCACACTTCCTTGTGCAAGAAAAGAGTTAAATCACTAAAGGACTGTGGAAAATACTAAAGAACTCTTTGGCATTTATGCGCCCTTTATCTTTTTGTACAGCCAATTCTCTGTCATCTATCCAAAAATAATGAAAATAAGACTGCACTCCTGCACGTATAAGAAGCATAGATACAGTTGCCTAGCAATAAGGTTTCTTTTGAACGTGTCGAAACTGTCGTTTACCCATATTACAACCAGAAAGCTCGTAAACCATATATAAAACTCTGCCATATTGGAAAGAAAGAAGCAAATGTAATAATGGCACCTTCAACATATTCACAAAATAATGTCTATAAAGTGGACATTATTGAATGAAGGTGCAACTGTTTCTTTAAGTTTTAATAATCCTCCTGTTGGTTTAAAAGAATTTATGTTGTAAAAATTACGCTTTTTTAGTTTAATATTATTTATAATTTATCCTAAATTTATTACTACCTTCAAATTAACTATGGGTCGAGAAGTCTACTTTTTGAAACCATACCGCAGTATTCATAATTCGTTAATAAAAAATGCTTAATATTTATCAGCATAGTTGTCGTGTTGCTCTTTTGAATTGTATTTTAGGACACCTAAATGCAAAAAAGTGCCTCATTAGTAACAGAAAAATAATTTAGGCATGTAAGAATTGACTGACTTCTTTGTCCTACCTTCTGTATAACTTTAGCCATTTGTTCGACATGTGCGTTATAACTTTCTAAAGATGAGTTATTTTCTTGTTGTTTGGATATCATTAAGTTATTAATAATTGCAGTCATACTATTACTTTCCCTACTAGGTATAGTAGAAGAAGTATTGTGTTCCACCCCAAAAATTCGATGTCGAGATTTCACCGGAAATATATGTTTTCAGCCCAATGAATCCAAAAACAAAAATATTTTTAGAAAAAGTGCCGTCTCTGTGTAACTGCCTGTGTTTCTGCGGACAGCATAGCTCAAAAGTGAAAATCCGATTAAAGAACCGAAGTTAGTATTAAGTTTAATTGCTTTCAAGGATGCGACACGAAGATTTTGAAGAAAACCACACCACCCTAAGCTACACTTTACAGGAAAATTTTTCGAAAATTTTGATTTTCTTTAAAATGGCTGTAATGATTTTCATTAAAATGGCATATGTTTGAGATATTCTTAGAAAAATGAAATATATATCTTGAATTTTCTCACTATAGCCCATGAAGTCCTATTTACTTTGAATGATTTTTGCATTACTGGTAAACGTAAGAGATAGGACAAATCTTACTATACAAAAAATGTATATCTTGCTAAAACACACAATTTATGTCCAAACACATTTTTTTAGAGTGAACCATTTTGGAGATATTTCTGGTTCTTTGTGTAAGTTTTGGAGAAATTATACTTCTACTAAGTGAAACATAGCTATTCATTTTTTATACGTTAACCGCAAAGAAAACGTAATTTGAAAGCTTTGACCCCGCTCAAAGACTACTGTATTCCTATATTCCCCTGCACCTACAACGAAATAAGCAATTATACTCCATCCAGCCTTAGATCCACCTCTTGTATCACTCCCCGATAACCTGATGTTATCACGTGCGACTAACACAGAACAAACACCACGTGGTCTCATACCTCGATTTATGTTGCAACAGGACGATATTTACTCAGGAATTTTAGAAATATTGCGTTACATTTAAGTAGTCTTTTCCAGGGTTATCGTACATCTTGAAAAGTCACAGATAATCGCCGATATTTAAGGTACTATATTTTATGGCGTGCTTTGGTTTCGGCGTATTGCGAGCTCGTTGTTGATGGCTTGTGTTTACAGCAAGTGCGGATCTAACGGTGGAGCGATTATAGATAATTTCTGCAAAAGTTTCTCAACTAACACGAAGAGGATATGGGAAGAAGAGATTGTAAGAATGGTTAGTACAATATGTGAGAAAGTCATGTGAGTGCAATGTGATAGTATGAATTATGATTAGATAGTACTGTGAATAATTAGAATAGTAGTATGAATTACATTTAGTAGAATACGGGAACATTATCCCAGGGTAATATCGATAACATTGTGCAATTGACAATAATTATGGAATAATGAGATATTGGTAATGGAAATATAATAATATGTGAACAATATGTTTTAAACAGAAGCATTCTGAAGAACTTGGGGGGAGAAACAGTTGCACTTTGACATTTGTATGTGTGAGTGTCTGGAGGTTGACTTTTAACCTCATGGAGACATAACAGGGAAGGGTGGAACATTCCCAGACGCCTGTCACATAGTTTCTTATGGTTGTGTAGGATAGTGTACTTTACCCACAGAATGTTCTGGAACAATGTAGCCAGAGTATATAAACCTCAGTCACCAAGGAGGTGATGTCGTTTGACCCGCCATTGTCAACGAGTCCATGTCGGATGGTGTATCCTCTGCCCATATTCCTTTAAGCTTCCGTACTGAATATAAATACATTCTTGAGCACCATTTGTTGTGTGATTTCGACTGGAATATCCCAACTAGATATTCCCATCCCGCCTCACCTACAGCCAGGTGCCAGGTGCGAGAAGGATACATGAGAAATGAAATGTATATTTTGAATTTTCTGGCTATAGCTTATGTAGTCCTGTTTACTCTTGATGGCTTTTGCAGACCAAATCTTACTATACAGATAATGTGAATCTCAATCTAAATGCAGTGAACCATTTCGGAGATATTCCTTATTTGTGTAAGTTTCACAATCCTTAAACTTTTTTCAAATGGAAGGTTCTCATTCACTATATCTCTTGGCTATGCAAATAGATCGGAATTTTAAAGCTTTTAAATACTTGGCTATCGTTAAAAGCATACCATGTTTCCCTTACACCTGCAAGAAAATTAGCAGTATGGCAATTTCTGCATATGTTAATCGCGACTAACATGAAGATGATAGAGCGATAAGAGTTTGCAAGAGTAGTTAATACAAGAGAAGAGAAACTTATGTGAGTTCAATACATAAAATGTTTTGAAAATTGCACACTTTTGGAAAATATGATATTCCTTTTGATTTCTCTTCTGAAAAATAGTGATGCAATTCTGAAACAAATGCCTAAAAATGTCAACGTGTGAAAGATGGTTGAAGAAAGTAATTGGATTTTTCGATATTTAATACAAAACCATCTCTGTACGAGTGCTTTCATATTCGTAAAGAATACGTGTTATTTACCTGTGTATATGTAGTGCAGGTAATTGTCCAGCTGATATTGATGAAGTTAAATTTTTGGGATTGACATTACTTCATAGGAGTTCATGTCGTCGCTTTCATCAAATGTAGAGAGCTTCATAACATGGGTAAAGGTTTCCCCACAGTGTACTGAATAGATGGAAAGAGGATTACCATTCTGGAATGAATACTAACATTAATGCATGCTTTACATGTGGTTTATAAAGGAAGGATTATGAAACGCATCTCTGAATTTTATGAAGCTCGGCGGCTGAGGGACCCAGACTTGGGATCTTCAATTTAAATTTTCTATCAGCGCTTAATAGCAAAATTATTGTAGTGGCGTTTATTATTGTGAGCTCAGACGTCAAATTTTAAAATTTAGAAACAAAATAATGATTAGGGTATGATTGCGTATAGAGCAATTCCGCGAATATGTCATACCGAGTGTTAAAATTTGAAATCAATGTTTCACTTTTTTTACTGAGGAAAGATGATGCTAGATAGTCCAAAGTATCTTATGAAGTGAAAAATAAATGTTTTTGACGTGAATATGGGTTCAAATTTCACTTCTTACCCACATATTTCCAAAATACTAAAAATAAGCACGAATATCGGTGATTTTCATATCAATATTTCAGGAGCTATGTACAACTGTTTTAATTTTTGTTCGATGTACATCACACAATGACTCTTCATCTTCAAAACGTGTATATGGCTAATAATTTTCAACATTTATAAATAATCCTTAGAGCCTGTTTAATTATTACTGTGTGTCGATGTCAGTTAGTCACGGTAAATAAGGATAAAGTCCTCTGCAGGGAAAAGTAATTGACTGAAAAAAATTTCCTTTTTGATTCTGCGTCATTACAATATAACAAATAAAAAACTATCAGAAAGTTTTCCTCTAAAGTCATTCGCTTTCCCACAAAACACGTGACTAACGGACAATTGGTGCTGGCGCCCTGTGGTCGTCATAGGCGTATAGTGCTTATGAGACTTCAGTAAGGATAGACGTATCAGTCCGTTTCTGGCTCCATGGCTAAAACACCAGCCCAAAGACAATGTGAATACAAACAACGTCTGAAGGAGCAAGGCAGTTAGGCACAATGGAAGGAAAAAATAAAACTGAATATGAGGAAAGGAAGAGCAATACCGAAACAAACAAAACCAGGAAGAGAACACCTCAAAGCTGAATATAGGAGATATAAGCAAGCACAGCGGGCAAGACAGAAGATAAGAGACCAAGAAGGGATTGATAAGGATACTCCATCAACATCAGCGGGTTTCAAAAGCAGACAGCATTTTGGAAAGTGCAGAAAACGTGTTGAGGAAGCATTGCTGCAATCTCCACGCAAAAGAAAAGAAATGATTCGTAAGTTAGCAGTTGATGAGGAATTACATGTTGTAAAACCAAAGCATTCTGTCCCGGTATCAGGAAAACAACTATCAGAGGAACTTAAAAGTGCAATCATCAAGTTCTGTCAGGATGATTCAATATCTTACCAAGCTCCTGGAAGAGATGATTTTATTGAAATCCATGTTCAAGGAGAAACAAAAGAAGTTCGCATTAGGTATCTAGTGGAAACATTAAGAGAAGTACATGCACTCTTTCTAGAAGACCGAGAAGAAATGTCCGTGGGGTTGACAAAATTTGCTGAATTACGCCCTGCTCACGTGCGTCTTCAAAGTCAGATCCCACATAATGTGTGCACATGCATTATACATGAAAATACGAAGTTTCTTCTCAAAACTTTGTGTAAAAATCACGTACTCACTGAGACTGAATTTCGTAAGTTCATAGCACAAGTGGTTTGTGATCAGAAATCGAGTAAGTGTATGCAGGGAGGATGCTCCAAGTGCCCGCGATTGAGTGGAGCGGACATTTCCGGTGAACTCGCTAATTCTCCATGCGAATGGAAACTGTGGAGTTCACGTAATGGAAGAATGGAAATAGAAGTTAAAAAGGGATCTGTAAAAGACTGCATTGAAGAACTGACCAATTGCCTGCCACGTTTCCTAAATCACGTTTATGTAAAAAGACAGCAATCCGAGGCCTTTAAGAAGGCTCGGGAAAACGCTGCAATTAGTGAAGCTGTGATACAGATCGACTTCTCTGAGAACTAGACATGCAAGGAGCAAAATGAAATTGAAGCTGCCCACTGGAACAATACACAGATCTCAATATTTACTGCTGTTGCCTGATATAGGAAAGAAGATATTGGTGAAATTCAGAAACAATCTTTTGCTTTGGTGTCTGATTATGTATCACATGACAAATATGCAGTTGATATTTGCTTAAGGAATATATTTTCGGAAATATTGGATATTGTTCTGAATCTTGAACTTGTGAAAGTGTTTTCTGATGGAGCTGCTAGTCATTTTAAGCAGAAATACACATTCAGTCATGAGACATATCTTTCCGAAGTATTTGGATTCCAAATTGAATGGCACTTCTTCGAATGCTATCACGGAAAGGGGGCAGTAGATGCGATTGGAGGACAAGTGAAGAGGATGGCCTGAACAGCTGCGAAAGCAGGAAGCAGGATTCAGGGTGCTGAAGAACTTGTTAATACTGTTAGAAAGAAAACCAAATTATGTCTTCTTGAGGTTTCTCTGCATGAAATTGAAGAAGCAAAAGAATTTCTCCACAAAAAGATTTGAACGTATTTCACCTATGCCGTCCACTCAGCGGGTTCATTATGTGAAAGTATTAGGTTTAAATGTTGTGGAATATGCTTTTCTTTCATGTGCGGAAAGTGTCAGAATAATGCACAACTTTCGGAAATAAAAAGAGTGTAGTGATATGCGCGTGTAATACGAGGCTACTGCATTTAGCGTTCCTGCACTATAAGGAGTCCAATCCGGTAACTAGTGTTACAGGTATGTGCTTGCGCTGTGTGCTCTCATGTGTCGTCTTTGTTATGGTTTTGAGTCAGCTTTTTATACTTGCAATAACGTAACTGTGCTAAGAAATGAGAGCTGCCAACATATGCTTATTCTGTTTATGTTGCATGACAATGCTTTTCCAAAGGATATGATTATTGTCAAAACGATAAATACAATTACACACCTGTGTGTATTACATGTATGATTTAACATATGTTATACCATGTAAAACAAAGACATGGTATTACAATTTTCGCATATGTCAGTTAGTCACAAACTCATGTCTGTTAGTCACGCTGACCTTTGAATAAATATCTCCAGATGAGAATAACATGCCAAACCTTTTTTCAGGTCATTTGAAAGCTTAGAAGTCCCTCTCTCAAGTGATTTTTCAGAACAATCAAATAAGAAAACTTTCAGTGAAAACGGAGGACAAACGTTTGAAGTTGGAACTGCAGTTGACAAAAATGTCAGTTAGTCACGAAAAGTTTAGCGCTCATTATTAAATAATTGTTTCACTTTTTTAAGGTTTTTATCTTTCCTATCACAACCGCCAATGTATTCTCTGTCATCGTATGTCGTTAAAATAACATTTTTACACCTATATTGGCCATTAGACAGACATTTTAAGAAGAAAATGTAGTGTAAATGTCAGTTAGTCACACGCGGAATTGCTCTATATTTATACGAAAGACAAAATTACTTTTTCAGTACTTTATTACAGCTTTATTTCTGTCTCCTTCTTTATCTGATTATCCTCCCCTTATGTAGAACGCATGTCCCCTAGGACTTACAAGGCAATGTCTAGAATCAGATGCCTGTCGGGGAGCACAGGAACCTATGCACAAAGTGAAGACCTGGAAGCAGGTGGTCAGCCAAACACCAGGTATGATAGTGAGGAAGAGGATAACATAGAATGTAGGCAAAATCGATAAATGTAAAGCTGATATGAAGCAATTGGTGGAAAGAGTTGCGGGGGAAACCAGAGAACCCGGAGAAAATCCACACATATGCCGCTTCGTCCACCACAAATACCACACGTGGGTCACTGGGATGGAATCCGGGCCTCCTAGATGGTAGGCGAACGCTCTAACCACTCGGCCATGGCACAGTTTTTATTTCTGTGTCAGTAAATTTAAATCTTTATGCTTGTTCTTGAACATACATTCTAGGAATACCTGGTATAAATAACAGTGTTTTACATTGTAAACATAAACAATATTTTCTAATCCAGGCAAGGGATACCTAATGGTGCCATTGCAGAAGTAATTTTACTGTAGGGGACTCGTATTTTGAGAGTTATTTACCCCTACCCCTGGTTAGAGCATAATAGGATGCAAAGTAAATTACTGCGTAAAACCATTACCAGTTTATGGGTAGCTCGGGAAGAACTGGTTGTAGGAAGTGTTAATAAGTTAATCTAGTAGCTTTGAATACAGAAAAGCCTAATTTCCCAAAATGCAGAGATCACTGAAAAGTCCAAGAATATATGTATAAAAGAAAGAAGGAGAGGTACGATCCTTGGATAGTAAGTCATGCTTAGCTAAACATGCAGCTTTCCACTTACTCACAAACAGCTGTTACAGCTTCTAAGAGTGAAAACTGGAGTGATTACTCTAACATTTAGTTTGAGGTTTAAGCAAATAAAAGGACAGTTGACTGATTAACACATTATCGTCTTCACTGGGAATTTTCATAGATATACATGCACACAATATAATATAGTAGAAAAACATTTAACGAGAACATTATCAAGGCAGTAAAATTAAACTGCATAGACACACGTACCCTATGAAGCTCTTTAACACGCACAAGGTTTGGTCAATATCTGCAGTATTATTATCATTATGACTTTTTAGGCACGCCAACATAACTCCCTCGTATTTCCGACCGCTATGCACGCACGATTCATTCTAATAATATTTCACTGCACGAGTTACACAGTGCTAGGGGTCTGTGCCGCTATATATGACAGGGGATACAAAAAAAATTGAAATAAATGATTGAAAGCCAGTGATACGAGTAGCTGCTTATGAAATAGACTTCGTCATCAGCAGGGGCTTCATGGATTAAGTCCTGTACGGCTTATTGCGATGTCATTTCTTTTGACAGCCCATGTTGTCTTAGGCCTACCAGCACTTCCTTTTCCCTTGCTTTGGTACACAGTCGCCATATTTTCTGTGTATGTGCTGTTTCCAATTACATCTACTTTAGTTTATTCTATCTGTCAATTTAAATGTGTTTAATTCCCTCATATCTTCATTATTTTTAGCTAGTAGGTTACATCCTCCGACAGATTTAAGAAATCTCAAATCTAGCGCTTCAATTGTACTTTCCTTCTTTTTCGTCATAACCAAGCCTCTGAGACTTAAAAGTAGCATTGGCACTGCTTCAGATTCTTTTATTATTTAATTAATTAGATTTAGAACTTCGTATAATATTTAAAATATGAAATAAATTTATTTCGGAACCGTATATATTGTCGCGTTGGTGTAGAACGGCCATGCAACGCTAAGCGCCGGAGCTGAGTGGAACTGTAACGTTTTGGTTAGGTTATTATTCTATGGCTGCTGTGACGATGAAGGATCTATACCTTGTCCCACTCTTAGATAACAGTATGGAGTTAAATGGGATATATCTGTCTCTATCTAGCGCACTAACAAACTAACTGCTAGAATATGTCTATATTTTTTTCTTAGCTAGAATAAACCATAGTGCTACTACCTGCCCACTCTGAATTCTCTACGTTTATTCAGTTAAGTGTTATAATTTTTTAAATTAAATGTTTTCGGAAAATTTTATATCTGTGCACTGCAAAAGTTACGCAGTGTGAAACTTTTTTGTTATTGAGTTTACATCGGGGACCAAGCGAGAACAAATGTTGAGAAGGGTTGGTGAAAGTTTTTAAAATAAACTAAAAGGTCATAACCTCTTTCTTTTATCCAGTAAGGCAAACAAAAGGTATTCATCTATTCAGCGTATTCTCGCGCTAGGCCTGACAAAGAAGATAGTATAAGGAGCAACACTAACATTAGTTCGAAAGAACTCGTGTGTGGAATCTGTGAGCTGTTATTGCGTTATTTGTTTAATATTTTCGTAAATATTTGTAGTTATGGAGGGGGAAGCTAGGAAGAGACGATATGTTGGTAAATTAAGAAGTAAGGAATATAATATAATTATATAATTGAATATAATTTTGTCACGGGTCAACAGGGGTGGGACTCTACCAAATTTCTCAAGGGCCACTCTAAGTCGGTTCTTACATTATTTGGGGTCCGAATATGAAAGAATGGGTAACAAGTGCATATTAATAGAAAGAGACGATACCATCAGATGGCGACATAAATATCTAAAAGACGTAAAAAGGTTTAGGGACCAGGGGAAATCAATTGTTTATACAGACGAGTCATTTGTAAATTTAGGCTATGCAGTGACAAAGGCATAGAGGGATACCAAAGTTAAAAGTGCCCGTCAAGTAGCAATTAACTAAGTACAGGACTCAGGCCACCTCCGGGCCCGCCTACCACCTAGGCGGCCCGGGTTCGATCCCAGGGACCCGCATGTGGTATTCGTGGTGGACGAAGCGGCATCAGGGCGGGTTTTCTCCGGGTGCTCCGGTTTCCCCCGCCATCTCATTCCACCGGTGCTCCATCTTCATGTATCATCAGTGTCACCGCCTGCGGTGCCGTAGTAGTAAAAGCGGGCGTTAAACACTACAACAGCAGTACAACCTCCGGGCCGCGCGCGGAGAAAGATTCGCAACTAGTACATGTCGCAACACTGCGCTCCATTTAACGTGTACTGTCTTCTAAGGGTGGAATGCGCTTTAGTTAGAATTATGTAATTTTGTTAGAATATTTTATAATGAGACTTATGATAACTTATAAATCCATTTGAACAATTAGTACTGCTTATGAATACAATGTGTAGATGTTACAGGCTTAGAAGGAAGTAACAACATAACTTGTAGAGCAACTATACAAAAACGTTTAATCTTCATCTTATATAGATGTGAGATTTATTAGATTTAAGTACAGTTGAGTGCAAGGAAAATAATTTACAGATGTATACAATGAAGTTGCAGCATTGTGAATACCTACAAGCTATTTTGCATGGTGAATAGTTCTTTCCTCCAAAAACACCACTGCACCAGGCTTATACTCTTATTTTGAAATACAAATTTTCAACTTTTTCAAACTTTAAAGACACTACATTTTTTCAAATTGGTGTTTTACAAACCTGAACGCCTCATACATTATTTAAGGGGGCGCATGTACAAGTTCAGAAAGGTCTGAGGAAAACTAGTAAGATCTTATCGGATTCTGGGATCGCCTGTTGCTTAGGCTGTCCGCAGCTTTCTGTTGCCAGAGAAGTTGCCGCATCATCAAGGAGCAAAACTGTAGCTTTCCCCGCGATATTTTATGTAACGAGTATGTTATTGCTTTAATAACTTCTACGAAGTATTTTGAACGATTGTAGTTCCGAAGCTATGTGAAAATTGGATTAATTGCCTATTTGACAGGTTCCAATTATATAGGCATTCATCTTTCAAGAGAAGTTACGTGTATTTTTTCTGAATCCTGAGGCTATGTTCGGTAAGCTTATGATCGATTCTGTTTGTGCGAAAAGAAAGCAATTTCCCCTGATTTTAAGTGATTCTTTAAGATATCTCATTAACACTTTATGGATGAGCTCCAACTACATATCTATAAGACTTGAAAAGTTAGCTTCAGCTAACCATGGTGTCTAAGAGTGTTACTGCTATACTCTGTAACAGAATGGACATTGAAGCAAAAAATCATGATTTTCGAATGTTTAGTAGTTATTCCGCTGTGTATCCATGTGATAAATTACCCAAGCGAAGTGACACCACGGTAACGTGTGCTACTTGCTTTTGGTTTGACTCCCGCCCATATTTACCTTGGATTTTCGTATTTTTCCTGGTCGGTAGGTGAATGTTTCGGTTTTTCCTCATCTACCATGATTTCTCTTGCAGTACGCGAGTTGTCCCCCTCTTGTGAATGAAATCAGAAATTCTGTATAAGGTATTCTGTCTTGTTATTTTACGTATTTATGTATGCTCCTGTTTAACGTCCTTTAACCTGGTAGGTCATAATATTCTCAGACAATGAAAAACCGAATGAGTGAAATGATGCCCGGGTTCCATAGAGTTTAAAGGCACCCAACGTTTGTCTCCTCAGGATAAGGGAAACCACAGTAACGACCTTATACGTGTAATTCACCTCAACGGAGATTCATACTCGCTCCTTTTAAATCTGATTCCTTATTTCATACGGAACCAGAGGTGAAGAAAACTGATGAAACATGAAACAAAATTACGTTTAGGAAGAAAATAAATCCAGGCCTAAAGGTACATCCCCGGTATTTTCCACTTATGAGAAAAAATCTCAGCCAGTGGTGTTGGAACTACGTAACTCCAAATGCGAGCCTCACACGTTTCTGCGAAGCTATCTCGATTGGAAAGATATCCCAAATTTTGGCTTATTAATAAGATAAATTATAATACACTCAGAGAATACGCGTAGTGGATTTTTAATTACTTTTCGTAAAGAGCAAACCATTTTTGCAAGAACCGTAGCAAAAAGTTCAGAAGTTTGAAAAGATTTATCAAAACAGTGACTTAGAAATTTAATTAACGTATACAATTAAATTATATCATTTTCAGTTGCCAACGCATACGTGTGCAAACACTTTATAGCTTAAGTATGTAGTTCTAAATTATACTTATTTTGTATCCTACACAATAGGAAGCCGTATATCCAGGTACACAAAATGCACAGTTTGGGAGTCTTTCAGTTGTTTGTCGTTGCGGGGTCTCGAAACGAATATAGAATAAGTACTGACCAATTAATGCTGACAGCTTTGCAATATGAGAGAATAGGCTGACTCTATAGTGAAGACAAAGAAAGGCGGGGGAGGAGGAAAGGTAGATACACATGACCTAGAAAACTAACGTTTAAAATAAGCAACACTTATTTGGTTAAACAATTCTGTGTTATAAGAAAGATTTAACTTCGCCCTTAGAATCACAAAAACGTGTAAAGCCTTACTCTAAACATAATGTAATATTACATTGACAAATAAAAATGTTTAATCCTCCTACAAATTCTTGCTATATTTATACTAGAATTAAAATTCGTATCGAAATAACTCTAAACATGTTTGTCTATTAAATTATATTATAACAATTGCTTTCGAATGAATTAAATGACATTACCTCTGTGAAGTTGCACACTTTGTTAAATTTGTCGAACTTTGTTACCAGCTTACCATAGACCAATTATCTAGTTTCTGATGTGTGTGAAACCAGCAACAGTTGTTCATTTAGAGAGCCATAAGAAATAATTTCCTTTCCTTTCACGTCATTGGTTACAGCTATGTCCAGCCAGTAACCTGGATGTCGTTGCAGAGGGGTAAAGAGAAGGAAAGAGGGGGAAGAGAAAGAAGGCCTCGTTAAATGATGATGATACCCTTGCATTTTACTAAATTCGTTTTCTGTACGTGTCTTATGGTATTCCTTTTATTCCAATTATATCCACCTTTAACTACAAAGGACATTTCGCGTAGCTGAAGAACATATTGTCTTATCGACAATGATTTTAACACATATATAGACACACACACACACACACACACACACACACACACACACAAAGGCGCGTATATACAATGACATATACACTGTCGGTCAAAAGGTTCCAGACATGCAATACAAATAATGCAGTTCGGTATTTAACTCGGACTATTTCTGGTACCAGTTTTAGAAAATACCCACAATGGCAGCTTCTGCCTGCTCCATCATCATTCGGCACATCGTCCACCGACTACTTCACCTTGGTCCACCCCATCCTAAACCAAGTGACGCAGACTGCCCAGGAAATCCAGTTCCCCTCCAGCCGTAAAATAAAGCCTATATTAACAAAAGAGAATGGAAATGGATCATGCCATAAATTATTCTGCCATTTACTTCCTCGAACATATATGTTGGAAAAAATAGACACAAAATAAAATGAATGACTGTTCTTACATTAAATTTTGATGAGATAATAAGCCGCACCAAGATTAAGCTTCATTTTGTTTACACGCCAATTATTTCCTTAATGACCTGTGCATTACACTAGTACACACAGTGCCTGGTAGCTTTTGATCTGTAGCACACACGCACACGCGCACGCGCGCACACACACACACACACACACACACACACGCACGCATACACATACACAGAATCTTCAGGCTCTGGGTAGGAGAATAATCTTCGCTAGAGAAAAATTCTCACCTATAGACGGGAATCGAACACAGGACTCCTCACACAGCAGACAGGTGCTCTACGGACGGAGTTATGGGGCCTCCTTGTGTATAATATTAATCCTATTATTATGCGGCTTAGTTTAATTTGTACCAGAAAAAGCTGATTAACCCCAAGTAGTGAAATAATCACATCAACTAATGTAATGTGGAAAGGATGGAGGCATAAGAGGGAGAAAGGGAAGACCGTGGAGGAGTGCAGGATGGAGATGCCAGGAAAATGTCTCTAAATGCTATATTTTAATAAATTTATTAGAACAACTTTTAAGAAAATAAACATTTGGTGAAGCGTAGTTGAGGGTTGAATTTTCTCCAAAGTCTTTGTGTCGGATCTTTGAAAGATGCTGAACTTAAATACCAACTTTTGTGTTTGTCCGATTTTTCGTTTCTGAGTAATTTTGTTCAGACACATTGGACCTCTTTCTGAAATGGCCTTTACGGATTCATGGGGCTCAAAGCACATCTCCAGTGGAACCTCCGTATCGAATTTTGAATGAAACGCAATACCTTCTCTAAATACATGTACACGTTGGACAACGTAAGAATGCTCACTATAAGCCCTGTAATTTACGGAATTCTGCCAATGTTTGTTTATTTTACGATTGTGTACAACTTTTAACCGTTTTAATAGAAATGCCCTTCAAGGAAAGCTAAGAAGCAGTTACTATCGAACTTAATGTGGTGTTTCTCGAAACGGTAATTCCCTGTTGGGCTATTCTCGCCGCTCTAAAGCAGATGAATTCCAGAAAGCATGCTGATCATATCGTAAAGAGTACATTAAAAAAAGGAAAATGTTGGGTGTAATGGGGAGTGGTCACTTCAAACCGCGAATTCCCTTATCCAATTCCGTGGAGATTGCGGCCAGACACGCTGAAAGAGCTATCAATTTTCATCGGCGCATCTCGTATTTATAAATCAAGCACTACGTGTGGAATAACCACAAAATGCTCCCTGGTCAACCTCGTAAATTTATCTATCCCATGGTATCCAATTGAAAAAAAAAATATCAGGAATTGGAATAAAACACTCTCAGAAGCTTCAATTTGTTGTCCTTAATTTATGACCTTAGCTTAAAATGAACAGCGTAATAAAACAGAGGTACAGCATTACAGGAAATGAAGCAATGTAGTTTTAGCATACATTTAATTAAATGAACTGTTAACCATCACATTCTGGACACTAAGAGATCTATTTCAGCTTCCTCTAAAGAAGAATAGCTGCAATGGAGAATATTTATGTTTGGTTACAAAAGTTTGACGAAGAGTAATATACAAATCACTTACTCCCTTTTTGAAAGGTTCAGAATTGCAATGATGGGCTTTGCAGAAAATGGTGGTCAAGTAAGCGACAGAGAAAGACCAGGGCCAATTCAGTGAGCAGATAATACTTTAATTTCACAGTATTATTTTTGTTATTATTGCCACTACAAAGGGATCCAAATACATGGAAATCGCAGCGCTGTGTTTTTCCACTGCGCAAACGAAAACACGATAACAGCAGCTGATATACACAAGGTCACGAGCATCACTTATTTTTCTCTGCTCACAAACAGTATTGAGTTGACACGATATCGTGCGGCTGCATTATTACCACTGTACTTATTATTTAGTCTTGTACATAGTCACAAAGCGTATTATGGCTCAGCATTTGCTTTCTACTACACAGCGTGTATTTATTTATGATTCGTATGTGCTAACTCAGTCAGCTCGCCAGGTGCAAGTGCAATTTGCAGAAAGATTTCCAGGTGTAAAAGTTCCAGGACGTACAACAATCCATAAACTTTACAATATATTTCAGGCCAAAGGAAGTGTTCAGGCTTAGAAATCTAAAAGATGGCGTACGGTTCTTACGGAAGAAACATTAGACGACATCGGTCATCGTTTGGAAAATTCCCCCCAAAAATCGCTTAGGCGTCTTTCACAATAGGCAGGCATTTCTTATGGCTACTAAATTGCTGAAGTTAAAACCATATAAAATAACTGTGGCACATGCTCTTCAATCAGGCGATTCTGAAATTAGGGGCACATTTTGTGATTAGACGCTCAATTGTGTAAACGATGGCGAAATTGACCCACATTTAATACGGACGAAGCTTGGTTCCACCTTCATGGTGTACACAAAATAATCGTTATTGGAGCTCTGAGAAACCTAATATTGTTCATGAAAAATGTCGAAAAAATTGGTGAATGTTGCGTCACTAGCGGAGAAAGAGTTATAGGCCCATTTTTTTTTCGAGTCAGCGTTTGACGCCCATACATACGTGAAAACAATTTTGCCCCCCTTTTTTTAGAGAATTAACCGACAAGGAGCGTAATTTTGTCTTTTGTCAACAAGACTCCACAACAGCTCATACAGCCAATCTTTCGATGAGAACAATTGAAAGTGTGTTTCAGGACAGAGTTATTGGTAGAAACTTGTGGCCCTTCGGTCCCCCGACCTAACCCCCTGCGATTTCTATCTAAAGCATAAAGTGTACAAGACAAACCCATGGAAAAATTAAAACAAAATATCCATCAGAAAATTGCCAGCATTTCTTAATGTGAACTACAATGAGTGATGGATAATTTCCTAAAGAGGTGCCAAAAATATATGGACAACGACGGTGGCCAGTTTCAGCATCTGCTATAATTATATTGATAAGTAAAGACTTTAAAAGTAGTTATAAAATATTGTATGGTTTTATCCGCGCTGTTCTATGATAGCGACAGTCGGCGACGAGCGCAGAGGATCCGTACAGACAAGACATACCGCAGCCGGTTCATAGTCTTTTGGATCACCCGTTATTATTTTTGTTATTATTGTTATTATTACTATTACTGCTATTATTATCAATATTAATTAATTAAACCCACGCATAACAGCATTCTTTCCAATCAATTCAAACGCCACTTATCCAATACTATTCTGGCTAAATGACAAGTGGTGTTGGTGAATATGGGAAAGAATCCTGCGATGACAATTCCGATTCTCATTCAGATAATTACGAGGATAATAACGAAGATGTTGCAGTGAGAGAGTAAGATCTTTGTGGTAAGATTTATTACAGAAGAAACCGCTTCAAATGGTGATGTGAAGCTTTGATCTTAAGAAGCAAGTCGCAAAAACATATGTGTTAGTCATGAATAATAAGCATTTATTGCTTTTGTGTTCTTTCCAGTGCATCGCATTTGAGCCTATCAGTAACAAATACTCTCTCTTTGTAAAAGTGTGAAAAACAGAATATAGTATAGTATAGTATATCTCGTTTTCCATTGCTCAATTTAGCTATCTCATTTCTAAATATCCAACAAATTATTTAATATTTTTATTACTCTAGTTAGTACAACATTGAAATCCGTGTCTTAACTTTCTTTTAATGTTTTTAGTTGAATTAGCACAAATTGTATAAAGCACACATATATAGAGTTTAGTCAAAATATAGCATATTGCTTGTTACTGTTGATCGTAAATATGTATATATGTTGTATTATTCTGTATATTAAGAGTATTAGATCTGAGACATTTAAAAATCTGTCTAAAAGCAAAGTAAAGCGGCCTTCTAGACCTCATCTTACAATCTTTGTCTCAATAAAATGCTTCACAAATTAAGGGTTAATTTACAGTGCGATGTGAAGCAAAGGTTACATTGATTTAATAATGATCTGAAAAATTCTGAGTAGCGTTCAGTAAATTTCTCTGACAAATTCTAATATAAATTCCCAACAAGACCTTTTTAACAGAAATTACATAACCCATCTGCACAATGAATCACGACTAATTTATTACATCTAAGAAAACTAGCTTGGTTCTGGTTTGATGTCCATTCAGCTTCTCTCTCTGCTGAAGTCAGAACTTCAGAGCTTAGTTTCAGTTTGACGTTGCTGTTGAAAAGTGTCCAGTGAGTAAATAATTCTTTTTAATCCTGTCTATTTACTAAGCCCCCAGCAGTCCTCTTAAAGGCTCTTTGTTAATATTTCACTGCAGAGCTTTGCTTTAGACGCAGACTTTGAAGTGAAGCCGAATTGAAATAAAATGAAGAGAAAGGCTTTCAAAGGGAAACATGAGCCAAATTAGTATGCACGTTTCTACGCAAGCATGTTCATGTGTGACTTTAAAGAATGATATACAGTGTTTAGTATTGAAATGAAACGAGCCGAATAAACATCAGCAAAAAGTAAGAGGAGTATGTACATTTCTACGCAGGAAGGAGCATATTTGCAGATGGATTAACATAAAAGCAAAGTTATCACAGATATACTGCGGTGGTACAGAATAGCTTTGAATTTAATTTATATAATGAGAAACTATGTCTCGATGAGCATTCAGCATTTTCTGGGCAATGTGAAAACCGTTAATATTGCTCGTAAATGTTCCTTTATGCCAGGTTTAATAAAACAGGTTGCCAGAGGCAGCTAATCCTACCTGACTAAGATATGAACATATGTACACAAGGGTTACCAGACATCCAGAAAATTCTGCACATGTCCTGCATTTTAACCTTCTGTCTGGCATCCAGTGGTTTTATCAATGTCCTATAATATTAAATGCGCAATTTGTTACTTTTAAGTGGATCGGTGATTAGAGAAAAATAAGAAATTAGCAGAAATTTACCAAGGCACCATCGTTCAAGTAAATCCAGATAATCTTTGATATCGAGTGAGTGAAGGAATGACTAAGTATGTGATTGTGTGTGTGAGTGAGTGAGTGAGTGAGTGAGTGAGTGAGTGAGTGAGTGAGTGAGTGAGTGAGTGAGTGAGTGAGTGAGTGAGTGAGTGAGTGAGTGAGTGAGTGAGTGAGTGAGTGAGTGAGTGAGTGAGTGAGTGAGTGAGTGAGTGAGTGAGTGAGTGAGTGAGTGAGTGAGTGAGTGAGTGAGTGACTGATGAGATTTAAGGAACCGTCAACGACTAAGTGATTTGGACTGGAAGACAAAACATTGGAAAAGACTCAAACTGCCACCAGTAAAGGTTAAAAGTCAAAAAGTGAAAATTAAAATAGTTAAAGCTTTAAAAAGTGAATGTTAAAATACTAAATAGCTAAAACGGTAAAAAGGAGAGAAAATAATATAAATAAAGCATCACATTCTAAATTGTGAAAAGCTCCTAGGAATAAAACACATGCTGAACTTGCTCTGCGAATTCATTTTCGATGATAAACCACAGGTATCACAGATAAAGATGAAGTAGTCGATATATCAACGATGCGCTGGAGTGAGAACGATACTAGACAAAATAAGCATTGCTTGATAGTTTCCAAATTTTAATGTATGCACTAAAATACCGAACGTAGTGTGCGACATATTTCAGTCCTTTATAACTTCTCTTACAGCAGTAATTGTGTTTTGTTATTTAAATAGTACGAAACATGAAGATTGGCACTCCCAATTTCTAAAATTACTTCAATACCTTTTAGCATTCCTGCACACAACATAAAGAGAGGTGTTTGTTTGAAATCTGCGCAGTGGACAGATGAAAGAAACGAAAAGTTATCAACTGACCCTCTGAAATGTATTGTTGGAGTGAAATAAATTCTTCAGAGAAGTACAAGTAATCTAAGTACACCGTTTTGTCAAAATATATTGTTGTAGCAAAAATGGCAATTAAAATTTTATTTAGATACAACAAAGCGGCGGATTAAATGACCATACTCACCCACCCGCTACTTCATCACGCCGTCGTAACCTAGGTACTCGTATATCATTATCAACATTGTAGGTCCTTCAATTTACTTTTAGTTAGTGTTTAGATGAGTTTGTCTTCTACGCTTTCACTTGTGGTGGTAGAGAACCATAAACAGGGAATATAATATGTAGAATTCGTACAATATACGAGATAACGTATGTATAAACAAGCAACTATTTAGAACAAGCAACGTTCGGAATCGAAACTTTTATGTTTTTGAGATTTCAGTAAACGACTACACCCACACACCCATTTTCATATTAAGGAACCACATCCTTCAAAAATTATTTAGATGTTGGGACTTTAAATGCATATAAAGTTGATTGAATAGAAGCACGCGTGCCCAACCATTTGTCTGTGGTTACAGCACTTATGAGTGCAGGAATATACATTTTTGCTATATAAAAAAAACTTGGTTATATAGCTGATGTTGCCTTTACGTACATTGTTATCTGTGTACCTATATTTAATATTTGTAGTACATAATATGGCCTCCATAGTGCAGTGGTAGGGCGCTTGCCTTTGACGCGGAGGACCCGGGTCCGATCCCCGGTACCTCCCCCGCTGGGAAGTCTGGCACGGGGTGAACTCAGCCTCGTTAGGTCCCAGAGAGGCCAATTGAGGAGCTATTTCATGAAGTAGAGATCCCTTGTAGGTCCCATAACCGGTCGGGAGCGCTCGGGAGGCTGACTACGTCCCACCCTCTAATACTGCACCCCACTCATGACGCCTGTAGTGAGCAGAGGTGAGGGACGATGCATTTTAATAATGCATCATTTCATTGTTAACTCAGCCGAATTGCCTGAGAATTCATAATTTCCTCCTTGGTATTTGTAGTCATTTAAATTGATATTGTTCAAACACCATTTTACTTATAATCACTACGACTATCATAGATTTGTGATTTTGAGTTACAGCCTTTTAGGCTACCAGCGCCTAACTCCTTATCTATAAGTGATATTTATATAACTTTAAGGGAGTTTTTCACATCCAGATATCTGTCCTTTCCAAACGCCGCTAACAAGTAGCTTCAAAATTGCGTAAAAGCTCAATTATTAAAAGTTAGTTCCAGAGATAAGATGTTGATTATGTTCCCAAGATGTTTCGAAGAATACATTCTTGATAAAATTTGCTTAAGGACCTAATGAAGTCCACTCTGCACAGTTCTTAATATCCTTAGAGAATACCATATCAAAATCTCCAAGTTCAAGTAATAAAGGCCTCTAAGTGAGGAACTGAAAATTTCTTATTGCTCATATAGGGAAATTTAATAATGGATTTCCCATTGTGCTGTTAAATTTAGGCCAATCTTTGAATTCAATATTTGAATTCACCGTTCTAGGTATGAAAAGATTTGTCCAAAAAGGGTGATACGATGGGGAAGGGAGGTGAAAAGGAATCAGGAATAGTGCCCCGAGTTCAATTTCCTGAGAACCCCTGGAGATTTCTCCTTCCACTCTCAATCTGTAGCACCACCTTCTTCTGCCCGTACCTATTACGGGACCTGTCAATAGCAGATTGTACAAGAGGTGAAACCCGATGAAATTGCCAACTTATTCCTATTATACTTACTATTATTCAGTAAGAAGTGGTGGTTAGAAGAATTCATCTTATGGCTGTCGCACGGCGTATACTGATATTCAATAAGATGCATAATATTCAAATCAACAGCATAAAGAAAACCTACAGTAGAATTGTAGACATTTACTATGAGTCCAGATAAAAAAATCATTGTGAACCCGATGCTGGACATTTTGAACAATTCCTACATGCTCGCATCGAATATTTTAGATTGTCTTCTGTATTACAGTGAGGAACAGGTTCAATGCACTCACCAAGATTTGAAAGACATTAGAGATGATACCATGATGGTTGGATAGTTTACATAAAGTTTACTGTTGTTACCTGAAAAGGTGAGGTACTTCTTGAAAATTTCTTGCTGTAAAATAGTATCAATTGTTGGTAGTTCTTGTGAAATGTACGTTCATTATGTTTACAAATTATATAATTCTAATATATACCGTGTGTGTGTGTGTGTGTGTGTGTGTGTGTGTGTGTGTGTGTGTGTGTGTGTGTGTATGTGTGTGTGTGTGTGTGTGTGTGTGTGTGTGTGTGTGTGTGTGTGTACTAGGGTGGCCAAAAGTCGCGATCGGGTAATGTTTATATCGAAATAACTCACTTTCCGAAACCAAAAACTAATTAAAAACTATTCATGGGTTGAGAGAGATATTTTTCCGCTTCATATGCCTTCTGTTGCATTAATTTGTCAGTTCTTTTATAGAGCGAGTACATTGTTATGTTATAGCGGCAAGCCAGGTTTTTCGCGGATTGTATTGTAAGCAATGCCTGATACAAGCAAACATATGATTGAGGAACGTCTCATTGTTAGTGTGTGGGTTCATGAGAAAGAACGAATTGGCGAAACATACGAAAAAGTCAGTGAAAACTTCTTTCTTCATTTCAAAAAGCAGCTCCCAGTGAACCCAGTCTCCGAAAACTGGAACAGAAGACTTTCCCAACAGACTCTGTATTGAATGCAAAACACAGAGCAAGACTGGACTCCAGTCTTCCTATATGGTTAAGCACCAGCTTTCCTATATGGATTGGACGAGGTGGATCTCTCATTTGGCCTCCAAGAAGTTCCAACCTGACAACGTGTGACAACTGGCTATTGTCCTACTTAAAATAAAATCTTGGAAAGATTCGGATGGCTTCCGAAGAAAGAGATCATCTGAATCTTCAGAACGGTCACTCCCGAAATGCTCAGGCGGGCAAGCAGACAGACATGGCGGCGCATTCAACTGTGCGCTGAAAATGTTGAGCACACCGAAATATTAGATGTTTAAGAATGACACTGACTGGTCCAGTTATGTTTGTCTTTCACATTTCCATTCCTTGTTAGTACAGCAATAAACAAATAACGTCTTTACGTCACTTGTGAAGGTTTATTATTGCTACACAAACTTAGAAAATATCCGATCGCAACTTTTGGCCCACCCGTATTATACAGAAAGAATAAAATTTTTGTATTAACTCAGTATCATATTCCATTATCTGATGGTAATGGAAAAAAAACTGATAAGATTCTGAATCAGTACTAAAAAATTAGGGGCAATCAGGATTCAAAACAAAAAAGCAGTTTTTTCAACATGCAGAGCAGTTAATTAAATAAAATGCTTCAGCAATATTTGAAAAGTTAAGCTGATCTTCAACGAAAACATAAAACACGTTTTGTAAATCTGAAAAAATAAATGAAATCGTTATTCAGCTTTGCAATTAAAAGCAAACGTGCATTAATTCTTACTAAGACAAAACAATTTCCTCGATAATGAGATATGGCGCAACTTTGATTTGATAGGAGGTTTACAGTTATGTATATGTTCTGGGAAATACAGCTCAGATTGGAAACTTCTCAATAAGTCCTGAGTCACGCCGTGAGGTTAAGGGGAGGCAACCGAAGGGGGCGTTGGTTGTTGGGAAGACGAGATGGAGAATTCTGAACTAGAAACTAAGCTGGATACCGCGTTAACCACATTCGGGTCACACTTTCCCACTGTTGCTCTACAGGAAGAAGTGGGGGAGATGCCTGTGACAAAGTGGTGACCAAGTTCCCTCCCCCTTATGGCGCCATGTTACGTCGCCGTCGGACATGGGTGGCGCCCCTAGTGGTCGCGACGAGACGCGAAATGCTAATGGTCCAACAAAATGCTAGAAGGTAGAGGAAAACGGTTGTCATTGTGAAACGTGTTTATGGATGGCTGACACAGGTTTTATTAGCGACGATGAATTTCCCAAGGGAGGGGAGAATAAAACATGAGGTTTAATGTTTGAAAGTGTTATATGGAATTCCAGAGTAACGAGGGGAGCCTCTCTCTATATGGAAAGAAATGCCAAGTTCTAAATTTCACCGAAGGACGTAGAAGCCCATTTCACCAAGCACTTTCTTTGTTTTCAACCGTACCCACTCAAAGCATACAAAGTATTTTTGTCAAACTAATTACCTTTTCTCCTCGTTCAAAGTAAATAAATGTTTATCTTTACAACTCTTTAACTATTAAACCGTATCTTAATGTTAAAGATTTTCAAATAGTAATAAATTAAACCTTTACTGTCGGAAAACTGTTCTTTCAAGCTGGCCATGGATACGCTAAGAATGAAAAGCATAACTTCATCTGTAATTTAAAGTGTACTTACCATTATCAATCCCCAAGCAATTCTGAAGGAAAAAATTGCTTTCTTTTTGTAAGGACATGTTGGTGGAAGAGTTGGAATTAATACAGTGGCTTACTTTGCTAGTTAAGAAGATGGTAGGGGGAGTGATATGTTTGAGTACACAGTTGATTTTATTACTGTGACGCTGCCCCACCGCACAGCAAAGGACGGTCGGGGTCAAACTACTTCACATCACGCGGCGTGCATCAAAGACGTTCAAGGCCAGGATGCCTCGCACGACTGTTCGTAAGCACGCGACAACAATGAGCGCGGCAAGTCAAACGGTTTTTGAGATTATTCGCGAAGTCTCCAGCGATAGGCTAATTTGTACAAGTTCCAAAAAATGTAAAGTTCGAGAAAGGTTCAAGTTACATCATTCTCCCAATATATGGGGGCGAGGCGACGAGAGGAGTGACTTACAGTCAGCGAGAAATAACCTGGCACTTGACAGGTAGCTGATTTACTCACCTGTGAACGAGGCTAGCCCTACCTCGTTCAACAAACACATCGCGCAATTATTAGCGATTGGACGAGAAAAGGCTAGCCTCGTTTGCAGGTGAGTGAATCACTACCTGTCAAATGCTAGGTTCTCGCCTACTGTAGTTACAGATGTGAGTTGTCGCAGCAGGCAGCTTTTAGTTTGTGTGTGTGTGTGTGTGTGTGTGTGTGTGTGTGTGTGTGTGTGTGTGTGTGTTTGTCAACTGCGTGTATACGGTCGTCGTGAGAGAACCGATGCGTCGTGAAAGAAGATAACGAAGCAGTTAATGAGTGTTGAGTGATCGTATAGTCAGAGTTAGTTTTTGAGAGACAGAGAGAAAATTGAAAGATAGAAAACTGCGTTAAAGATACGATAAGAAAACACTTGGGAGTTGTAATATCACGAAGGGATGAAGACTGTGTGTAACGCCAATAAAAGAGAACTGTGTTGTTGGCCATTCAGTTAGAAGAAAATGAAGTGAGAAAAAATAACTAAACTGAACTTTTGTATTTTTGTCACATTATTTTATTTGAAGTATTACTTAAGCAGTCCCTTATAAGCACCTGTGATATTGTAGCAATGTGTGGGTTTTGCCTTCCAATAGAAGGGAGTGGCTGAGCTGCGATACTGGTCTTCAGCCATGACCGAGGTCCTGAGTGCACACCAGTGAACTGTCATGGACATCATCACTTGGCAAAATAGTTGAACACACTCTTAACCTCTGTTGTCTGATTCATACATCTCTCTGATCTTCCAAGAGGATCCGAAATATCCTAAAAGTGACCTGAAAGTTAATAATTGAACCTAACTGAACTGTTTAACTGCTATGGTTTTTAGCATCCCATTCTATATTTGTCGTCAAAAGCTTCTTAATTTTGCTTAGAGGCCTCTTTAACAGGCTTGACGTTGTTTTACATGGCGTAAATCTGACACACTTGATAAATGATTTTATTTTCCTTCGGAGGGAAGCATACTAAGGATGTTTATGCTCCAAAAACTTAATCGCCCCATCAGATGCCATTCTAGTGGATTAGTCATCTAAGACTACCTAATCAGAGAATGATAGTAACTAACGTTGATGAATGAATGCACCTTCCTGAATAGAGCTCATAACATAATTATATATTGTGATAGATGATTGTATTATAATTCCAATTTTAGTTAGTTAAGATGTTATTTAAAAATCTTTATGTTTAACTTGTCATTCCATTGAGACTTTGCCAAGTGGATCTTAAAAAGACAAGAGTACGTGAATAATTTTATATGCAGTGTGTATAGAGCAGTAATTTTGAAGTTGCAACGATGTGAGGAAAAAAAAAAAAAAAAAACAATTGAAAGAAAAGTAATAATGCAACAGGCAAGACCTATGGTTGCCTCATATCCTAAGCATTTTTACAATAGGGCGCTTTCCAACGCAGTGTCATATAGTTAAAAAATAAAGGGAGTTTCTCTGTTGTTTAATGGTTAGCATTCTAACTTTAAAATCCAGAGGTCCCGATTTCGATTCCCGATGTATATCGTTGCTGATGAGCAATTGTTTCAAAGGTAAAAAACGGCCGGTATAACTTTGCATTTTAAAGACCACATGGATCATAAAATAATTAATAGGTCAAAATAAAAATGGAAGAGAACATCGTGTTATATATTTTTTTAAATTAGCGATTGCCAATACTGAACAAACAACACTAAGAAACAACGTAAGAGCTCAAAATGTGCAGAGTGGATGACAATACAAAAAAGCACAAAACGAAATATTTCTTCTTATTCTTTATTTTATTACCCCTCCCCCCCTCCTGGACGAAGGACTTATACTCTTAAAGACTGACAAGCCTGCAAGGGCAGCAGACGAACCTGTGGAGTGGACAGAGTGAAGATCGGGAAGCGGGTGATCAGCCCAGCACTAGGTATGAGAGCGAGGAAGACCATGATATGCATTGCAGTTGAACTATATGAACGGAAATGTGATGATGAAGCAGTTGGCGGGGGAAACCGGAAAACGCATTTCTGCCACCCCTCTATACCTTTGTTATAAGTAACTTAGCCTTTCCGCTTGTTTCACCACCCGATAGTTTGTAGTTGAGAGTTGCATGCGGAAGATACTGACATATAAACCATTTAGCTATCTGAAACTGATATAAAGCGTGAAAAATGAAGAAAAATTATATATATTTGTTGCAAGGTAAAAAAAAAAAAAAAAAAAAATCTGATGCGTTGCACTCGCATGACTTCCTCTACTCTTGTACTAGCCATTCTTACAAACTCTTATTTCTATCTCTTCTTCGTGTTAGTTAAGACAAACATTTGTACAAATTATCTTACTGCTTATTTCCTTGTAGCTGCAAGGGGAATATTAGAATACAGTAGGATTTGTGCGATAGTCAAATCTTTTAAAGCTTTGAGATTCCGCTCTCTTTGCACGGTTAACATATAAAAAATGAAAAAGATGTTCAATTTCACGAAAGTTTTAAGTTATCCGAAACTCACACACATATGGAATATTTCCTAAATGGTTCACCCTGCAAGAAAATTTATTCCGACATAAATTGTGTATTTAAGCAAGATCTACATTTTGTATACTATAATTTAGTCTCTCTCTAACGGTTTACCAGTTATGCAAAAGTCGTCCAGAGTAAATACTACTACAGGGGCTATAGCCAGAAAATTTAAGACATACATTTCATTTGTCATAAAAATATCTCAAATATATGACATTTTAATCAAACTTGTTGGAGCCATTTTCAAGAAAATAAAAATTTTCGAAAAATGTTCCATGTAAAGGGTAGTTTAGGGTGTGGCTATTTTCTTCAAAATCTTTGTGTCGCATCCTTGAAAGACATTAAACCTACATACCAACTTTGGTTTTTAACCTACTTTTCGTTTTTGAGTTATGCTGTCCACAGACTGACAGACACATACACAGACCTTTTTCTAAAAATGCCTTTTTTTTTTTTTTTTTTTTTTTTTTTTTTTGCATTCAGGGGATCTCAAAACAAATATTTCCGGTGAAATCTCGACATCACATTTTTAGGTAGAATACAATACTTTCCCTACTTACCAGTGGAGAAAGTAAAAACGAAGGCATGCCTTCTAAAGTGTCCGACTCAGTAATTCGTATACGTATTTAACATCTAGTCAAACTTTCCAGCATTATTAGGCTTATTCTCATTAATTATGTTAGGTGTACAACGAACTAAAAGTATAACTCTTGCAGTTTCAGTGTCACAATGGTGAAATAGATTGCAGGATATATTCATTCAGTAGCTTAAATATATAACCGTGATCCTGGCCGTTCATTATAGATGGAGTTCTGGTGTTATGTCCCCCACACAACTGCATCCCACAAATCCCGTAGTGGGAGTACATAGTAAACTCCCTGAAGGGAATGCTTGCCTAATCAGATTTCCATGTGACGCGGGGCAGTAATTCCCCAACCAGAGGTTATCTGGTCGCCATCAAACAATGAATTAGGGTCACTTTCCAAATCCTACTTTTACAGCGTTATCGCAATGAGCTATTGATTATGTAGACAAATATTGAGTCCAATGTGCTATAACTATTATGTCCGCAGCGCATGCAATACTGTTTAGTTACAAGGTCTGGAACCAAAAATGAATTGATTTAGTGCAATGATGAATATTGGATGACTTAGTATATAATATGGTGAAACAATATGCAGAATCATGTGCTGCGAAGATGAACAGTTCAATTTCTACAAATCACGCATATGTTTCTGCACAAACACCTAATTTTTCACAACTAAACTAGCCTCCTTCATTCTTCCTCTTTTTACGCTTCTTTTGAACCAGTATTCACAATTTGTCTATACTGTGCTATCCCTATACACAAAATTTCATTCCTTCCGGAAAATCGTATAGCAAGTGGTTTCCTGTTCATTCATTGTCATTTTTTATTATTTTCATTTATTTTTTTATATTCCTTACTCCTGATCGCCTTCAGTAGTATTCTTCGTCCGCTTCTTTCTCTGTTTAGTCTCCTCGTATGGAGGACTTACACCCCCAAGACTTACGAGTGGGCATGTGTGGTCAGATGCCTGTTGAGGAGCAGAGTAGCAAGGATGGGTGATCAGTCCGAAGTCTGGTATGAGAGTGAATAAGGAGATAATACTGTGACGTAGGGCTCGGCGATCAAAGAAGAAGGGACAGGGCCAAGCTCCTTCGTGCCGCGTGCCGTGCTGGCAAGCAGGCAAAGACGTTCAAGGCCGGGCTGCTTCGCGGGACTGATCTGCGTACGTGACCGTTAGCAATCGAGCTGGTAGAAACAAAACGGGTGTCGAGAATGATCTTGAGACTTCTAGCTGACTCATTTCCGATGCGTGTTTGTAGAAGTCGAGAAAGTGTCTGTGACATCATCCTCAGTATATAAGTAGACCAGAGACGAACTATGTTTGAGAGCTACAGTTACAGACAGGGGTCGGTCAGTGTGTCAGTGAGTGCAAGACAGCTCCTAGCAATATTCAGCGAACGTTGAGTGTGATTACATCGTCGTAATTAGTGCATGAGAGACAGAGGAAGTTAAGAAAGACACAAAAAGGACTGGGTAGGCTTATGGGAAGAACAGTTGTGAGTTGTGACAGCCCGAAAGACTGTACCGTGTTAACGACACGAGAAGAAATCTGTGTATTTGTGGTAAAATTTTAGAACACACTAAAGTAATAGGAAAGTAACCGGACTGATTTTATGATTTGTTACAATGCGAAATAAAGACAAAATGGATAAAATGAACTGTAATGATGGAGCTGCTGGAGGACTAAATGGCGGGGGAAAGCGAGGACTCCGGAGAATCCAGAGAAAATCCACCAAGACGTCGCTTTATTCATCACAAATCCCACAGACAATCGAACCCAACCCGCTTAGGTGAAGGCGAGTGGTCTAACCACTCAGCCGCGACGCTGCCCTACACAATGCAATGCAATGCAAAAAGGTTATTTGGGCATGTTTTGCAACATGCCCTGGCTGTTATAGGGACAATCCCTCTTCAGCCGCGTTTTGAGATTTTTGTTTTGTTACGGGGCGGAGGGGTCTTTCATGAGTGCCTTTTATGTATTCGTGGTGTGGCTGTGTGGATTGGTGTGTGAGTTCATCTCTGTATGTGTGGCGGTGGCTTGTACCCTCTGAGAAGACCGAGACTTTGTTCAATTGTGTAGTTTTGTGTGTGTGTTGCTGCAACAGCTCATATGTGTAGCTTTTGTCTGTGTTGTATGTCTATATTTGTGTAATGGTGTATTTGTACGTGTGTTTTTGATTAAGTGTTATCGTCAATGAAGATGGCCAGCTGGTTGCCGACTCTTGTCGTGTTGACCGCTTTTTTGAGCGTCTTTTGTGCTGTCTGCGTCAGGTTTTGAAGGAAGCGTGCTCTGTGTGCAGGTGGTGTGATGTCATATATCGGTGGTATCAGTGTGCTCAGTATTTGTGTGATTGTCGTGTTTGTGATGTCGCGTATGTACTTCGTTATGTTTTGCTGTATGTTTTTAAGTTGGTCTTGTAGGGATTTGATTACTTGTTCTGACTGTGTGATTACTTCTTGGAACGTGTTTACAGTTTCGTGTTCTGTCATGTGTGTTTTTGATTCGGGGATCTTTGGGTAGTTTGTTTGGGGCCAGTCAGTCACTTGTGTTGGTTTGGGTGGTGTGGGGATGTTGTGGGGGAAGATGTAGGTCTTAGCTGTATGTTCCGGTTGTGTCGGAGGTTGTCTGGGGTACATTGGACATTTTACTTGCCCAGTGTAGTGCCCATTCTGTCGGCAGGTAGCGCAGTAGGGGGTGCTGTGTTTGTTAGGGTGGTTGCACCGTCTTGTATCGGAGTTATGTCCACAGTAAAAGCATATGGGTTGTTGCGTGCAGTTTTCTTCGTGGTGTCCGTATTTTTGGCATTGTCGGCATGGGACGTGTCTGTCTGTGTGTTTAGAGGGTTCCGCTCGAAAAATTTGTTTTTCGATGACGGCGCCCTCTTTTAGTATCGTGTTAATTGTCGTGACGCAAGTGCTGAAAATGCGCACAAGTTGTGTCTGTCGGTTTTGGCTTATGATTCGTGAAACGCGGGTGATTGCAGGGTATGTGTCTCGTATGTCGTGAAGTATTTCGTCATCTGTGATGTCGTAGGGGATGCCTTTTATGACTGCTGTCAAGGTTTTCTTAGGTCTTGTCAGGGTTTGGTGTGGGTCGGTCTTGTGGTAGAGTGTTGGCGTAGTGGGCATATTTGCCAAAGTGGTGGATGGGGACTACTTGTGTAAATGTGACGGCTTGCTGTTGGTTCTTGAAAGTCAAGGCAAATGTGTTTCGTTGCAGTCTCTGTGCTCGGAAAAGTGAGTCGGTACTTTGGTGTGTCTTTGCCATGACGCTCCTTATGAACCACGTATTTTGTTTCTCTGGGTGGCAGTTGACTATGTAGAGGGTAAAGTACCCGTGAGGTGTGGGTGGTATGTAGGTTGTTGTGTTTTGCGTCTGTGTGGTCGTGTGGTCGAGTAGTGTGCTTAGTCGGTTTCCAATTTGTGTCGTTGATTCTGGGCTTGAGTCTGAGTCGTGGTCTGCTATATCATGTGCTTGGGATACTGAGCTGTTGCTGGAACTGACTGAATGTGTGCGGTGTTGTCTTGTATTGTGTGTCTTGCTAGTTGTCGGCGTAGGTGAAGGTAAAGGTGATAGTATTTGTGTTTGTTGTGTGTATGTTACTTGTGTTTCGTCGATGGTCAATTCTGTTTCGCTAGCTGATGATGAGGGTACAGATTTTGTAGTCAGCGGTGTGGTCTTCTTTTTAGTCAGGACGCGTCGGCGGGTAGTTTTGGGATCTGGGGGTTTAGGGGGTTTGGCCTTAGAATGAAGCCTAGGCATCTTCTTTGGCCAGGAAAAGACTTAGGTGTGAGAGGAGGTGGCTGCTGAAAAGCGCGGTTTGTGTTAACCTGTGCCTATGTGTAGTCCCTATGGACTACAAGACTTTCGTCTTTTGGCTCACTGAGATTTACTCAGCGGGTTACACACACCTCACCACAAGGAAGGATAGGGTTGGGATTTGAGGAAGGGCACTTCTCGCCGCTTTAACCACTTAAGGTTCGATGATATTTTCTTCGCACCCTGGACTCTTGGGCTCCAAACGCGTGGTCTTGTGCCGTATTAATGCCGCTGCGTGACAATAGCTTGCCGGTGTTGGCGCACTCAATCCCTGCCTGTGCATCTGCCGTTGAACACTTGGAGAAGGAAGCTTACTGGTTGAACGCTGGCTCACCACTGGCTACGCTGCCCTAAAACGGCTTATTTGCTTATATTGTCTGCTGACGTCACAAACGTCAACCAATGGAATATAATGGGACGACGGAGACAAATCGCAGTGAATAAGTAGAGGGGAGTAGACAGTGGGAGCGGCAGGTACAATACGAGAAGTGGAAGTGGCATGTGGCCTTCAATCGTTTATCCCAATTGTACCTAAGTTTCGCGCAGCTCTATTGCAAGCTGTCGTTGAGTCACCTCTATGCGTTACTATGGTATTTATATTACTTTTCATCCTATTTTAATTAACGGCGTATTTTGTGAAAATTATTTTTAGTACTTCGTCCATAAAAGAATAAGTATTGAAAATAATGAAAACCTCATTCTAATTCTCTGGCAATGAAATGAACTCGTATTAAGACTTGTAATCTTCATGTTGTATTGTAACATCAAGTTGATGTTCACGTATTCTATTACTTCACATTTTTATTTTCTTGTTTTATTTTGTTTTGTTTTGTTTTTTTCAGTGTTAAGCTCTGTCATGCAAACACCCGGATGTTTTGAAAAATCTGATTGTATTTTAAGCCGATTAGCAGCTCTTATAACAATAAGCATTTGAATTACTTTATTTCCTAGATCTGCTGTTCATCTAAATTTTCACATTGCTCTTCTACGACCTTTGTTGTCCTCTTCTATAGCAACGGTACATCTTAATCAAGCACCCCTTAGAAGACCTAACATCGTACATCGTTTCAGAGTTCCTATTATGAGAAAGATAAGTACCGGATCAAATCAGATCAGACCACTACAGTTCGGAAAATTATTTTGTTTCCGTCTATAATTTATTAACCTCGCAAAGTCTTTACCTAAATCAGGTACGGGCTCGTAAACGGGAGGTCCATGGTTTAAACACGCCTTCATTCTTTCATATCTATAAATAACAGTGAAACCTGGAATTACATTGTCTCGATTGCTTGTTTGTTACACTTTTAAAGAGGTTCATCCTAAAAGGAAAGGAAAACAAACATTCTTTTCCAGAAAATTTACCATTTATTTTCCAGAACGTTTTATCCTCAAAATTTTTCTAAGGGATCTTTTTAAAGGGGCACAAAAAATAAGCACACGTAGTATTTAAACTTCCAATCACCTAATGCTAAAGAAGAAGTGGAGGTATAGAGGTGTTAAACAAATTTGGAGAGATTAAGTTATAGTTAAGCACAAACAGATAACGCTTTTAAAAATCAACTAAGCTGAGCTTCTAACGAACCACCAATACACAAATAGGTATGTAATATTATCTCACAAAACGAAATATCCTATTATATTACAGAATAATTCTATCAAGTTCAAATTAATTCTTGAGGCTCCATGATCGGTTAATTGGTTAGTCGGTTGACGATTTTTGGGGGTAGAGTTGAATATGATATAAGATTTGAAGCTGACATAACTGGACAAAAAATCATTTGGAGGGACATGCAGTGGCTCTGTTTTCAAAAGGTATCCTTAGGCAATTATTTCTCAAGTACAAGTCAAGGAAAGATGATTTCAGATTTAACAGTTTTCTCAGACGAGGAAATAAATCTGCAGGTATAAAACCTTTAAGAAGTATTCTGGTCCAAGTGCAGTAAACATAGCAAATATAGGACTTGCTGGACCTACTTTTATTTATCTCGGCTACATTCTGGGAATTCTAGAGCATTGAAAATATCTGAAAGTGCCCTTAGTACATTTCCAAATACTGATACCAATGACAATGTTTAGTGGAGAATATGTTCCTACTCATATTTTGAATGGCGAAAACAATTTCATGGAAATTTAAGGAAAGTATATGACTTAAAGTCATAATATTAAAATGCCTTGTTTCTTTACTTAGTGTTAAATTAGATTTTGCCAAGTTCATTAACGTTGACAACCTTTTATAAAAGGATATTAAATGTAATAGTTACTATGCGATTATAAGGTATTATTTTCAAATACTATAGTGATATCGGGTCGTCTCCTTAGTGCGGTGGTAGCGCTTCTTTTTACCAATCGCAAGACCAAGGTTCGATTTCTGCCACCAGCGTGGGGATTTTCTTCCACTGGGGGACCTGGCACGCGGTGCACTCAGCCTCGTTAGGTCCCTGAAAGGCCAATCGAGGAGCTACTTCATTGAAAATTTGCGGTCCTGGTTGCGTAGACTATATAACCGGCCGGGAGGGACCGGGGTGCTGAGCACCAGTGCTGCACCACAATCTTGACGCCAGTGGTAGTTAAAGGTGGTGAACGCAGCGGCTAGGCTGTAAGGACTGTTGCGCCTTGGATTATTATTACCACAGCGATGTCTTCTTTCATTATCCTTGTAATATTTTTATGTCATTTTCTCAAGTTCTGTTAATGTGAATTCTATATACACATGGTGGTATTTTATCCCCATGGAAACTACAAGAATTGATTACATTTTTAAAACTACAATTTCATTGTATATTCTAGGGTAAACGAATAAATCTTCCACTGACACCATTATTATAACATTTCTGTGGAAGTGGATATGTCAAAAAGTACTGTGAAAAGTCCTATAAGTCACGCATCCACCCTCCAACCCTTCAGATAATCCTTACATAAGGGATAAAGATTTACAGGAATTAAAGAAACCTGATTTTTATATTTACAGTATTTACCAACGAATATTTTTTTTTCAAATAAGGGATTTGGGAAATTGATTTTAATCTTTAATTTAGTTGTTCTCATTATGAGGTTTTTTGACTTAACCGCTTTTGCACACCCAGTCATTTAATCATAGGAATAATTGATATAACTGCTTAGGAAAACAAGAAAGTAAAATGTTGGAAACCAGAACTTCCACAAATGGAGTATTTAGCGAGTGATAAAACTGCTTTGATAAGTAAAATGGTTGCTGCTGTATGAACTCGTGAATCAGAATGTTTTAATTACAAAGCTATGATATTGCAATAGTTTTTGCTAATTACCGAAAACAGCTACAACCTGAAGTGTGCTGCAGTAGTGATAATATTACTTCCAAGAAATAAATAGATCCACCTGTTAGACCTTTCCTTATGCCAACACATCCTTTTCAACTAATAGATGTCTTACTTCTTGGAACATCCTCGTATTACATCCTCTCTTTAGCGAAAGGGAAAGAGGGAGGAATTTTGGCACAATGTCAAATTAACTTTCATCTTAATCCTGACTGGTGGATTGCAGAACGGGGTTGTTAGGGTTCTAGCTAGAATAAGCTGTTCAGGTCAACAGCCGTATATTTATCTGTCTACGGGATAAACCACAAGGCACTCAAACTGTCGCTCCAAGTAAGTTGAGGCATTCTTCAGGATTATCTGTGGGCGTCTTTGCCAACCCTATTTCACTTGCTATTCTCTTTTCTCACTCTCATTCTACTACGGAAGTCCGGAGAAAGCATTTGTTTTGAATGAGATATGTTTCTTTCCCCAATTTTTTAGTTCGTAATTTTGTCCACTCTTCCTGAAAGCGGATGCAAGTAAGCAATCGTACAACATTTCTCATCAAAGTCGTTTTCTTTTTGTGGAAAACGCATTGGAGATGTTTCCACGTTTAGTTATCAGTTAAATGTAGGCAAGTACCAAACTGAGTGAATGAAGACTCAAGATAAGAAGCAGTGATAAAAGAAATCCT
This sequence comes from Tenodera sinensis, assembly GCA_030765045.1. Lineage (NCBI taxonomy): Eukaryota > Metazoa > Arthropoda > Insecta > Mantodea > Mantidae > Tenodera > Tenodera sinensis. Next base: position 102,393,826 of record CM060966.1, on the reverse strand, counting down.
CACTATTTAAATCTACAAAGTGTGGCTAATGAAAAAGAGGCTGCGGCTCGAAACGGAGTTACGTTTTATTGGTAGTCTGATACATGGCTAACATTGTATACCATCGTGTTAAAATTATTTTTGGTTGCTTAGAATATTAAACACTTGTGGTTTTACTTTATTGGGCCATGACTGGACTAGAACAATTACGTCACTATAGTTCGCGCCGGTAGCCACTCCACAAAGGCTGTGCCTTCAATTAACAACACCATTATTATTTGTGTGTTTCGTATTAAATCATATTTCGTAGCTTACGAAAGTGTAAACGAAAGGATAACTCATTCCGGAGGACTGTGTGAATCAGTGGCGTGTATTGTGGGCTATCAAAGCCATCGCCGAAGTCCATGTCTAAAGTAAACTAAATTAATAAATAGTACTAATAATAATTGTAATACTAGCCAGTTTCCCTCATGAACAATTAGAGCATAGGATGGAATATGTCTCGTTCTATACCACTGACGGACGGTAGGTCTTCAGATGGCTGGCCAAACCTTCACTACGATGCGGGAAGAGAGAGATGGGAGAGAATACGGTAAGGCTTCGAAGTCCTGTGTCGCTATACTCACATGAACGTCTCCGAAATGCGCCGTGTGAACACCACTGGCAACAGTACATGGAGTTAAAAGCAAGAAAGAATGTTTTTAATTGTGCGATTGTTACGGTCCTCAACTGTTGTATTATTTGTTTCATAGTGAGTGTAACAAGACTGTTGCTAGTGCTAATGCTTGAAATGGATGAACAATAATTAATAAATATATCACTCAGTGAAACGACCACACTCACAGTTGAAATACAAGGATAAATTAGTAATAGTGTAACAGGGAAGGCCTACTACAGCTCTTCCACACTTTCAATGTAAAAGAAGAAAAAAAAAATGCAAACGATTATAAGTATGTTGGTTGACTGGTTCATGCGAATTAAATAAACGTTATTGCTGTTCATTATTCTTGTTCCTTGTAAGCGAGTAGACATCCTAGAATACGATGAGTTCCAGAAATTTAACGCTTTATCTAAAAATAAGAGATCAACAAGGCATACCAGGTGAGTCAGCCGCGCCTTATTTTTTTGGAAGGTAGGCCTCCCATCTAACGGCATGTGCGCCTTAGTCCAGTTTTGCGCTTACTAAGATATATTGCTTGACGTTCTTAAAGAGAGGAATCCGCAAAATTGAGAGCAACAGTGGTTTAAGGGACAGAACGTACTCCTCGCTAAAGTACACTTCAAAAACATACGACTCGTTTACTGAGAGCGAATTCCGGTTTCCAGCCGATTTTACAAACTTTTTATTAGACTATACATAGCAACGTAATTCAGTAAACGCCTCGGAAAAAATGGACCTATCATATGAGTACACTAACAACGTCAGCTAAAAAGAAAATGGTGGAATCTTGTACTTAAAGCAGGGATTGGCTGCCAAAAATTAGGAAAAATTTAGACACGCTTCATCCATCATGAACCCGTACAGTCAAAACGGACATATTATTAAACAACAGTTTATTTGCATTTTTGCGTGAACTGCGCCTCGTGCATCTCAATTAATATGCATAACAGCTTTTGCCATTTAAGTAATAATATTAAAACGCCCAGTAAGTGATTAAAACTGTCTTAAAAGGCTAAATCAAGCCCGAAAACTTTCGAGGTGGCAATGGCATAGCGCCAGGCATACAAGTCCTACTATTGGACGTGGTACGTGCTTACAGGAAGTCTCGAAATAGCTGAATAGGATTGTGACGGATCCTCTGCGCTTAACCCCCAATGACACAGGTTCGAGTCTCAGCATTGTAAATACTTTTTTTTTTTTTGTGTTCATCAAAACTTGGAAACCGAATTCACAATAATCTAATTATGAAGTCCCTGAGGGTTTAGGACATAATTTAAATCGTTTTTGGTTGTCTGCATGTTTAATAGCACAATAATTCATTGTGTGCAAAATTGAGTTTAACTTCCATGTTAAACTCTGACAATGTAATTTCCTTGCTTTCTGTGTTCAAATGTGTATGAATATACCTTATTTCAATTGCACCTACCTATAGGTGTGTTTAAACAACTACATAATTGTAGTTCACCAATAAAGAAACATCAAACAATGTCATAAAAGAATAAAAATGAATATAACAGTTTTCAGAATAATAGTTTGTAAATTGTGAGGATTGCACGGTTAAAAAAAGAAAAAAGAATTACATGCAGGTGATTCGAACCACCTTCACAGCAGATAGACTACTTCGGAGTGTTGCGCCCGTTCCAACTGAGCTACCTAGTAGCGTATGAAATAAACATTCCGTTTAACATGTAATATTCGCTGGTTCCAGTGAACATTTGCAGAAGTGCAAACGTCAACTGTCTAATTACGAATATATTAAAAATTGATATTATAACATCTATATTAGTAATAATTTCATCGAGTGTTTAACATCCATGTTAAATACGCGGGTAGAACCTGCTAATGGGGTCCATGTTTTCATGTTGGACTATAAAATGCGGATTGCATAAAACTCGAGAATAAGGGGCAGCTGACTCACCTGGTATAAAACTTTTTACAGCCTTAAAAACCTTCGACACTCATCGCGTAGACCATTCACTGATCCATTAGAAAAAAAATTACCGTTGGCATAATGCAAAGATTAAAGAAAATAGAAATGTATTAAACAGATTGATTGAGGCAGTTCTTATACTTCCCCAATCTGTGAATTTATTAAGGAAACCAGACAATTCTTTGTTTCTTTCGATGGTTTACCCTATGTTTTCTCACGTTTCACTTCACGGAAGTCTGAAATTGCAGGCTGTATACCTGAACACCGTATTTACTATCTTTCCATATAATGTACTACCTAAAAACTATAACTATACTCTATTCACAGTACATTTCATCTATCTTTGACCTATCTGGTAAGATAATACTAATAAAAGTCGTGTATATTTAAGCTAAATGAAGCTAAGCATGAGAATGAAGGAAAATTAATTTAAAAAAATAATAAAAGCAGATAAGCACAAAACTATGGCGCGGGTCTATCAGCTGTTATACCAAGTCGCGCCTAACGGAAGGTTAATCAACATCTGTTAGGCCTAGTTATAGCCCAAGTCACAATCCCAGCATACGCCAGTGGTGTGAATAATAAAATATGAATAACGCACCAAACAAGTACCCCTGTCATGTAAATACACCCAAATGGTCTATATTCTCCCAAGATTAACTCCAAACAGCCACCTCTGATGTCGATGTCAAAGAGAGTATAAAACGCTTACTCCATCCCTGCCTTCTGGCTCAGAAATCGGAATAGGTAACTGTGTGAATAGCATGGAAATTAGAATGTTTGCTATGTTCGCTCATTCCCAGGCAAAACCGAAAACATCTGGCGATTTCATAGAGAGATTGAGATAGCTGTTCTTTGAGGTCCCTATCCCTTTTGTGAATTACTTAGAATTCATCACAGAATTAGACAGCGCAAGAACTGATATCATTTAACTTTCGAGTGGATGAATAAGTTAATAGACTCATTGATCAGCACCAGGAGAATCAAAATAATGTAGATATATCATGTAACATTTATCGTCGTCTAGTTGTCAGATACCCGTAAACCAGAAACCAGCGAGTTCTAAAAAGCAGGTTTTCTTGAGAAAATACAAAGCTCCAAAAATGGACTCAAGAGCGAGTGTAAGGCAGCAACACGGCTATTCAATTTTAATTTTTGCCTTTCGGAATACTTTGGGATGAAAATTTTGCGAAGGAGAGAATAATATAATCACTCCACTATGAAGATTATTGTGAAGCCGGTTAAAAATTATAAATAACTTTTACCTATATTTATATGTCTTAATAATCGTCACTTTTCAAAGTTAGGAGAGATCTACTGTTCCGATCTAATTGTCTTCCATCGTTTTGCAGGTCGTCTTATATTTCTGTACTCTAAGGCTTATCCACACAATTTTAAGTTGGAGTGCCTTATTATCTATAAGTTATAAATCACTTTGTCTTTTCTGCTTGTTAGTAAATTTTGTGTACCGAAAATGCACACAATGCTTTTCTTACATTTTAGTTTATAATTCCATTTAATCTTGTAGAATATTATACCGCTTAGAAATGTTTCTTTTCTACATATTGTATGTGGTTACTGTATTTTCTCTATTTATAGTTCATGTCTCCAAATGATATGCAAAGTAAAACAGAAATTCTCTTTGCCTTGTAGGTTTTATGTTTGTTTCTCTTTGAGTTTTCCTTTTCAATGTGTTGACTATTATTCCGAAAATATGTTAAAATGTAATCATTTTATTGCTTATTTCTTCGTTTTTTTATATGTTCACTGCAGCCAATTTACAAGTTTCAATTTGTTCTAGCACTTCTATAGTTAAACGATTCTTGATATTTTGTTTTCCTTGGAGTGCCATGATCTATCATTTCTGCACTGAAATGTTTAGACTAGACATCACGAGTCAATGAGTAACTTATTCATACATGTTTGAAGCTTATTTTCACTATATTGAATTAACATCATGCTGTCCGGAAACCGTGGTATATTTAATGCATCGTTCGTAATTAGTTTTATTCAAAACTACGTTTCTTCTATTCGTTTTCTGGGAATGTCATAGTACGCAGAGATTAAATAATATCGGAAGTAGACTACACCCTTATCTTAAACCATTATTAATTATACCTTCCTCAATAATTGTTGCATTTTCTAAAAGTACATTCATCTTTGTTTCCTTGTATATTTTTGTGTACACTTCATAAATATTTTGGATATACTTTTGTGTGGTACTTGCCCAAGACTAGTTCTGCTTATCGTATCGAAATCTTTCTCTTGATTGACAAATATTACAAGTATGTGTATCAAATTAGTATGTATAACATCTAAGTGAGTCAGGGTTAAGCTGCCTCACAGCTGGGAATACGTGACTGATAACATTCAGCGCGGTAGAACAAAGGGGTTTCGAGAACGTTCGCGAGGCTTCTGGCTGCCTGCTTGCTTGCACAGTTTTAGAAAGATCCTGCTAAGAGCTTCCGGGGTTCGAGAGAGCAGGCAGGTTTTGAGACAAAAGGGAAGAATAGTTGCTGGTTCGTGAATGAAGCAGCTGTTAGCAATGTATGTGTGTACAGTCGTCGTAGTGTCTGTGTGTCGACAGAGATGGTTGGAACATTGATTCGTCGTGTCAAAGTTAGTCTTGAAGTGAAGCAGTTTTAGTGAGTGTTGAATAATTGTGTTGTCCAAGTTCATTGTTTATGAGACAGAGAGAACAAAGAAAGATACAAAAGTGATTATGACAAGACAGCTATGTGTTGCAAGGCCACGAAGAACCGTGACCTACGGTAACGACAGTAAAAGACAGCTGTCATGTGCTTCGGTTTTAAAAGTAAAATAAAGTGTCAGAAAAAGTAATTGAACTCTGTCATTTTGTCACAATATTATAAGTAGTACACTTTAAACCGGGACACTGAAGACATTTACGCATTTCTGTTTAAATGAATGAGAAAAGTTTGGATATGTCAAGGGAATTTTGCTTTTAGATAAGGGTCTGACCAATGGCTACAGAGTTTGTGGCATAAGCTGTTCCTAAGAAGGCTTGGTAAAGGGCGCAAAGAGAAGTGCAGGGATCAGTAGCATGGTTCAATTTGATAATAAAATTCAGTAATTGAGAAATACAAACTTCAGTGCTCGTGATATGATTCTTAATTTTTACCACTTGTATTTTAACTTGTCACTTACGTTATCGGCAAAGGCAATTAAATTTATCTCTGTCATATTCGTTCTAGCACAAAGTAAACGACTGTATAATAATTCTCTGTATACCGTCTGGTTCTCTGATATCCATACTCGTTAGCAAGTCAAACAAACGCAATCTATTTTCTAGAAGCTAAAACACAAAACTAAATTATTACCATCCCTTTTCTCCTCTTTTTAGCTCAGTATTCATGTGTGCGCACTCAATTATGCATAAACCATCCGCAAAATAAAAGACAGACTTTTAATTCACAGCATTTTGTGGGAAAATTAAGCTTCAGAAAGGGTTCTAGCCTTGCTAATACACGGTTGCACATTCAGAAATTAACTCGCTTCCATTACTTAAACACAAAGCTTCTTGAATAATAAATGGCGTTGAACCGCCAGCTAAATAATAATTGATGAGCACCATATACTCTAAAGTGAAAACAGCGAGTGATTCTGTCAGAGAACAAATCAATTTCTAGCGAAGTGAAGCTGCAGCTTCTGTTAGTGTTAAATAATTGAGTAGGAAAGCACATTGTGTCAGTTTACCGTAAAATGTTTCAAAGCGAGCCACAAGTACTACAACACGTGACCTCGTGTAATGTGTTAGGGTACCTACTTTTTTCTGCAGTGGAATTTAACAGTCTCCTTTTGATTACGTTTTATAGGAACGCTTACACGGAGTGTCAAGTTCATATATCGGGTGGAAGATAATGTTTCATCCATATGCTAACCAGGGGTTGTACATGAAGAGTATAACAAATATTTCCCGTACAATTATTGTCAATACAGAACGGTTTCCTCAAATAAATAATTTATGGAAAATGTTTGTAGCAATCTAGTTTCTTGACGAATGTATATAAATAGCTTATTATTTCACTAACTGTCGAGCATATTTGTGTAAACAATATAAAGCATTTCCACCTTAATTTAAATGAATTTAGTCACAATTTAGTGTTAAAACGTTATACAAATTTTAATTTCTAAGAGATAGTTGGCAACGTCACGTTAACAGTAAATTGTGACTAAATTAATTCGAAAAGAGATTATCAGAAGTACTATTAATAATGTGTAATTGTTCTTTTATTTATGTATCTTAATATTTGAGTGTTATCTTTCTACGACAGGGATTTAGAGATCATGACCACCCCCGTAACGCAGTGACAGCCTGCCTGCCATTGGCGCGGGGAATTGGGTTCGATCCCCGGTGCCGGCATGGATTTTTCCCCACTGGGAGGTCTGGTCCGGGGGTGCACTCAGCCTCGTTAGGTCCCTGAGGGACCAATTGAGGAGCTACTTGAATAAAGAAGTAGCGGCCCCAGACCGTGAAGACCACATAACTGGCCGGGAGGGATCGCAGCGCTCACCACGTACCACCTTCCAGTACTGCACCCCACTCATGACGTCCGTAGTGGGCTGAGGTGGGGGACGTAGTGGCTGGCCCGGATAGGGCTGTTGCGCCGTGAGGTTAGTTTTCTGGTTAGCTCACTTAGAAATCATAAAATATGTCTTCCTTTAAGAGACGTGTAAATGCATATATTTATCAACGATATTTATCAACGATTGGAGAACCGATAACTACGGTCTAATAATTTCTACAAACTGAGCCAAATCACCAGAAGGCTGCAATAGATTTCATGTTAATCAGCTTAAAGAGCTAGATAAATAAATAACTAGTTTTCTACTTATGGCTAACACGCTAAGAGGCACTGTTCCACACATGTTAATAATTTGTTTCTCAAAATAATTTTAAATTGGAGAGCCGTATTAAAAATTATGCGGTCAATTTTGTTTAATGTAGTTTAGAGGGGCACTACAAGGTTCTAAAACAAATTTGTATGGAGCACCGTGAATAAGGAAAACTGCGGAAAAATGTTAGGTACAGAACAAGGTAAAACTTTGGGCATGAGTTAAGCGTTCGCCGGTCCGTTAATTGGTTAATTGGTGGTTACAATGCGCCAAGGAGAAAAAGTAATGTTTTCTCAAAGTAAAGATTTATTCCATTTTATTATAAAGTTTATTTTTTAATTATCCACAGTCTTTGCTCAAATTCCAAGATACATTATCTTTAAAATTTACTGAATCTTACGTTTTTTGGATTATGCTCTTCACAAACATACACATAAATAAATACAATGGACCTTATTCTAAAATGCTTATCTTTTTGGATTCAGGGGGGGGCCTCAAAACTTTATTTCCAGTAAAATCTCGATAGCGGCTTTTAGGATGGGAGCAATATGTCCACCAGCTCAGTGACAAAGACATTTTAGAAAAGAAAACATGCACGTATTGGTTCTTTCTCACGACCTGAAAAAGAGTTCTAAATATGTTAAGTTAACTTATGCTTCCCTCGCAGATAAACGCACAAAATTTGAGTCGTTTGTTCACCATCGCTATAACCTATCTGCTTTAAAGCCTTAGCATGATTACGAATGCTTTTTAAATATTTTTCTTACACTTAGAACATTTGCGGTTAACAGGAGGCAGTTCTGAAATGTATCTTAATATGGCTGTTAATTTCTATAGCGATATAAAAATAAATATACCAAAGAATTCTCCGCTGGATGAGAAATTGTGGTTGACAATGCATCACATGGCATTATTCCGGTGTCCATGCAAAATCTTTTGTTAGCATGAAGCATCTCCGGTAGCACCTCTATTGTGGTGGTGATGAGAAGATGGCTTATGATGACTGGCTCTGTAGGACTCCTCCCTCGGCTATTGTTGCCTGGCCCAACGTGTGACCGACAGACCGACGTGTAACTAGGTTCGTGAATGTGATTTAACACTAGGCATTCATTAGCATACATCCAGCGCCTCCCTTCCATACATACACACACACACGCCGAAGTGTGCATAAATAGCGCAATCCGCCCTGTGGCATGTACCCGCTCGCCCGTTCTAGGGATGAGAAGAGAGAACGGTATAGAGATCCCTAATAAGGCTATAATAATCGATTCCACCGATCTAATTCAATTCGCACGTGTGTATCTTCAAGAGACACTATCTATAGTTGGAAATGCAATATGTTTAATCACAGAAAGCCAAAACAAATACCTGTATGTTTACAAACTAGAATTTTTGAGTCCATTCAGGTCAAAATAAACAATGAAGTAATTCACCTTTTAAAATTTCTGCTAATTCTGATTTTAAGTTACAAAATTCAATGAGTTTTCTTTCAAACTCATTTTAAGTAACACACCAGGTGGCCCAATTCATCCGGCATTGCGATAAGTAGATAACCCTTCGTGCCTTAAAGAGTTACTGAACGCACCGGGATAAATCGGCAGTGAATGCTGTTCTGACTGTAAGAGAAGATGAGCGGGAGAGGAATTCCCCAGGTTCAACTATCATGCGTAGCACGTGATTATAGACAAAAAAGTCTTCGAACATTTCCTATTTCACTTACAGCACATTATTTTCCAAGAAATAAATTCATTCCTGTATATCCTGCTATTATCTAACGTTGCGGATTACAGATTGTAAATTGTCGTCACAAAATCTATGTAAACATGAGGGCGCGTAATGTTTCACTGACACTTCTTCGCTTCCCTTTAATGTTATTGTTGTATTTTATTATTACTGTTATTTTTGTTTATCGTTATTGCTATTATATTGTTGCATTATATTATTTATTTTATTATTTATTTTATTAACATTAATTTTATTATTAATTTACTCATATTGGTGTGTTTATCATCATCGTTATCTTTTTCATCAACAACAACAATAATAATAACACTATAATAACAATAACAATAATAATATAAATATTAGTAATAATAATATTAATAATAATATTAATAATAATAACAATAATAATAATAACAATAATAGTAATAATAGTAATAATAATAGTAATAATAATAGTAATAATAGTAATAATAGTAATAATAGTAATAATAATAATAATAGTAGTAGTAATAATAATAGTAGTAATAATAATAATAGTAATAATAATAATAGTAATAATAATAATAGTAATAATAATAATAATAGTAATAATAATAATAATAGTAATAATAATAGTAATAATAATAGTAATAATAATAATAGTAATAATAATAATAATAATAATAATAATAATAATAATAATAATAATAATAATAATAATAATAATAATAATAATAATAATAATAATAATAATAATAATAATAATAATAATAATAATAATAATAATAATAATAATAATAATATAATCATAATAATTGATGATGATGTTGATGTTGATCATGTCTGCATGGCTATTGCTACGGAATGAATTTATTCCCTGGTAAATGAAGTCCTGTAAGTGAAGTGGAAAGTCTTTTAAGACTATTCTTATCTATTATCAACTTATCAGACGCTGCACACGATAGTTGAATCCTGGGGAGTTGCTGTCTGTTCCAGACAGAGAGACAAACAAAGAGACAAACAGAGACGGATAGAGAGGCAGACAGACACAGACAGATATAAATAAATGAATGAATGAATAAATAAATAAATAAATAGGTAAATACGCAAATAAATATAGGACGGGTTTGAAGAACTAAAAAAGACACGTTGAAGACTTTCGAGGTTCCAAGTGTACTTAAAGCTTTAAGGTTATCTACTGTAAAATCTACGAATAATTCCCGTGGATTTATTTGTATGGTCTAAAATTGTAGTTATTATCTAACTATAATAACAACAATAACAATAATAATATAAATATTAGTAATAATAATAATATTAATAATAATAATAACAATAATAATAACAATAATAATAACAATAATAACAATAATAATAATACGAAATTAAGATATAATGCATGAAAGGGAACGTGATGATGGAGCAATAATTGGGGGAATGAATGGCGAAAACTGAGAAACCAGGAGAAAGCTCGCGAAGATACCGCTTCATTCATCACAAATCTCTCATGAGTTCCCCTGAGATCGAATACGGTTCGTCTTGGTGAGAGGCGAGCTATATAACTACTCGGCCACGGTGTCGCCACTAGCTTTAATAAAACCAACTGAGATGCAATTTTTCAAGCAATGGGCCTTGAATTGCCTATTAAAGTTTGAGATATATTCAAGTTTGATATTACAATATAGGATTCCTTCATTTAAATGGATCGTATTAAAAAAAGTAACTAGTTCTATAAAGGACACTAATCAACACGCTGCAAGTCAACACCTTAACGACCTCGACAAATTTTCAGTAATGAAAAGCTTAAGACCAACAAAAGGAACAGCAGAAGAAAGAATATGCTTTAATTCTAACAGCATCTAGCCTACCGCAGAACATTCTTCAGGGAGCAGCCTAAATCAGTTTAAACCTTCTTTCTTAAAACCTTGTCTCGCTGACATATATCCTTCTTCTCCCTTTCCCAGGATTGGCCAATGTACGCCTCTGATGTAAAACAAGCCGTGAGCAATGCAAGGACAGGAGGTTTCCTCGCTATCACACTATCATGATAGACACACACGCTTTTGTTCAATAAATGGGTGTAAATTGCAAATATGTATATAAATGTAAATAGGTATATAAAAACAAACAAAAATCATTGTGAAACAGTGAAAGACTACAGGAAAGTTAATCTACCCGACCGAGCTGTTCTCGGTAAACGAAAGTGGGTGACTGTATGGGTTCGGGACAAACCAGAAAGACAGAAACCGTTGTTGTTGTTGTTGTTGTTTCTAGTGCCTTGCATCTGGCAATGAAGCCATTAGCATTCGTGCTTTCCAATACTTTTGAACTGTAGTTTCTTCTGATCTTAATGCTTCACAGGTCTTCAAGTGGTCTTGGTTCATTTCTGCTGGATCGTTACACAGGACACATATTGGTGAGGCTGAGATACCTATTCTGTAGAGATGACTTGCTAAGCAGTCGTGATTTGTCAATAGTCGGAAGGCTGCAACCGCTGTTTTCCTTGGTCTCTGGGGGATTATATCTGGGTTGGAAAGTAGTGTAATCCATTTTTTATCTTTGGCATTTGACAGAAACCATTGTAAATAAGATAATCTATAACGATATGTACAATTGTACCCTCAAAGCCGGGTCCGCTGTACCGGAATCAGGCCATGTGTTTTTCTTCCTGATTGGGAATTTTTTCGACTATTTCTCAGTTCTCATAACTAGCAAATACTGAAGAGGTACTCTCATTTAGCCTTAGAACGTTTGCTTTCCAAAGTTCCTTAGTCAATTTATCATCATATTTCATTTATCACTAGTTTAGATCACTTACAATACAGTGGATAGTATGTTACTACTCAAAATTCTTAACTCCTTTGATCACAATAAACATTAATACTTTCATTGTTAATGTACGATACAGATCTGAATATCTTCTTTCATAGTCTCGCTTGCAGTTCGGTTTTTCTTTCCCAACGGCGATGTTTGTGGACTCAGATATACCTCTTTCTTCCGAATAAAGAGTGCCTCCATTTGACATTTCGGTGCGTGAATAGAATTTTGTAATTCGTCCTTTGTACAATGAAATGAATACATGTCTAAGTTAAAAGCTGATGTGTTGCACTCATATGACTTTCTCTGCTTTTGTACTAACTTTTCCTCCAAATTCTTATTCCTCTATCTTCTTCATATTAGTCGAGATAAACATTAGTTCACCAGAGTGGCCCGAGTTTGATCCCAGGCGACCACATGTGGGATTTGTGGTGAACAAAGCGTCGCAGGGGCAGGTTTCCTTCGGGTTCTCCGGGTTCTCGGGTTCATTCCATATATCATCATCAGTGTTACCGCCTGCGGTGCCACATGTAGTAAAAGCGGGCGTTAAACACCACCAAAAAGAAATAAACATTTGTAGAAACAACATATCTTATTAGTAATTTTCTTGTAGGTGCAAGGGGAATGTGGGAATACAGTAGGCTTTGAGAAATAGTCATATCTTTTAAAGCTGGTCCCTATATGAAAGCTTTGAAATTCCGTTCTCTTTGCTGGCCAAGAGATAAAAAAGCGAATAAGAACTTGCATTTGAGAAAATGTAAGTATTGCACAACTCACACAAATAACAAGGAATATCTCCGAAATGGTTCAATCCTGAAAAAATGAATTTCGACATAAATTGCGCCTTTTAACCAGATCATTTACATAGTTTTGTAATATAAGATGTGGTCTATTTATTACGGTTTACAGGTTATACAAAAGGAAACAGAACTGCACGCCCTATAACCAGAAAATTGAAAACATTCATTTCGTTTACCATAAAAATATTTCAAACATACGAGTATAGCATTTTAATCAATATCGTTAGAGCCTTTTTTGAGGAAATGAACATTTTCAAATAATTTTCCATGTAAAGTGTAGTTAAGGGTGGAGTTTGCTTCTTCAAATCTTCGTGTCGTACCCTTAAAAGCTAATTATACTTAAATACCAACTTTGGTTATTTAACGACCTTTTGTTGTTGTGTTCTGCTATTCACACACACACGCACGCACGCACATACACACACACACACACACACACACACAGATGAACACAGTGGACTTTCACTAAAATGCTTTTTTGTATTTTGTATTTCCATAAATCAAAATATTTTAAAAATATTTCTTTCAAAATATAGTTTAGCATACTTGAAAATCTTCAAGTAACATCTTTGGAAGATACTGAACTCAAATACTAAGTTCTGTATTTCGACTATTTGTTGTTTTTTATTACCTATGTGTTAACGGAAGTACACATACACATACACTCACAAACCCATACAAAAACACACGCGCTGTTGATCTTATCTAAAAATGTCTTTCTGGGATTCAGGAAGTCTCAAAGCAGTTGTTTTCGGTGAAATCTTGATATCGAGTTTTTGGGCGAAATGCAGAGAGGGCAAAATACTTAAGTTGCAAATTCTGTTGTTCAAGTAGCTGGTGTCCACAATGAACATAAAATTATAACTGTTTTAATTTCAGATACAGCAAGCTGAGATCACACACAGCATAAAGTTTACTTGTGGCAGAACCGGAGCTTATAGTATTTCTCCTCCTGGGAAATTGAACCAGAGAGGGGTTTATACTTGCCCAGAGATGCTACAGCCACTGGAGACCAGGCCTGTCACAAAGGATTTACCGCTCATGAGGCAGAATGGAGATCTTACTTTGTCCTTATCTGACTGGTATCAAGCGAAGGTCGTCATAGAGGCAAGTGAAAGGACACTTAATCAGAAACTGCTCGTAACATAAGGATTTTTATGAAATTTCGTAATTTAAATATTTCAGATAACTTTTCTAACTTTGAAGTTAAAAATTCCTATAAATGGAAAAAATAGGTCCTATTTCATCGTATATTTGGAAAATTTTGTGTTTTAGAAACATCTTTAATATTTGATTTGCTACTGAACTTATATTACGATAATCATTTTAAAGTAAATGGATTATTCTTGACTGTATTGTTATACCCAAGTGAATAAATATTATGTTAAATGGTCTTATCTACATGTATAAATGTCTATGTCTGTCTGTATTTTGCTATTAGTATTATAGACACGAGAGAATTCGTAAAAAAAGGTCTCATCGAATTTCGAAAACAATAATACTAATTTAATAATAAGACAAAAAGCGAAGGTGCTATATTGAGAATATTAAGAAATGTTACTAGAGGATGCAATTTTTTTGAAATTGAAAGACATGTAGTATCAATTAATATGGGGTAAAGGGTTGACAACTTATGGGAAACCTCGCACAGTGCGACCTACATAGATGTATAGTGAGTAACACCGCCCAGAAGGAAGGGATGAAGTAAGGGAACCACAGGTCTCATGGCGACAAGCCACAAGGACGCGCAGAAGTTACTAACATTATGAAGCTGGAGCCAACAGCGAGAGCGAACGAGCGACCCGTCGACCGTCATCCTAACAGCCCTGTAGCGTCGATGAAGTATTGTTTATATTGCGCATCCATTGTGCCATCGTTCGGTACCGTCATACACTGCAAACATGAGAGCTGAGAACCAAACAGAATAAAGGGGAAATTATGGAAATGAAATCTGGTATTGAAATAAGCATTCCAGGATTCCTCTAAGTCAGGGGACGACCGATAGTGCCGGTGTCACGTCAGCTCATGCCGCTGAACAGGCTCACACTGACGACGAGTTCAGCGAGTGACGACACCGTGCTCTATAATGCTGCCGCTGGGGAAGAGAAAATAGTTTGAGGCATGCTGGAAGCAGCAATGCCGGAAACATATTGTAACGATCATATCGGTTTCGAACACTACGCAAGGGTTACATCAGACATCGTCAAGTGTTGAAGGCTAATCCAGGTCAAGTATCCATAAGATCAGAATGCTGACAAAGCAGGCAAGTCCTTTAAGCTCTTCAGGGATATGGACGTGAAATCACGTCCATTTAAAATGACGGACGAGCGATATGGACGTGTATACACGTCCTGTGCGTTTGTGCATTTAACCCTTATTTATCCACTATCTAACTCAACTTATTTTAATTTTCCCCCGTTATGAAACATTTAATTAAATTCTATATGCTTTACTGGCTTATCTTTATATGTTCCTTCTGCAGTGATATGCCTCAAAACAGGGATAAACACACAAGGGCACATCTCCACATTCGCCACAGATCATCCCAGTTTCCTTACGGATTCCCTTCTTGCGGCACACGAAACACCTTCGAGATGGGCGGGACTTCTTTGCTGTTGACGGTATCCTTTTAGGATAATGTTTTCCTTGAAGTCTGAGGGGTGCAGGGGTTTTGGATTTTCTACCCCCAGTATGAAGAGGCCTCTCAACCTGGTATTGTTCAGTTAGGCTGCGAGCTATTGATAGTCGAAAGTCCAGGTAGGTCATTGTCTTGTGTGGGTTTAGAGCTCTCCAAATTACCAAACAATTGTATATGGTTATATCCAGCTGGTGCAAAAATACCTTTTTATACCATTTCACTGTTTTTCGTAAAGAGGGATATGCTTGCAATACCTGATCTACTAGATCGACACCGCCCATGTGCATATTGTATTCCTGGATAACGTCAGGCTTGAAAATGCACATTTTGGTATGGGCATCTGTTTTTCCAGTGTCAATCATCAAAATCTTAGAGCTGCAATTGGATAATGCCGTAACTACCCTCCTGTCCTGCCAGGCAAGGTAGGTCAAAGGTGGGAGCTGACGCACCTCCATTTCCCCTCTCCTTAGAGCCTTCGTATTCACATCTTTTGGCAAACCAATACGATTTGAACGTACTGTTCCAATTGCATTAGTCTTTCTTTTGTGTAAGGCCATGAATAATTTAGGAGAGCTGTACCAGTTATCTAAGTACACAGTCCTACCCTGATCAAGCACAGGTTCCATTAGGTGCATTACTATGGAGCCAGATAAGCCCAAATCTTTGTCTCCAGTATTGTCAGTCCCTTGACCAGTGTAAATGCAGCTATTGTAAAGATATCCCGTTTTACTTTCACAAACATCAAAACTCTTTATGCCAAATCTAGCCCTTTTTGTTTTGATGTATTGCTTCCAACCTAAGCGGCCCTTCCAAAGCATTAGGCTTTCATCAACAGTGACCTTTTCACCAGGCACATAATTTTCTTTAAATTTTGAAATAATATAATCGAAAACAGGCCTAATTTTGTGGAGTTTGTCATTTACATTCTCTGTGCAGGTGAAATGAAGGAACCGCAAAATTGACGTAAACCTGTTATTTGACATGCATTTTCCAAAAAAAGGAGTAGCTAGCATGTCATCTGTGGACCAATACATGTATAATGCAGGTTTACGAATAACACCCATAAGTATAATTAGACCAATTAGCCTGTAAATCTCATTGAGTGTTACTTCTGTCCACCTTTGAATTCTGCTCTTAGGCCCTAATTTACCTTTAGAGAGCAGGTCTTCCTTCACCTTACTCGCATATACATTTGTTTCTGAAACAATGAGGGACACTAAGTCGGTAGTAAAAAATTTTGTAAAAATGTCAATTGGTTGGCTGTCAGAAGTCAGCTGAGCCTGGGATTGAACACCAGACCCTGTGCGCGTGAAGATGTGCCTGTTTGTATTGCAATTGTTTTCAGCACTCCACAATGCTGACTCTTCACGAACACCTGAAGGAAGTTGGTCACGTTCTTCCTCACTGCTACTTGTACCTATATCCTCCACACCCCCCTCAAATTCGGAAAATTTGCCATCGATATCCAAATCGCTGTCACACAGCAAGAAGTCCTCCACATTATCGTGTGTAATTTCAGAAGCCCTTACACTTCCACCACTCGCTAACCTTTGTGCAACACTGCTTGTTGATGCCATGTTTTAGCTCTGAGATGTAACACTCAATAGCTTCTCACTTCAGCTACAAGCAGGAAAGTATACGTATGCATTTGAAGAAAGAAACAAACGGAGCCTGTAAGCTATATCCAAGTTACGAAACACGTGTAAGGAAAAATTGCAAACCTGCTTTATTCTGATGACTCATAAACCACGCATACAGTAGTGTTCTATTTCACATTGTGCTGTGATTTGCTGACGCATAGCTAACACATACAATGGGTCCACTATTGTTTCCTTCCGAGATGCGTTCCACAAAGCAAAGTTAACTTTTTACCACAGTGAAACAAATAGTGCCATTTCAACGATTTGTAAATGCAACTCAACATTGCTGATGATGTACATGTATACTGGACATAATGAGTTTTATACCAGTTTTTGTTTCATTAAAATAACTTAAAATTTACGCAAAATACAGCTGTGTATTTAGGAAGCACTTTTAGCGCATTTAACAATTTAAATGCCCTGCGCTGGATATTGGGTATCCGTTCTCGGCCTGCAGAGCTTTTAAATGGCTGTCGCTCAAGAGGCGACGAGTTCAGCGAGTGACGACACCGTGCTCTATAATGCTGCCGCTGGGGAAGAGAAAATAGTTTGAGGCATGCTGGAAGCAGCAATGCCGGAAACATATTGTAACGATCATATCGGTTTCGAACACTACGCAAGGGTTACATCAGACATCGTCAAGTGTTGAAGGCTAATCCAGGTCAAGTATCCATAAGATCAGAATGCTGACAAAGCAGGCAAGTCCTTTAATAACGTGGGCAACCAACACCCCTTGGTCTGTCTGCCACGACGATCTGTTGGATCTGTCTGTCTGTTGGGGCTGTCACGTCTGCCTGTTACAGCGATTATGTAGATCATCGCTACGAGTGCTGTTGGCCAGGTACATAAGTCTATGTATTCTTAAAACTCTGGCCCGGGCTTTGGCCTTTTCCGAACCCGCTAGTTGATAAAATGGCTAGTGTACCAACTCAGGGTTACAATGTTTTCTTACTCCTAGATGGCTACCTAAAGCTCCCTGACCCTCTCCAGAGTGCATCTACACCCCTGAGTTTACACCCCCCCCCCCTCGTCTCTCCCCGTGAGAGGTCCGTTGCAATATATGGTGTTAATAATACATCTTCGATGTTACAATATTGGTACTGACTGCTTCTATAGCACAATTGGTAACATATTATAAACAACTATATTTGGCTCCGTGCTATGAGAAAATATATAACAATTCTAGTTTATGTAAAGGACAGCGATGTTATAAAGTAAACAACATGTTATGTCATCTTCTCTACAAATCAGAGAAGGGCATACAGAACAAGTACACGTGGACATCTTTACGACACTTTCCGTTTCATTTCTCTTTAACTGTTTATCAATGTTAGAACGTAATGCCTGGAAACTTTGTGATCAAAGACTACATGTTTGCTCGTGATCTGAGAAGATGCTTCGGGATTTGGACATAACCAATTTCATAACAGAATAAGACAGAAACACTGGTTGCTCCGTTTTAATCGTATTGGCCATGAGAGCAGTACACCTGTCCGAAACCTTCAGTGCAGTACTCACAGCACCAAGATCTAGACCAGCGATGTCCAACGTTGGCGAAAGAGAAGAGGTTAGATTCACCTCCTTCCAATACACTCGGACTTTGCCATTCTTTAACGCGCAGACGTGCATCGTGTTCCAATAGCAGCTTGGTTACAGGTACATTGCGCTTGATTTAAGGAAAGCACTTTTGAATCTTAACCGATAACATCAGTTCATCACTGACTTCTTTGCTACTACTTACCTTTAAGAAGTCTATCAATATTTGACGACAAAGTCAAAGAAGATATACCAAGTGATCGTCGCGTAACATATTATGATACAGACTTTCAGTACACTTCAATTTGGAGATATATGTGGTGCCATACTCTTATACAAACTATCCTTGCAAATGCTTATTTCTCTACCACGTTTTAATCTATATAAGCATTTTCAGAATGTATTTTATTGCTAATTTTCTAGGTGCAAGGGGCTTTAAACGATGGTCAATCGCTTTATGAGCTGGTTTCTATGCGATGTCGTTAAGAATCCCTTCTCTTTGCAAAGCCAAAAGAAAAAAAAAAACATAAATTTCTATTTGAGAGTAGTATAAGTATTGGCAAATCCAAGGAATATCTCGGAAATGGTTCACTCAAAAGAAAAGAGAATTATTTGATATAAATTGTGTTTTTAACGACATTCACATTCTTTTTTTATTTAGTAAGCTTTTGTCCGCCTCTTACTGTTTACCATTTATGCAAAAATCATCTAGAATGAAGAGGTCTTATGAGAACATTTCCAGAAAATTCACGCTATGACCTAGAAACTGTGATGGAATCGGCTGTTTGTGTCCATCACTGGATACTGACTGCTTGTGAGTCTAAACGCCACATGTGTGATTCACCCCCGGACTAAAAGTGTGGAGTAGGGAATATCTAATTACGTGAGCGCCTCCAAAGGGACAAGTTTCGACTTCACTGATCTAGGCAACATAGTATTATATGGCTCTCGCCTGACGTCATACTACGAGTGATAAGGTTGCTTTTCTTTCCTATACCTCACACGCTTGAAGCTATCCTCTCTGGACAAGACAAGAGGAAGTCAGAGTGCACGATCGAACGATATCGAATCCTCGACCTCCAAAATGCAAGTCGCACACGTTACCACGACGCCATCTGCATAAGGAAGTTTTAATAGGCAATCCCCAAAATAAATTTTTTGAGATTATTTCCTAAAACGACTGTTCAATCCTGGGACACTAGGCACAACATTTTGCGAACACACCTGTAACTTGTGAATTTACGAGTTCTTGTTTCCTTTACTTTCACCATTATAAATGTGTTTATTTTTTAGGAGCAGACAGTGAAACCACCTACACATATGTCCTACTTTTCCCCTTTGAAACTGTAATTGCAAAATACCCCTTTTTACACTTCGTGGATATGTTTCACATCCTTCAGCTTGAAAGGTTCATTATCTAAAAACACCATACTACAGCAGAATTTCAACGGCCACAGAGATTCAGCTATTGTATTCTTCAGAGATAACATGTGTTCAGTAACAATGATACTGTGAAATAGGTAGACATAAATAACGACCAGGGCCTTTGTGTGCGATGCTTGTGCCGTTCTTCAGAAAAGCTGTTAAGTGATTCCTTTCACCTGCCAGATTCCTGCCCATTTCGATGTTCACGGCCCAGCCAATAACTAGCCAGCTTTTGTTTCCCTGCGTCCCTCTTTTCTCTCGCACTTCGTCTATTAATTAAGCGCGGTTCTCCACGTCCCTCGGGGAGCTAATTACTGGATAGCAATGCAGTAAGTGGTCAAGCATGAAGTTTAGCCGCAGCGAAAGCAGTAGCGCAGAAGAATTATATCATTTCACTTCTCGATCAAGCTACCTTGCATGCCTGGCTTACATTAATCACGGCTTCCTGCTGTCGATAAGTCCTGTATGTATCCATGATCCATTTTCTCTTCCCTTTTAAAGATACAAAACAAATAAGAGCGATTACGAAACGACACGAGTGCATGTATGTGTGCTTGCTCGCTTGAGTAGACCACAAGAGAAACTACATTTCGTCGTTCAGCACTTTATCGAATGATCATGGTACGGTCTTGTACCAGCAAAACCTGCAGCTCTGTTATCTCTTCCTCTCCCCAAATATCTCCACACTTTTTGACTCTCCAACTTCAGATCAACCTCATTTTGCATTTTCCTCTCCCCACTCACCAACACGGGTGGCCGAGAAAGTTAAAAGTATGGGCTCGAGAATGATTCCGTAGTTCAAATTTCCTGAGTCCTCATAACTGGCAAATCCCGGTAATGTATCCGAAACTTAGGTCTGGATCCTTTCCTTGCCGATTTCCTTTGCAATATTTCTTTCATTTTATGTATCATCACCAAGTGGGTTGACGTCTGCGGTCCGCATTCGAGACATAGCGTCGGCAACCTTCCTGAGCCAGAGGTTTTTTTGGAGGTTCTCCCTGGTGGCAAGCCTCCGAACATCTGGTCCCTCCATTTTGTTACATTAATAATTTCATTTCACCCTTCATCCTGTTAGATTTCTTTCAGAGTAGAAAGCGTCAGCGGGCGTTGTGACAGTAGGTGAGTAGGATTCGCTCTGAAAATCTCGTCCCCCGATTGGAAGGTGAGAAGGTGAGTTTACTGGTTTTCGGGTCCCCAACAGGATTGTACAATCCCTAGGGGGGAGGCGTGCCGCTTTTCGAGTTCCACCTCCCCCCCCCCCTTGGCCATACGAACCCGAGGAATAGGAGAGGAAGCGGGCTGAGTTAGCCTCCACTGGGGTGATTCTAACTGGGCAAATATAGGGACCCCGTCATCTACCCAGCTGTGCCAACGTTCCGGTCACCCTTGGAATCCAATCGTCTCATCCATCCTCCCAGCGGGATACTTTGTGTCTATTTCCCCTCCGGGCATAGATCGACTTTCGGTCGATATGCCAAGTCCCTCTGCACAAGTTATCATAGAGTCATGTAATGCCGTATGCAGGGCGTTAAACACTACCGCTTTATTCTTCTCTCTTAATAACGCTTCTTCTTTCTGTTCATCAACCCGTTTCTCCCTGAAACATATCATACATGCTTTGAAATCTAGTATTAAAACTGCATTTTCTGCATTAAGGTTTCACAGTACGCAAATAAGAGAGGTAGAGGTTGATTGTGTACGCAGGGTACTCCACACTGGGTCTATGCATGCTGTTGTGTGCCAACCCCTAGGAGGAAGGGATGGAATGAAAGTGCTCTTCGGGAGTTAACGAACCTGGGCGAGTAGCGAGTTGACTTGATCGTGACTTGTGCTGGCAATTCATTTCGGCACCAAGGTTCACTAAGCAGCCACCAGCCGCATGGGTTTCGATAGCAACACCCAGCCCCCCTGCGGCAGACCTGTCAACTACAAGGTCAACCATCTGTCAAAAGGCGCAGCTACAGTGCGCAAATCCCCCACATGGCAGTGCTAATTCGTTCATCGCCGACACTTACGACCGTGATAGGCAATACGAAGGAAGGTGAAATGAAATGGAAGGACAGGAAATTAGGGGGGATGTAAATATCCTTCCCAGCATTCACCTAGTGACCCGGGAAATCTCTGAAAATTCCAAGGGTCAGAAATGTTGGCCGCGAGAATCGAACGCACGACCTTCCGAATGTGAGCCTTATGCGTTATCATGGAGCCATCTCGCTCAGTTACACAAATTAAGTTTCATTCTTGTGCCTACAATGTATTCTAACTACACTGTTTCTCGCGGTAATACATATAAATATGCATTTACCACAAAAAGTGAATATATTTTCAACACACTCTTCGGTGAATAAAAGTTGTGAAAAATTAAGTTTAAATATGTCTGGTATGTAGCATTTTAAGGCAACCGGAAAAATAATGAACATCTGAATTGCTTTTGTATCCCATTGAACTTTAGGAAAAATAAAGTACCGACCAGAAATCAAGCTTTTGTGCTTTTAAAGTGCAATCTATCTAGTGAAATTAAAAGGGTATGGCGAAAAACATTTCAGAATATTAACTAAATATGATAATTAAAGGAAGTAAATAAAATGACCAGTGGAGTGACACTAAGCGATTACACTGTGACTACAAACCAGTTGTAAGATATGGACTCGAAGAGTAGAGAATGTAGAAGTTGATACAAATCTCTTCGTTCTTGTAAGAAGCTAAGAGAAATATTTGTAGCTGTAACAATTAGAGAGAAACAAAATTCTAAGAATAAGACTGTGGAAAAGAGACAAATTATCATACTTACTATACATTATAATAAATCCCAAGGCTAGGGCAAGATAGATGGGTCAGTTCGGAACTCAGAAGGGCGCTTGCAGTGTAAAGTAACTTAGAAGAAAACAGAACAATGTCTTTCTTGTGTAACTTAAATTCTATTGTTGGAAAATAGAAAAAAGCTATTTAGTTAAATAATCATATTGTAATCTGAAAATTCTATTTTTATTTATGTCTTGTAAGTTCTTTTGCACAAATTCGTGAACTAAGTCTTCCGAATGTTGACATATTCCAGATGGTAAGCGTATCTTATTAGTTCTCATGCCTTGGTAGTAAAATGGTTACTAATCAGAAGGCACCATATCTATCACATACATCGCTAGCTTCTGTTTACATGCGACGACCGATTTAAGGCCAACATGCCACTCCGCAATTTACGCTGCAAAACTTCCACATAAAACAAATCCCTTGGTGAAGGCCTGTATGACCGTGTTAAGCTGACCTTTATTTAGCCTTAAAGCGGACGTAGGTGCAGTGAAATGCAGTTTGCCAGTGAGCGAAGAGGTTGACACCACCTTGACACCTAGCTTTTTCTCCCTTCTCTTCCTCGAAGGATTAACTACGTTCGTCTTTTCGTCCTGATTTACGGGACCTTAAGTCTTTTCTTCATTTAGGTCGCTTAGTTAGTGGGTTTTGGTAATCCGTCTATAGAAATTGTCATTATAAACTTGAATTTTCATGTTATTTATTATCCTCTATCCTCTCATTCCCAAAAATAGTCAAATGTAATTTAATTATTCCCGTTTTTAATATTGTGACGTCGGACGCGGCGCAAAACAAAGGACTATCGGGATTGGGTTGCCTCACACCACATGCCGGGCCGGCGAGCGGGCACAGACGTTCAACGTCAAACTGCCTGGCGCAATTGTTGTGTGCACGTGAATAACAACAATGGAAGTGACTACACAAAAAGGGCTTTCTCCATAACTTTCGAGAAAGATCTGGCAACGTGATCGCCGGCGTGTGTGTAGAGGTCGAGAAAGATGCGTGTAACGTCTATATAAGGAGGCATGGTACATCAGAAGAGTGAGTTGCAGTTACAGACACAAGTTGGCCAGTGTGTGCCTCGTAAGAAGAGTTAGGGAGCATCGAGTGATCGTATCGACATAGTGTATGAGGGACAGAGAAAGTGAACGTCAATGAAAGGCTGAGTCAAGGTTATGAGAAGTAAACTTTGTGAGTTTTGATGACACGAAAGACTGTAGACTGAAGCCGAAATTGTAAATGCTTAATATTTATGGACATAATACTGCATCACACGGCGTTTAAATAATCAGAAAATGTTAAAATCGTTACATGTATAAAGCTACAGAATCTGGGAGATTAGTTGTGGCTAAAATTGTCAAAAAGGCACGAAATGTTACAGACAAGTCATTAGGGGCGAGCTTCAGGTAGTCAAGCGAGGCCTAGTAAGACCAGTTTTCCTGGAAATCGCTCAGTGCCGGTGTTGAGCAGGAAAACAAGGGATGGTCGTTTCTTCGAAACTCTGTTGCTAATTAGGAAGTGAAAGGTATAGAGAGCGTCATGACGTACAGAGACTTGCCTGCGAGAACCCGGAGAGAAAGGGTCGTTTAGTCTTGCCCTCCAGAACCCGGCGGGTCAGTACACTTGTCGGCCAGATCTCCGAACGAGCGTTTCAGTCACGGGACTTTCATTCCGGATCCTCGAGTGTGAGGACACTTAGTTAATAGTAACAATCTTCGGTCTTAGTCAAGACACAGTAACGACTTAACGTTGTTAATAACGATTGGCAAATCTCACGCATTCCTATTTTGGTGAGAATAAAGGTGTTTCAACGAGAGTTCTGGTTTTTATTCGCAAACACCCACGCATACCCTGAGGTTAAAATAACAAGCCAGAGCAGTCGGAGCAGAAATCACCAGAAAGCAGCATTCCGCGTAGGATAGCGGAACGGAGGAGCAGGTAAGACTGCATCAAGACTATGTTAACGACGAGAAGAAACCCGTGTATTTGTGATAAAATTTTAGCACACAATAAAGCGATAGAAAAGCAACCGGACTGATTTTTTCATTTTGTCACAATATTTAGTTTGGTGCACTGTTTTGCAACTCTCAAACGTTTAATTTCTACAGGTTATCGAATTGTATCTATTCCTGCGTTATCCAGGTTTCTGAACTACAGCTAGAGTAGCTATTGTTTTGCATAACTTTACGTGTTAACCATTATTCCTAATGCACGGCATGTTGCTTCAATGTTATTTTGTTTTCTTTTACATTTCAGGAATAAGGTTAATAGTCTTAATTATGACCGCCTTTTTGGGCGTCCATCCCTTTTACCTTTAGGTTTACAACTATCTACGGTCCTGGGTATTCTCTCCTCTTCATTCTTTTCAGATGATTCTTCTTAGTTTCTTCTCATTTCTCATTAAATACCATACCCTTACTTCTTCACTATATCTACATTTCTGATTATTTTCTTTAGCAACGTTGACACTCGAACGAATCTCATTTCCACATTATATATCTTACTTGGGTTCTGCTTTAAAATTCTTGATTCACTTCCATATAACAGATCTTATACTGTCATTGACTTTTAACATTTCAGCTTTGTCGCCTTTTGCATCTCTTCACACTTATATCACAACCAAGCACCTTAAGTGGGAAACTTGTTCCAAACATTTCCCTTCTCGTATACTTCTCTTGTACGGACAGAATACGTCATGTGGTGTGCCATTATTGATATTTTTAAAGTGTACTCCTTTGCTTATTGTGTGCAACTTAAGCACCACTCTTTTTATATTTTTACAGCATTCTGTGTAATTATTGTTGTATAGTAAGACATCAATTTGACCTACTTTTATATCTCGGCGAATATTTTGTTTCTATGTATTGATCAAATCGTCTAAACTAATATGAAAGGTCTTGACCGGCTAGGTCCTTGTCTAAATCTTTAATTCGTACTAATCCCCACCGTTTTTGTTCCACTTATATTGGTATATTTCTTTTAATTTATATAATTATTTAAAGAAATATTACTTGAAACTTTTCCGCAGAAATCTAAAGCCGTATAAATTCGCTGCCAGACCTCGAAAACTAAACAAGTATGTTTAGAAATTTGTGAAAGTAATAAAAGTGCGCAAAAAAGGCCTATAACAAACTTACATATTCTTTCAACAAAAAGACCATGGAACATTAATTTTTCGTATATATATATATACAAAATATTCATTACTTGTTAAAATAAAAATGGCGAACATAAATTTATAACTTTTAAAGTTAAAAGTAAGCAATTCCTATATATTTTTAAAGGGTAAATAAATATAACTCTTTCGCCTGTTGTACATTAGATGTAAAAACTCACTTCGCGCTTCAGCAGTTTTTCCGGACCAAGGCTTAGCCGCGCTGCGTCCCCCACCTCTGCTCCCCACAGTGGGATGCAGTACTAGAGGTGGGACGTAGTCAGTGCCCCGATCCCTCCCGGCCGGTTACACTGACTTCACAACCAGAATCCGCTACTTTTCAATGAAGTGGCCCCTCAATTGACCCTTCAGGGATCTACCCAGACTGGGTGTGCCCCGGAACAGGACTCCCAGCGGGAGGAAATCCCCACGCCGTTACCGGAATCGAACCCGGGTATCTCGGTACCATCTCGCTAAGGAGATGATCATATTTTAGTTGCACGACATAATTAAAAAAGAACGAATAAACAATACAATATCGCGTCAGCTTTTAGAACTGTCTAGAGACTTTTAAGAGCTATGAAATGTTAATTATGTAGAACGTTTAACGTTGTATCCATCAGAATAGGGTCTGATTCCTGCGGTACAACAGCACGAATATTGAAAGTTGAGGAACAAAAAGCAAGACAAAAATTGGAAACAAAATAAACATGGCCTGCTAAATTAGCGCCGGAATACTGCTGGTAAATGTGAGCATTTATTCCACACAAATCCCAGTTCTCTCCACAGCTAGCAACAGGGACTTTAAAAAAAACAATGAACTTTTATTTCCGTTAGCCCGCCTGGAATATTAAATAAAAAATCACGCTTTTGTATTAGCCCATATGCGTGTTGTTGGAAGAAGCGTTGCAATAAAAATTAATGGCAGCGAGGAGTGTTTTTGAGAGCAAAATGGCAGGAAAAGCTGTTTCGACGATGTACCGTCAATATTTTAGACCACCGTGTTAATGGAATATACACAACAATAAAGAATGCTATGCAAATAATAAAGGGAACGACATGCACGCGCAAAATGTGTGTAATGTGTCAGAAATATGTTTTGTTGTGGATGTCAGTCGCCAGTGCCACGGTCGCTGTTTTGACACCAACTTTCCGGATGAGCTGCCTCGTCATATCTCTATGCCACATTGCCCTCGCGCCAGCAAATTGCACCGCAAATTAGCTGAAAATTGTTTCTATGAATTTTGTATGAAAAATACAGGTGGACGTAAAACGGGATATTATTCACGTCCTATAAATTGCCAAAAACCATGACAATGTGTGCTTGACTGATGCCCGCGTTGCTGTGACAGACAGAGAGAATATTCCAAGCGCGATGTGATCCCTGAATCTCACAGTAATTCAAATTAACGCTCATATGGTGCGTAATAGATAAAAAAAAAGCAAATACAACAGTACTAAAGCAGTAAAAGAGGCAGTAAAACGCCAAAGAGTGAGATATGGAATTTCTATACGTTTTGCCTTCGAACGGTTAAAAAATTAAAACATTGTAATCCCAATCTCTTAAGTTATTTAAATTATCATTGTTAAGAACTTTCAACAAGTGTACGTTGCTCTAATTAAGAACGTATACCATTAGAATCTTTAAAAAGCCACAAAAACAACTAACACCGAACATCAACATATAAAAGTTAGTTGTGAAACAATCTTGGACAATACAATTATAAATGCAAAACATTTTAAGTACCCAAAGTGAAAACATTGTTATAATTACCATCACTGCCTTTTATACCTTCTGAATGCACAACAGTAACTAAGCGACTTGGTAACTGCAGAACCTTTTGCTAAGAGTATACGTATATGAAGAATGGAAAAGTATAACGGGCCAAGTGACTATAATTAAACTTTTTAGTTTTCTCATGGCTATGGAGCAATCCCAATAATATTATATCACGGGGCATGTAACACAAGCACTGGAAACTGTTGAAATATAAGTACATCTTAAAAAATTGTGCTTGTACTAAGCTATGTGCATTTTTTTCTGAGAACTCCTACGTTTTCTCCAAACTTTAGTCTTGTCATTTGACTTATTATAGCTTTCCACTCTTTATACTGAGAGTACTCTCTCTATTGTGTTCTTGTCATTACCAGCGGAAGAAGGTTAAGGGATAGTTTTAGATCTTCCAAAAATATGGGGGTTAAAGGGTGGGTATAATTGTAGAAACCTTTGTCCTGCACCGAGAAAACAAGTATCTGAGCGCAGGACCACACTAAAGCTAACTTTCAATGAATATTGCATGTAGCCTAAAAGGAAATTCGCCAGAGCTACGTATCATTTTTCCCTCCAATAATGAGTGCCTACAACGAAAATACTGAACAGCTAAAAGTAGCACATTAATTGTCTAAGTACTCTGATTTAATACGTTTTAAATACAGATGGAAATGGAAATGAGATCATTATAATTTGCAAACAATATTTTCAGCGTAAACTTGGACCTATAGAGAGAAAACCAAGTCATGGGTATTTTGATTTTCAATGTACTCTCACAAATTAAAACTCTTGCTCAATCTGTAACCTTAATGTGGGGAATAGTATCTCCTAAGCGCTTCTGTAGATATACTTTGACCTTAATAAAACGTTGGTTACGTTTGAGTTGCCGGGAAATTTTAAATAATAGATGGGTAGTGTAATTAAAAATCATATTTTGCTTAGTAAACCAACGTATTGGATAAAAATACATCAGTAATCTATATTATAAGATGTTCAGTCTTATATCTGAAATAGCTTCTGAGATAATGGGTCATATATTTAGCACAGTATTCAACCTTCTTTACCCGGTACCCCAAAGACAATTTTCCATTACTGTCTGTACCCCTATGGCTGGATCCTAGGCCTAGCTCCAGAGTTATCCTTAATTCAAATTATGCTCGTGCGTAACAATATCTAAAATATATTTAAAATGTTATAGTTTATAGGAGGATTATACTATAAACGTATAAACTATATACACATAGCACATACACAAAGAGTATATGAATTTGTAAATGTTTCTGACCTGTTAATGATATGGCTGAGCTTGTTTTCTTGGCACCAGTTCCTCTCAATCGTGGCTCAATCTTTGTTGGTGAGAGTATCAATGGTGATTCTGTATTCAAGCAATTTCTTGTTTCGTTTTGATTGTTGTGAACGCAGAGAAATACTGCTCAAACAAATAAGAAGAGGGGAATGGATGAAGGCGTGTAATGGCAGTGTCGTTAAGTTTAATGTACTCTGCACGCTTAACACCAGAAATCACAAATTGACACGTGTTCGATTTTTATTTCAGCCAACAGACACTTGAGAAAGACGTCCTTAAGTTTTAGGGGAAATTAGAGGAATTGATGGCGGTGATGCAAAATGGGTTTTTAATCCATTGTTTTGCCTTTCTGAATTTCTGGAAAGTGTTTTAAAAACAGTAACCCGACATATGTTCTGCGTGAAATTATCTCCAAAAGTCCATCACCAATACTAACTACCGGCAGAGTAATTGAAATGGATTCTTGAACAGAGGGAATTTAAACCTCCCTGGCTGAAATTGTTATTTGTGATCTTTCAGGAAACACCTTATACTGACTGTATGCGTATTTTAAACTTCATGTACCCACCCCTTAAGAAGTCCGTGTACCCCAGGTTGAATACGTCTGATTTAGCAAATTTAACATTAAAGCTTTCAACCACAGTTATATTTAATACTTGTACTGTCAAGAATTTCTTAAATTATTGCAGAGTTTTATTAAGTGGGAGGGAGTAGCATTAGTTTATTACTGTTTAGTAGTTGTTTCAAATATCACCTAAAACAAAGAACGTTCGTATACCTTACATCAAAGCCAAACAGAATACTCCGAGGCAATGGGTTACGGAAAGTGTCATTAATCATTGGCAGGACGCGTGTGTAGTGTATGTTAATGGGATTTGTTTCTGTGATGAAATCCAACCCGGGCAGGAATCTCATTCTGATCTCGAATGTGCAGGAGAGACAAGTTTTGGGTGGGCGAGGGTAATATCAGCGCGACTCCCGCGAAAGTCTGTACAACCACGGGGTGGTCCTTGTAGCTTTATTGTGGCCTGAAGCAGAAAGGGGCAGGTCAAATTTGCATCGCTCATTTGCCGTTTTTTATGTCGTCGAGGATGGTGATGCGGCCGCTATTATGCAAGGGATCGATAAAAATGTAGAGATTTTCGAGGTCTCTTTTGTTTTACAATCCGGCTTTCTCTGGAGTTTATCATTAAATCGCGCACGCGGCGCTACAGGAAGGGGTTAGCTAACGTTTTTGTGTCTGACAGTTTCAAAACCTCATGGATCAACAGTTCATGTCTAATCCTTCTAGCACGCCCTCCTTCCCGCTGCGTGCGTGCGTGTCCCAATGGAATAATGTACTTTCATTAGCAGTTTCATATGCAAAATGCGTTTGGAACTGTGAAAATAAAACGGTGAAACAGATATGGACGTTAATTAAACACTCTCTTAAAATGTTTGTTTTCCATACATAAATCAAAATTATTAGGAATATGAAACGGAAGGAAAGTCAAAACAAGTCAGTTCAAAGATCTGGTAGTAACTAATGAGCAGGACGAGATATTCGTACCCTTCCGGTCCCACAAGAGCACTACAGGTTACCCTCATACACACACTAGGGCAGAGTCAGGCGCTGGCTGCGTCATGCACAGCCGCTCTAGGATGCATACTACACTGCAGTAATTGTGAATAGGAAATCTAGCTTTGTATTAATAGTGCAACTGAAATAAATCTTTACTCTTTGGCTCAATTGCGAGAGTTATAAGTTGATGTACACAATTGTGGAGTAGTTAGATTGAAAGCATTTCTCTACAAATTGAGAAAATATTACATGTAAGGTGTGTTATAATGGATTTTTTTTTTTTTTTTTTTTTTTTTTTGAGAAACTGAAAATATGCATGGTCATAAATCACAACAGGTTACGAAAATAATAGTATTGTGACAAATAGACAAATTCCACTTCTCACATCAGTATAACAAAACGACAAGTGTCAAGTTCAGTTATTTTTTTCTAGCCTTATTTTCTTCCAAAACTTGCGTTCTCTTTCACTGACTTTAACAGTCCTTTAACAACTCAAAGTTGTTGTCTTCTCATATCGTAACACACAAATTTCTGTCTTTCAGTTCTCTCTTTGTATCACAAAACCTAACCTATTGTATCAATCACTCAATACTCATTAACTGCTTCGCCATCTTCCTTTCGACGCGACGATTCCCTCACGGCAACCATAAACACACACACACACACACACACACACACACACACACAGAGACACACACACACACATACACATACACACACTGAAACTAAAATCTGACAGTTGCGACAACTCACGTCTGTAAGAACTAACTATTCCTCTCGTGTAGCGAAGATGACGTAACATGGACTTTTCTCGAACGTCAGCTTTTCTGGATACCTCCCGAATAATCTCGAAAACCCTTTTGATTCTTCCATTCTGATTGTTGTCAAATATTTGCTAGCCATGAGTGGTATGGGTAGCTCGACCTTGAGCGCCTTTGTTTGCTCGCCGGCCTGGTGTACGGTGCGAGGTAACTTGACCCTGGCCGTCCATTGTGCGCCACCGCAGGTACCACAACATTTATGTATAAATTTATGAACTATATAAGCAGATCAATCTGTCATATATAATTCAAGTTTCTATTTACTGTCCCTTTTACATATCTCAATGTGCAATTTAATGGCTACCCTGTATCTTGCTGTAACCCTGCATATAATTTCAAATTAGGTGCTCATCTACAT
The DNA here is from genome assembly GCA_030765045.1 of Tenodera sinensis. Taxonomy (NCBI): domain Eukaryota; kingdom Metazoa; phylum Arthropoda; class Insecta; order Mantodea; family Mantidae; genus Tenodera; species Tenodera sinensis. Next base: position 102,362,063 of record CM060966.1, on the reverse strand, counting down.
TCCAATAAGTTATAGAACTGTCCCTTTTCCATCTTCCACTGCTAGTGAGATGAACACAATAGAAAGGGTCCTCTCAATATACTCGTAGCCAAAGAATCTGCTGTTGTCAAATTGTGTATTTACAGTGATGTTGAAGATTCTGCTCGTTGAGCTACAGTTCAGAGCGACCACAGTAAAAGACTTGACAACATCCTCTACGCGACCAGTTGGCACTTTAAAAGGCAGTAAGATGTTTAAGGTCGTTAAGGCGTGGGCGATAATATAAACGTTTACGTTGTACACGCTTTACGTCGTTTGGGTGCACATGAGGGCAGTTTCATTTATGTTGTCACTGCCCGGCGTTTCGTGGGGTATGATCCATTGTGGGATACGTGGGACATCGAAATGTCTCACCCTGATGATAAGCAACGTATTTTTGAACTCAGTTTTGCCGTAAAGAAATTTCTAAACATTACCATAAATCAGAAGTGGTGAAAACCTGACTCATGGTTACGTTGTGAATTCCCGTTGTTTGTCAGCATTGGCGGAACTCAACCTAATTTCTATCTGCGCTTTGTCTAATATTCAATGGTGTTGTTCACATTCTCAACTATCGTGATTCGTGAAAGTATAATAATTTCACTAAAACTGTCATAAGCCAGGAATATCAAAACTTCTCTCACTGTCGCCATCATAATATGTAAATTGTACACCATCCCTTACCGCCATGAGGAATTGCTCATCTTCCTATCTTACATATTGCTTCCTCTTATTCCTTTTCCTTCAGATACTCTTGATTTACAAATGCTGTTTGAAATGTAGTAAACTGAAAGAACATAAAGATACTCGAAGAAAATGTGTTGTGTAATGAAATAAGTGCTCACTTGTAGAACAGCAACTCACTAATTTGCTCACTCATGAGAAAGCTTGCTTATATAGCAGCTGAAATTTTCCACGGAGTTCCAGAATGTTCGAGAAAGGATGGGAAAGAAACTTCTAGAGTATTCGGGTCGGTCAGCCTTTTCCATGAATAACCCAGGTCCATAGCTGCGTCACAATAAAAACTAGTCCCCAATATAAAGCCCTAGCTCTACAAATAAGTTTTAATGTGCAGGAAACTGTAATAATATTAAGAAATTCGAAGAAAATTTGTTACTTGCAAAAGATTTAAGGAAGATAAATCCTTAAAGATGCTTTGCTTGAGAACAACACTTAAGGCGGAAACACTCAACACCTGAAATATCCTGCAGAAGGCATTAAAAGTGGAGTTTTTAAATAAAACAATAAGATAATTCCTTCCTGTTATCATGTTCGGTATAATATACCGTTCCGCATTAATGCACCAGTAATCGCAGTTCTAAAAAGAGTTGGTAATTTAAGAAGGATTATACACTGTAATGCAAGAAACAGGATCAGGTTTTATTTAAAGCCCCGGTTTCCATGGTTTCCAACATTCCCTTCCTGGGCACATTGTGATGCAAATAACTCTATACCAGAGATTAACATTCACACCAACGAAAGAGAGGATTTAAAGCCCTGCACATTCGCAATAGAGAGGCGCCCGGCTTTCTAAACCGCCAACAAAAAGCAGAACAGGAAAACAATGTAACAAAACTTCATTTTTCGATACACATCAGTTGAGAGGTGTAATTTCCTTTTCCTTTACAGTAAGTGATGACGCATGGTTTATATGATTACGCATTGTTTCAGTACAACGTTGAATTTTGTGCCCCGGCTAAGGTTAATTTACCTTCGGTTTTCTGAGAGGCCACAATGAAAATATTTAATGACCCAGAGAGGGAAGAGCATAATTATACCATTAAAAACCCTGGTTGTAACGAAGAACTAATGGGAGAATATTAAAAATCTCTTAAGCGCAGCAGGAAGGAAAAACAAGTTTTTGGACGGAAATCCTTTAGAGTCACCCAACTGCTGCGGGATTTAGCTGTTGAGGCTATTACATATACAACCCAGAAACATTGTGGCTACTAACCGGTCCTGCTAAATAAAATGTAATTCTTAATGCGGTTACTAACTTAACAAAAAGAAACTGTACTCTAATGTATACATTAGGTTTGGTAACGAAAATGAAAATTTTTGCCAATTTCAAAACACTTTCTTGAATTTTATCACAAGTTTGCTTAACACATTATACCGGAAAATTATCTTTCGCTCAACAATGATAGTTGACTATCAATAAAAGCAAGAGTAGTTGTCCTAGAATATATATTTGAATTAAATAAATAAAGTTTAATATGGTTAGCTGTCATGTTTACAAATTTTATACTAACTTTGTACATGACTACACTGTATTTGTCAAATATCCTTAACTTATCCTTTCTTATTCATGTTTAAGATTGTCTTTTTTATTTATTTATTTTTATTTATTTACCGTTTATTAAATATTTTTATTTTTATTTATTTATTTTGTTATTTACCGTCTTTACAACAATCATAAAATAGGAGAGCTACCCAACTATTGGATTTTCCCTCTACTTTGCCTATAAATTACTAATTTCGGTTCTTAGATAAATTTGAATGTTTGTTTTCAAAGACCACATTTATCTGGTACCCAGCCACTTATATAGTTCATCGTACATCACATCCTTTTTACTTTCTCTATTACGTATATTAAAGTGGAGGATGTATTGTATTCCATCCAAAAATTCGATGTCGAGATTTCACTGGAAATATATGTTTTGAGGTCCCCTGAATAAAAAAGAGCCTTTTTAGAAAAAAACTCTGTGTGTATATGTCTGTGTATGTCAGTCTGTGGACAGCATAACTCAAAAAGGAAAACTAAAGTTCGTATTTAAGGTTAATGTCTTTCAAGGATGCGAGATGAAGATTTTGAAGAAAATTGCTCCACCCTAAACTACCCTTTACATGGAAAATTTTGGATTTTCTTTAAAATGGCTAACAATTTTCATTAAAACACCATATGTTTGAGATACTTTTATGACAAATGAATTGTATATTTTGAATTTTCTGGCTATAGCCTATGTAGTCCTGTTTGCTCTGGACGACTTTTGAATAACTCGTAAACCATAAGAGAGAAAATCATATCATACAAAAAATGTAGATCTTGCCAGAATACAATTTATGTCCAAATAAATTTTTGTAGAGTGAACCACTTCGGAGATATTTCTTGTTATTTGTGTCAGTTTCGGAAAACAAACTTTCGTCAAATGCAAGATCGTTGTTCAGTTTTTATATGTTAACCATGCAAAGAAAACGGAGTCTCGAAGCTTTAAAAGATTTGATTATCACTCAAAGCCTTCTGTATTATCATATTCTCTTTACACCTACAAGGAAATAAGCAATAAGATAATTTCTGCTAATTTTATCAGAACTAATACGAAGAAGATATAGGAATAAGAGTTTGTAGGAATGGTTAGTACAAGAGTAGAGAAAGCCATGTGAGTGTACCGCATCAGATTTTAATAATTACGTTAACCTTATTAAACCATATATTGAAACAATTTAGTTAATTATATTAATGCTTCTTATCATTTGTTAAATGTAATTACATTTAATTTTAATAATCAACTATCCCAAATTTCAGATGCTGAATCCGTTTAGGTAATTGATGTTTTTATAAACTAAACAGATCCTCTGTCCCTCTCTCTCTTTGTTGCTATCTCTTAAGAATACAAGAATAGAAATATATTGATTTGTTGTGCTTTTCACTGTTTTACAAACCATTCTTACAAAGGCTTGTTTTTCTATCTGCTTCATTTTAATCAGAAAAACATTCATAGACTGGATTTTAATGTATCTTTCGTTGTAGGTATAAGAGGAATATTCTTAAGTCATAAACAAATGTTTTAAATACCGAACTGTGTTGTGGTGGCTTTAAAATTCGTTCTCTTTGATTGATCACGAAAAAAAAAAAAAAAAAAAAAGTACATTTAAAATTATCATACGGGAAAGTAAGTAGGTACTTGGTAGCCCAAATCAATTATAGCAAATATTTCTGAAATCGTCAGTGCCAGTTAATGCCACAATAATGACACATTTGTATGCTTTAATGAAGTCTATATTTCTGTGAAGAAAGTTTTTGCCTATTTCGTACAGTTTACAGGCTATAAAAACTCCTCTAGAATGAGGACGGCTTCATATGCTATTCTAATCGCACATTTGTTATGAATTTGACAATACCCTGTGTTTTATCAGAAAAAATGAGAGTGAATTGCGGAACTTGATGTCATACCAGCACGTTGCGATAGTAGCTCAGTTGGTTACAGCAATAGCTCAGAAAGCCGAAGATCCGGTTTAGTACTATGGTACTAAATTTTTCAATCCGATTCTGTTTTCCGTACCTTAGCATGTACACGGCATGTGTGAAAGAACAATTAAATATGGATTTAGTCTTTTATTACACTTGCAGCTGCATAATTGTTAGTTCGCAAAATCTGCCTAAGCTATGACTCTTATCTCCTGGGTTGTATAGCATAGGTGAATTAGTGAACTCTGAATTAATTTCTCCTGTAAACTTTTATTTCCATGCCACATACATCGTTGTTATGTACAGATTAGTTTTCTCTCTTGCAAATATATACCCTTGCAAAGATTATTCATTCGAGAAACTGACTTCTCTGATTGTTTTAAAAATCTTGTTTCCTAAAGCTGTTATGAATTTATGCAGCCTTATGGGCTTCCGAAACTCTGAGACTTTGTAATGTTCTGTCGAAGAGAGACACTTGCATTTCTGTCGACGCGAGCCTTACAATGAATGAGTGGCGCGCGCTTTCTGAGTCGTGTTTTCCAGTTTAGTTACCGACAATAACCCCTAGATGTTCCCTCTCCTATTGGCAGTTCCACGTTTATCACTGGAGGACCTTTTGTGCGCATTGTTTTAACGACCGTTAATGGCCGTTTTGCTGCGTTTTACATGCATGACTTCAGAATATTATTGCCATCATGTTTATTTATATTGCTAGCTATATACCTCTTTCTTATAATTTTCCGTATTTTATCATTATTATTATCACCATTCTTTTCTTCTTATTAATATGATTATTAGCATGAGATTTGTCCCGTCAACATTCTGCATTTCGAAAAATATTGTTTGATGGTTTACTTTTGAATGCTGATTGCCCCTAGTTTTGGAGTGCTAATTCCAAATAAGTTATCAGTTTATTTCTATCACGTCCAGATTAAAAAAAAATAAGCAAAGGTTTCTATAACTTATCATGTGTGTATATATAACATTATAATATATAAAATTATACCGTTTGATTTTACTTTACATCCAGAAATCTGTTCGCAATTTCTCCGTAAGCAAGAGAAGTACTTTACCCTTTTAGGTACCAACAGTTATCTGCCATAATGTTAACTGTTCAACCATCATGATATTCTCTTTCAATGTCTCAAGCCTTGGTTGAAACGTTCACTCTGTTCCTCGGTGTAAAACATAAGACAAGAATTTGGTAAACACCCGATATGAACATGTATATTGTCATTCTATGATTAAACACTACATACGTATGCCCTTAAAACACTCACTGTCCTGGTCCAGAGGACATACAAACTGACAAATCTTCGTTTTCTCGAAAACCTGACGTGATATAAAAAAGATCTGATGTGTTGCACTCATATGACTTTATCTGCTCTTGTACTAACCATTCTTACAAACTCTTATTCCTATATCTTCTTCGTGTTAGTTGAGATAAACATTTGCAGAAATTACTTTATGGCATATTTCCTTGTAGGTGCAAGGGGAATAAGAGAATACAGTAGGCTCTGAGATATAGTCAAATCTTTTAAAGCTTTGAGATCCCGTCCTCTTTGAAGGGTTAAGATACAAAAAATGAACAACGATGTTGCATTTGACGAAAGTTTAACTTTTCCGAAACTGACACAAATAATAAATAATAGTTCCGAAATGATTCATTCTACAATATATATATAATATTTGGACTTAAATTCTCTATTTTAGCGAGAACTACATATTTTGTTAAGAAAGAATTGTCTATCTCTTACGGTTTACGAGTTATTCAAAAGTCATTCAGCGTAAACAGGACTACATAGACTATAGCCAGAAAATTTAAAGCTCACATTTCATTTGTCATAAAAATATCTTAAACATATGTCATGTTAATGAAAATCGATAGTGCCATTTTCAAGAAAATCAGAATCTTCGATTCGCATCCTTGAAAGACAAACTTAAATACCAACTTTAGTTTTTAATGGACTTTTCGTTTTTGAGTTATGCTGTCCACAGACTGACAGACACACAGGCTGACACACTCACACACAAACCTTTTTCTAAAAATGTTTTCTTTTTTCTTTTTTTATTCGGGAGGCCTGAAAATATATATTTTCGGTGAAATTTTGACATTGAAATTTTGGGTGGAATGCAATACTTCCTCTACTTACTAGTAGAGAAAGTAAAACGTGGGTTACACCGCTCAACTCAGTGTAAAATATATTTGGAAACATGCATTCATTTGAAAACACCATTTTTGATGTACAGCAGTGTGATGTCCGTATAAACATGTGACTAACCGTAGCGGCTACAAACTTCATATTCAGAAGTCCTTGTTGTAATGGCATGCACTTGCACAATTCGCCAACTGCTAAACGTAGCTCGACACATCAAGTCAATTCTGTCCTAGGAACGCAGTCACGTATCTTTCCAGCGATTCCTTCGAGGTCGGCGTGAAGCGAACTGCTTCACAAAGTCCCTCTTAAGCGTACCTAAAGAAAAAAGGTGCTTTCTACAGCGGTAGTTGACTGAACTCACACTCATATAAACTGAGCGAGGTAGCCGACTGAGGCTACGGACATCATGATGTAAAGCACATTTTTTTTCAAACTGGTATACTTCTTAGTACATTCAATATACAACAAATACAACGAGGATACACCGTGGCTAGTGCTAACCATTGCCTCTTATAGAATCCGGCCCTGCCTTTGTCCAACTCAGAGATCAGAGCTTTAATTTCGGTTACCGTTATTCAAAACAAGTCCACAATATTTTTAAAAGTGATTTAGTTACAGTCGTTTTGTACTTCGTAACAGAACTTTTATTTCTTTTCTGCAATATTGTACGACTGAAGATACATCTATATTTAACCAAAGCATAACACGTTTCAACAAGAGCTAAGAAATAATAAATATTGGAGGTTCCTGAACACTAAAAGTGATATAATCTCGAAGCGTAACGTCTTAAGATAAAATAAAAACATTGAGCAGAAGAAGAAAGATAAGAGCATAGCAGGGTGGCTGAAGAAAAAAACTGAAGCAAATGAGCAGTGATGCGCATTGTCTTTTCTTATGTCGTTTTACTACACCTACTTCGTTTTGTACATAAAGCATTATCCCTTTACTAATTCAGCTAACCAAGCATTAGAGACATTCGCTTTTAAATCCCGTAAATGCATCATAGCTCGGCGAATAGCAGGTGGAGCAATTCGTCCTCCCCTGTTTCGATAAGGTTTGGACACCACAACAGTTGAAAGGGGAGCTTGTTTACTCGATAGCTTATTTTAATAATATTTATAGACATAAAGTGATTACAAAATCTGAAGAGAGAACCAAATATTCTGAAATATATGTGTTCTGCATAGAACAACGTCTAAACAGTTACTGCATAAGTCTTAGCGAGCAAATATTACAAACCTGAATTCCATTGATTCTAAAAACGTTAAAAACAGCGGGTATATATTTGTTGAAAGGAAATACGTTCATGATGCGTGAACGAATTTAATTCCTGAAATGTTTCCAGTATAAATTATTTCTAAAAACCCGCCATTCCATTTCCTGTTCTTCCTTCCGGTTCGTTTGTTCCCTCCCTCTTGTCCCCAGTGAGAAATAAAGACCGAAACACAAGATGACAAATGCAAATGCAAAGGAGGGGAATGCTGGAAACCTCAAAAATGAAATAGAAAAGACAAAAAGCATTTCAGACCGCATAAGAAGGAGGAATATGCAAATTCTTCTGGTCTTCCAAAGAAAGTGCGAGAAAAACTGGAACAAAAAGTGATTTTTCTTGGCGGGCGTGAGAATATGATAAAGAATGCTTGTAAGTGTAACCGTCTGTAGCATTTTCCGTGACATCTCATGCAAGAATAATCAGATTACTTAGTGGGAGGGGTGAGTTGTTGGAGAATTATGTTCTGTACGCGACAGATTTACATTTTACTTCCGCGAATCCATTAGCGCGGTGGTATAGGCTGGTGCTGACAGGGCAGAAGAGGGAAACGGGGTTTGCTGTTTGCACACTGACCCCGCCCGCCCGCCCGTTGGCGAAACGTGTTCGACGTGCACTCAATGAACGTATTTCATGCACTAACAGTAGCAAGCCAATATTGGTTCTCTTACCAAACACTGGCGATAGGGGCCCGCTCTAATGGTACCCACTTAACAGCCTAGGGCTGGATTTGCTTTCAGTAACATTCCAAAAGGAAGGACGATGTGGCAGTGAGACACAAATGATACACTGGTTAATGCTTTCAGGGCGTTCAGCATCCCATGCAACCATCACTATCTGCTTTCGAATCCAACACACAGGACTCGGGCAAATCTAGGATGGTACGCGCAAATTTAAAGCGAGCACACAAAGAAACAAACAAAACTACGTTTAGCTAATCCAAAAGCTCAACCATACAAAATCCTACTTGAGCACGCAATTTTAAAATACCCTCATATATGATCTATCCATGACATTCCACCAAACATCAGAGTATAGCTTCCTTCATTACAAAACATACGTATGGTGTTTGGGCTTCAGGAAAACGCATTACTTATAATGTGACATGTGACTGATTAAATAGACAGGAGTACATCTCTCATCAACCACGTAGCATTTCAAGATGTCATCGTCAACTTCTTCAGAATTTTGCTACATTAAAACTGTTTCCAGCATGCAATCTTCTAACAATTTTTTCCAAACTTGTGTGGTTTTTGAGAAAAGTGTTAAAAGGAATAGCCAAAGGCTTACTTTTTGTGGGGAAGAAGTTTAACTTTTTGGAATTTCTAACGTTTATTTGCGATGAAGCAGATTTAAGAGCATAATGGTGGATGTTCACAATTTGGTAGATAATATTTTCAGAAGAGAATGGTTAAAAATAACTCTTCAATCCCTGGTGTAGTGGCTTTTTTAGCTTGGTTTATACATTTTCAGAATTTTCAGCATTAAACCACATTGAGTTTGGGTTTGTTCGGAGTTTGGTAGACGATACTCTTAGAAGAGAATGGTTAAATACTGGCTTTTCATTTCCTTATATAGCAATACTCAAGTTTGTTTCTTCAGGTTGGCTTTATACATTTTAAGGACAAAGCACTAAACTGCACTTGAGTTTAGTTGTGAAAACAAATGTATAAAAGTTAGTGGCTGACGGTGGAAGCACTATGTGCATTTAATAAAATAAGACACCTGGATTTATTTCCTGTAACCGTAGTGATATATTTAATAATTATTTGCTTGCAAAGTAGCTCAAAGCGACCTTCTTCACTGATGATTTCCCTTATTCTGTAATTGTAATTTGTTCGAAGCTTCTTGTGGATTTGTGCTTGTTCAAATACATTTTGAGTATGTACATTCTAATAATTAAATTCCAAGCACAGAGGCTACTTCAACCAAATACCTAATATGTTTCCCAAGAAAGAACTACACTCCCAATCGACCAACCCAGTGAATGATTTGCACTCGACCAATTCAGAATATTCCGAATAGCTGAATAATGACAGAGAGACAAACATTTCCCTCACATTTGCAAAAGAGAAAGAGAAGAGCAGAACCATATTACTATAAATGACTGAAGTTAAGCCCGAGGCGATGAATAAATAATTATCCTAAATTAAGTTAGAGGTATTCTGATGGTTGTTGTTGTTCTTGTTGTATTGCTTTTCTTATGTTTATTGTATACATCTATTATTAGCATCTCATGTTATTTCACATGTTTTCCACATTTATGTTTAGTGTATTTTGTCCTAACGGGCAAACCTTTCATTGTGAAAGTAAAATAATTAAATTTATAAATACCTACAGCCCAAATTTCACGCCTTAACAAATGAACCATACCGAGTACTGGTAGCTTCATCGTGGGCTATAAAACGCATTAATGTTACGCAGCCTAAGTTACATTTTTTTAGCATTAAATTAGTGAAATGTCAATAACGGTGTACCATGTCTTTCTTAGTCCAAATAATATCAAACATATTTGAAGAAAACTGCAGTCTCATGTATTGATTCTTCTGTGGATCCTTGTATAAGGTGTGTTGTATGCCAGTTTTTTATTACTAGCAAAAAATCTCATAGCGCATAACTTACGGGAATTTATTTTCAGCCAGTTCTTCAGAAAACTGGCTTTTGAATGTTTTAATAATTCTTAAAAAGAATTTGGGTCCATAGTTTATGGTACACTACAGGGTGCTTTTCTAATTATGCGCCGCTTTTTTATTTTTAGTAGTTTTTAACATTTTTTAATTGTGCCATTTGGGGTTCTACAGCTCCGTCGCAGATCTTCAGGATCCAGCGTACACAGAATCGTCTTCTACGCCTCCTTGGTCCGTGCGCAACTCTACTCTGCATGCTGATATAGGTTTACCGAGGTAATATGTATCCTCCACATCTGCTACAGGAGGCTGCATCAATAATGTCTGCGCCATCACAATCCTCTTCTCCGCCATATTTATCTTCCTCCTGAACCTTTACGACGAAGACTGAAGCGTCACTGGCATTCCGATTTGCGACTGAACATTTAGCTGCATAAAAACGCTGTAATTGTTTTTCTCTATTTCTATGTACCATCATTGGGAATATCGCTAGATGATAACCCAATTACAAGTTTCATTGTTGTTCTGTATCCAGTCTAGCTCAACTATATTGTACTTAATTGTAGAGAAGAGTTTGCTTAAGAACAAAAAAGTAGTTTTTAACACCCGTTCGTACTGTTGTCAGTTGGTGATAGGCATCTATGATACGTACGTGGAATAATAATAATTCGAAAGAGAACTTAAGAGTTCAAAGTCTAGGGAACCTTCCGGTGTGGAGGACTGAATAAAATCCTAACAATAATATATACATCGGCGAGGACGGTTCAGAAGGGACCTAAACGTCAGAATTCATAAGTTCATAACTTATCTACTATATACCGAAGCACATTAAGGCAATTTAAATATAACCACATTTCCTCGATGAAATATATGAAGTGTAGAGTCAATTATAGCATTGTTAACTCATTAGAGCCCAATGTCATATAAATCTAACTTAATTTTCTAGTGTGACTTAAGTATTCAATGGCACTTTACTTCCTCTTAAGCATAATGGTGTAATAAAACACGCGAGAAGTTCTCTTTTTCCTTCCTCCTCATTTGATGGTGTGTTGAACACCCGCATGTTGAGTATGACACAGTAATCAACTAACTCGTTCAATAAACTGAGTAACCTGTCCTTTACGCCACATCAACAATTCAGTAACTACTGTTGCGGGCAGCCTCGCCGATGTACAGCTACAGGAGCTTTGAGAGACTCCGTTGGAGGTGGAGGAAGAAACATCCAGAATTATCTCTTTGCGTCTCGGAGGTGTTGCTGCAGTGCTCCTCCCACCCCTCCTTTCCAACTAACCAAAGGTCTCAGGCGAAGTCTGCTATCTTCTTAGTCGGATAGGGCCGCCTTCATCATAACATTATAATCTATGTTTGGGAAAAATTACCCTGCCTTCTTTTAGTTCTTTGCTCACAGAACAGCCTGGGAAAACACATTACAAAACGTAAACCTTCAGGAAAAGAAACCATGGCGGATTATAAGGGCCTTGAGGAAGGACAAGACCCAATACCAGCATATCTTGCATGGCACTCGTGGGCGGCTCGCCTTCAAACCACACGAGAAAGCCACTGTGTTCGCGGACCACCTTGAGGTATAGTTCGAACCCCGGGAGGACCCGCAAGACGAAGACTTTACTGAACTTGTGGAAGCAACCGTGGATTACCTCTTTGAGGAACCACGGCGGCTACACGAGGAGATCCAACTTCCCACAATCACCCCGAAAGCGGTGATTTCCGAAATCCAAAGTCTGAACCCTAACAAATCCCCTGGACATGACGGCGTCACGGCGCTCATGCTCCAGCACCTACCACAAAAGGCTGTGGTCCACTTGACTCGGATTTTCAATCCATGCCTTCGTCTTCGTTACTTTCCGGTTTTCTGGAAGGAGGTGAGGGTGGTGTGTATACTGAAACCGAGCAAGAACCCAGTCTTTCCTAACAACTACCGCTCCATCAGCATTCTCCCAATCGTCTCAAAAGTTTTTGAGTGGTTGCTCCTTATCCGCCTAATTCCTCTTTTTGAGGAAAGGCAACTCCTACCGGATCACCAGTTTGGTTTTCGTCGAGGTCATTCCACGACCATGCAGTTGCTGCTTGTGGCCGAGATGGTTTCCCTGGGTTTCCAGGGAAACATCAAGACCAGAGCAGTGCTGCTGGACGTGGAAAAGGCTTTCGCCACAACTTGGCACCAAGGCCTACTGTACAAACTAAATCAGGCAAATATTCCTCCTCCATATCTCACTATAATTAGCAGCTTCTTTCAGGATCGCACTTTCAGAGTGAAAGTGGAAAGAAAACTGTTTACAATAAGAGAAATAGCGGCAGGAGTCCCAGAGGGTAGTGTACTCTCCCCGCCACTCTTCGCAACTTACATGTCCGATTTCTCCACGGAACAACACACTGCGACATGCCAGTATGCGGACGACGTCCTCATCATAGCACAAAACAAAAACGTGAGATAATGCCTCCCTCCCCTTCAACGACAACTCGACGCCGTCGACCGTTGGAGTGAGAAGTGGAGAATGGCTATTAGCCCGGGGAAAAGCTCCGCTCTCCTCCTTGGTAAGGTTCGCCATTGGCGGCCAGAACGGTCACTTCGGCTTAGGCGGAGAAATATCCCATGGGTAACCTCCGCCAAATATTTAGGCGTTCTCCTTGATCGCGGACTAACATACGCCCCACACGTCCGCGCAAAGGCCAAACTTGGTCATGCTGCGCTCAGACAGCTCTACCCTATCCTCTGATCCACTATGCCCAATCATTTAAAACTACGTATTTACCGGGCAATCATTCCGCCATTGATCCTATACGGCTGCGAAGCCTGGGGATCAGCGGCTCCTTCTACCATACGCAAACTACAAACAGAGCAGAATAGGACGCTAAGAATGATATACGATACCGGGCGTAGATTCCCGTCCTACATCCTTCGCAACCATTCTGGACTTCCCTACATTATGGACTTGGTAAGGGAGTGATCCCGAACCATGCACTCCAAACTTAACTCCCACACCAATCAGCTGGTACGGGCATTAGGTCAATACGACCACAGAGTACCTCGAAGAAGCAAAAGTTACCACCTACCCAAGGACGCCTTTGGATAAGGGTAATGCCACTCCCATCTTCCAACACATTATTACCCCAACACCTATTCCTGCCCCCTTTCTGTATCCTAAATTAGGTATGCAGAAAGAAACCATTGCCCAGGACACAAAAGCATGACAACACAATGACAACCTTAAATACCGCACAGATAAAGTCGCATTAGCGGCTAGGTGCTGTGCAAACACGACATACCGTACAGGAGAACCTGTACGACCTGTTCTCGAATGCTGGAATGCTGGAATGAAATTTTCAGCATATTAACAGACTTAAATGCTTTAGTGGCATGCATTTATTCTAGTATCACCATTTCACTGGCCATGGTGCAAGAGTACGTTTCCTAAACCAACTAATGAAATGGCCACACCTTCGTACAACGATAAATAATGTGAGATAGACCGGAGGTACAGAGAGAGTTTCTTTGGTGGTCTTTATATATTCGTTCTCCTCTCACCAGATGATATTAATATTGAACTTCTAAGATATATGCCGGATAAAGTAAAGAGAAGATTTCTAGAAATATTAAACATCCTCTGGAATTTTGTAAAGTTTCAGAGGAATGGAAAACAGGAAAAGTATACTCTATTTTTAAAAAAGGAAATAGGAATGAATGTCAGAATTAAAGAGGCATATGCTTGTTAAATACAGGCTATAAAATATTTGGAAAGGTAATAACTTGTGGAATAAATATAATAAATGAATACATGCTTTCGGAAGAATAAAATGTATATCGGAAGGGACGTTCTTGCTCAGATTGTATATTTGTAATAGAACAGATAATCCATAAAAGAAGAGAGTTTAATCTGCCAGCTTATACATTATTTATTGATTATGAGAAAGCATTCGACACATTAATACAGAGGAAACTTTGGGAGATAATGTACCAAAGAGGCTATGCAGAGCATCTAAGAAGTGTTATTCAGAGCTTATGTTATGCAACATATATGTCAATTAGCAACAGTGATGATCTTATGAACTAATTAAAACAAACCAAGATGTTAAACAGGGCTGCCCAATGTTCCCAGCATTGTTTAGTATATATAGTATATGTATATATGTATAGAATATAGTCATTAGATAATGGCAAGAAAAACTAAATGTAAATTTTAAAATAAATGACAAGGCCTTGAACACCATATTGTATGCAGATGACCAAGTAATATTTAGTAAAACAGAAGACGAACTATAAATGGCAGTAGATAAATTAAATGAAATATCCAGTATAATATGAGAATTTCAGATAACAAAAGTGATGGCGTTCCAAGGGACAAACCACTCAAGATATAAGATAGTAATAAATAACAAAATAATAGAACAAGTAAATACTTTTAATTATTTAGGATTTAATGTATCCTACTGTCAAAGTAACGACATTAATATAATATAAAACAGGTTTTATAGTATGTGTGGAACAATAAGAACAACACTGAGAAATAAAACATTAATAATAACTCAAAATTCTATAGAACAATGACAGTTCCCATGTTAACATATGCATGTGATAATTGGACATGATCAGATAGAGACAGTCGAAATGAAATTCTTACGTTCAGTAGAATTTTAGATAAGAAACACAGCACGGAAGTCAGGAAAGAGTTACAAATATACGATATAAAAGACAGAGTAAACCAAACAAGAAAAAACTGGCTAGAACATATAGAAATGATGCCAGAACACAGATTACCACAGGTTTTACCTCAATACCAAGCAAAAGGTAGAAGAAGAGTGGGACGTCCACTCACCAGATGGAGAGATTCCATTTCTTGATTTGGAAACAGGTCAAAGGCCTAAATCCATGAAAGCAGAAGAATAAGAGAAGGAAAAAAAGAAAAGAAAAAGCTCAGACATCCTAGCGGGATTTGAACCGCAGACGTTCCCTTCACGAGTCTATGTCTTAACGATATAGATTACTGTGTCAACTTAATAACAACAAAATTCAGATTTTATAAATGTTGGCAATTCTAGGTCGTTTTTCAATTTGATTGTTTAATATAACACTATTTAATGTCTAACCGCTTCACGTATTCTCCATCCCTTCGTATTCGAGTCAAACTATGTGCAACTCTTATGTAATTGAATAGTGTTGCAGAGATAATCTACGCTTCAAAGAAGCGCCTCCAATAAGATCACAAAGCTAATAAAATTGAGGGTTAGATATCTGATCCCCTTGTGTTTGTTCCACAGCCCCTTTCTGTCTCTTCGACACCCCTTCTATCTGTTAAGAAATACAATGGCGAACTCGCTCAAGCGAACCAAACAAGTGTAAGGGGAAGATTGTTGATTCCACTAGCTCGACCTTTCCTCTACCATATATCATTAATTCTGTTCCTTCTTCTCTTTTCCTCAGGCTTCGAGGAAGGAAAAATAAGGACATGGGCACAGATGCCAGTGTGTATCAGTGTGTAATTCTAAAATTCTTGAATATGTAGCATATTATGCAACAACAGCAACTAAGATGTGAGTGTATTTTATGAAACGATCGGTAGCGAGTTTCATAATATTCATACAATCTTAATTGCCATTATACTCAAGTTTCATACAACTATTTATGCTTGACCAGGTGTACAAGTTTAAAACATTTATAAAATGGTTTTAATGTTCTATGCTGCATGTTATTGTAATTGTAATCCGGCGATTTAACTATTTGTTATTCAGTTGCATGTTCGAGAATGGATAGCAGCGCCTTCAACTTTTATGTTGGTCTGGACGATGATACAGAGAGTATAATATATGCTATAACCTTTAAAAGAGTAGACTTTCAAAAACGAGAGCTCAGGTTGAATATATTACAAGTTATTTGCATTATTACCACCAGATATTAAATAGAGTAGCCGTATTCCGCATACGTGGGAATGTGCGCAGACGCCACATGCGAATCTTTTGATTGGCGGCTGGCAGTGTCGTGATGAATAGGTGTGCCTTTGATTGGTGGATAAGCAGTGTCGTTATGAAGAGGTAGTTATAACGTGGTTCATTACAGTGGCGTATAAGCACCACATAATGGCATGATCGACCATAAAATATTTTAAAGTTGCCACCAAAACTGAAGGATTCAGTATTGGTTGAACTTATTTCTTCTAGTAGAATCCACAATTCTGTTCAACTTATCCCCTTTTTGAGAAGTATTGTACGTCTTCTCCTCTACACATTGCTTTCACGTGTTTTCTTTACTTTTCAGCTGCTGTTAATGCAAATAATCAGCTTGAAGGCATTTAAAAGTGTAGAAAACTGATTCAAAGTAGAAAATTTTCCTTAGTCCCTGTCTCACAAAGCAGTTAATCACTACGATATAGAGAATGTTTCTGTTCAGTTTGTTTAACCATTGCAAGTACAACAAAAAAGCCCATTTGCAAACTTTGCTGGTACATATAACATTTCTTTACATATTTCACTAGGTGAGCATACTCGAAAAGCAAGCCGTCATATTGAATATCAAGTGTTTGCGGAATCGACCGTGAAGGCTTCATCGAAAGAACGTCAAAATATTCACAAGTTACTTTTCGATTTTAGAGCTCCTAAGTAGCGTCATTTTTGCTTATTGGGTTTTGGGTATCCGTAAAAGATGCTTTGCTGATCTGGGAAGCTCATATTTCAACGAGTGAGGCCAGGATCGGGGACTGATTGATTATTCTGCCGACCTAAACTACACAAGGAAGGTCTTCTTCAAGGAAGGTTTGTAGCAGTAGCAGAAAATACTGTAAGGCTTACATTGCAAAGGTTGCCTTAATTTAGCTGTTCCAGAATCGAATTACACAGGAACTATAAAAAAGTAGTTACCCATTAACGGTTACAAGAGTAGCGAAATAAAGTAACTGCTTATTCAATAACAGTTGCCAAAGTAATGTACACGGAAGTAGCTGCATTTGTACTGGTATCGCTTATCAGAACTAGTTACCTCAAAGCGTTTCGCAGTAGTAATCTCCTCTGCAAGAGGTCAATCTAATATGCCACCTGGCAAGAAACTAAGTTCACTAATTATCGACTTTCCCCACATACACACTGGTTTCTGAGAATTTATGGTGGGATTTTACGACCTTCGTGTGAACTAAGTATTATGTGTATTTGACTGAAAGTACTTTTAACTAACCCAGTAACACAAGCAGTTTACATTCAAAATTAACTGTTTGCTTTCTAAACTTTTTCAATACATTAATAATGGCTATTCCTTGAACTTCAGAAATTGCAGCACTATCATTGAAGTACGTTAAATTACTACCAAGTGTTAACACAAATTTGAACTAACCAATTGAAGTGCTGCTGTTTTTCACTAATGTTGTGAGTCGGTCTGGGTGGCTCAGTTGGTTAGACACTGGCCTGCTGATCCCGAGGTCACGGGTTCAAGTCCGGCCCAGATCGATGATTTTTAACTGTGCTTAAAAACGACAGCTCCATGTCAGTAGATTTACTGGCATGTAAAATAACTCCTGCGGGAAAAACTCCGGCACACAGGCGACGCTGATGTGATCCTAGCAATTGACAGCGTTGCTAAACAACAAAATATTCATTTAATTAATGTTGTGAGACAGTTATTTCTTTGTAAGCCCTCTCTATACGAAATATAGAGACTTTGGAAGTCGACCGTCTTATGCTTTGAAAAATAAATAGCAACGCTTTGAAAAAATGCGAAAGAAATATACTACCTAAAATATACATGAGAAAAGTAAATTGTAATTTACACAGTGCTTTTGTATTTCAAGAGCGTTATAAAGACTTATACTTCAAAATAAAGAGGATAATAAGGTCAATGGTATACAAGGTTTAGGTTTTGTCATTGTATAGGATATTCAATAAGCTTTTCCATTGCTAACGCCTGCAAACAAGAGTTTCATGCAAATATGGACCAATTTAGAACAAGGAACAATAAAGAACGGTAAAAGGCAGATTCTGCCTTTAAAAACCTGATCTGTTGGACTTGAATCACATTCTCTACTATTGTACTAAGCATTCTTACAATCTTTTATTCCTCTATCTTTATCGTGTTAGTTGAGACAAACATTTACAGAAATTATCTTATAGCTTATTTCCTTGCAGGTGCAAAAGGAATATGGAAATACAGTAGGTTTTGAGCGATAGTCAAATCTTTTAAAGCTCTGAGATTCCGTTCTCTTCGCACGCTTAACGTATAACACATGAATAGCGATGTTCCATTTGACAGAAGTATGTTCTCCAAAACTTACACAAATGACAAGGAATATCTCCGAAATGGTTCACTCTACACCCAAAAAAAAAAAAAAAAAAAAATCATTTAGACATAAATTGTGTGTTTCAGCAAGATATGGATTTATTTTTATAGAAGACTTACGGTTTACCAGTTACGCAAAAGTCATCCAGAGTAAATAGGACTTCATGGGCTATAGCCAGAAAATGCAAGATATACAATTGCACATTTCATTTGACATAAAATATCTCAAACAAATAACATTTTAATCAAAGTCGTTAGAACCATTTTCAACAAAATCAAAATTATTTTCGAAAAATTTTCCATGTAAAGGGTAGTTTAAGGTGGAGGAATTTTCTTCAAAATCTTCGTGTCGCATCCTTGAAAGACAAACTTATATACCAAGTTTGGTTTTTAACCGACTCTTCATTTTTGAGTTGCGCTGTCCACAAACTACCAGACACCCACAAACACACACATGGGCCTTTTTCTAACAATGCTTTTATTCGCTTCAGGGGGGCCTCAAAACGTATATTTCCGGTGAAATCTCGACATCGACATTTTGAGTGGAATACAAGAAACATACAAAAGAAACTGAGGATCCATACATACGGTTTCAGCGGTAAATAATTACGCCCACAACTAAAAATAAATATTTGTTTTACTTAAAATTATTGTTGTTAATTAATAATACTAATAGTAATAGTACTAATAAAACTACTAGTAGTACTAATACCATTATTATTATTATTATTATTATTATTATTATTATTATTATTATTATTATTATTATTATTATTATTATTATTATTATTATTATTATTATTATTAAAATAAACCCCGTAATCGTGCAGTGGAGCTGCATGAAGCAACTGGCTATACAGAACTCATTACAGAAGGACAACCACACCGTAATGAAACTAATGTACTTGGCCATACACAGCAATATCACGTATCTGGAGTACCGCAAGCAAAGTGGGTCTGACATTAGACCCCGGTGACACCACCAATTAGGTACTGGTGGTTCAGTAAAGCCAGTTATTACTAGCTCCAGCTCTTGCCCTTACTCTCTGTAACGTCACACTTCAACGTAATTACAGTCACGACCAATTTCACTAACTTCCTTTAAATATAGAGTAAACCAGGCTAACGTTTAACACTCGTTTAGCTTCTTAATGATGATATTAAAAGCTTATGTAGTCTTATTAATGCTAAATAAAAGCTACGAACTTAAATTAAAGAAAAATATCTGTAGAGCTCTCTCACATGATTTTCTCTACCCATTCTGCAATAAATATTCTGACAGAAGCTTATTTTTCTATATATAGTATTATCCATGCCTTAACTGCTATCTTTTTATAAAGTAAAATCCTTTAAGAGCTGGTTGCTGTGCAATGACTGAATTTCCGTTTTCTTTCCCTAGAGAAAAAGAGACCAATAATGACTTCACATATGAGTATAGCATTAAATATTGCAAAATTCAAACCAATAACAAAGAATGTCTCAAAATTGTCATTTCCATAAAAAGACAAATTGTTAACTTATTGGGGCCTACACCTTTTTTCTAATAACATTTTCTCTATGTCCAGAATGAAGAGGACTCACAGAAAATTCCAAATATACAATTCATGTCACTTAAATTTATTAACATAGTACCAATTTGGAAAAAGGTGAAACGTATAAAAAAGAAGTGGTTAAATATGAAACACGGGAAGTAAAGCAAGATAAACCGTGTCGCTACTGGAGTACGTTATCTCAAAAATAAATTTGAGATATCACAGCGGTAGATTGCATTAGCGTGATCTTCAGTCTACCTGCTTACTTATCTAGAGATAGAAGGCAAGTATTCACTAAACCATCTCTACTAAAGATCTTCTCCAACGATTGGATGTCGAAGTGAGCGATAGTAAATGACCAACAGAAGTCTCTGCGAAGACTGAGATCTAACTTTTCGCCAAAAGTTTTAATGTTTGTCCCTTTTGCAGCAAATACATTCCGACATCATGTATCTTTGATCTTTTATTGCTGGCATAACTGAAATATGAGCAATAGTCTATTAGAAATACCATGTGATAATAATCGGCGTTGCATGCTAGCAATATTTTTCGCCATATCAAGACAGCACAGGTTTTGTTCCACAACGGTTCCTGCTATGGAGAAACTGACTTGTAACATTTTAAGATGGAAAGATTCTTTGCCATTTCTCCAAATATTCCATGGTACCAACATATTTACAACCTCTTTAGATTATGAGCGAGGTTTCCCTGATGAAGTCTAGGACAAGATCTGGATCTGGGTCTCGCTGTAGCACTTCAGAAATACTTGCGTTATTGCCTAGCTCGTTCTTCATTAATTGAAATCTGATTCCATATGACAGATGTTGCTGTAGCTAATGCAGCAAGGGTGTCAGCACCAAATACCAGTATCTTGCTTGCAAGGAGTGGTAAACATTTGTTAAACATTAAATTAAGAAAGTTCTCCTACACCTCACCACCTGCTAGAACTCCCATTTCTTCCAGTATATGAGAAGTTTTTTTGAATCAACCTCCAATTTGACTATTAGTTTGCTAATACTGCAGCCCTCAGAGTCTTAGAATTCAGAAGGTCTAATATCTGAAATATCTGTGTACATACATACCAGAAATTTTGTGCTCTTGAAACTCGGGGTCATTAATGGATTTGACAAACAATTCCGCACATTAACTGCTTTCTTAAATAAGAGAATTATTCAAAATAATATCTTACACACTTGTAAAACACGTATAGAAATAATAAGACTAATAACGTGTACAAAGAGTTAAAAAAAATATAGAATGAAAGTAGTAGGAAGCACCAACATAAAAGTGGCTGCATGAAATTCATTCTTAAATCTACAGCCTACGAATTATCCTAGTAGAAAACACAGTAATGGAGGTACAATTAGCGATAGACAAATGCTTGTTTCTATGCTGTCAGAAAGTAAACTAACTTGATATGGCGTTAATATGCTTCCAAAAAATTAAATATTAGTTTATGCTGTATATAATATAGGTATATTTTGCCTCTTAAGCATGTTTCTGTATTTCGCAATGTATGCTGCATTATAGAATAATTTAATTATTCATTTTATCAACCTATGCGATTTACAAATACATTTCCTAACAAAATGTAGCATCTCAACAGACCCCCTCCTCCACTGAAAATAAATCCTGCATTCACCACTGATTTTAGGCACCCCAATATAATGTCTTAATCCTTTTATTGGACATATTTATGCGCAATGTATAAAAGGATACTGGAATTACTGTTCCTAGATATAATTCAGTAAATGAGTCATCAACTCAGATGAGTTTAAAATAATTTATGGGATTGTAAGAATTTCGGATGGTCAGGCAAATAAATGCTTTAGTTATAGTTATATTAGATGTTTAACTAGTATATTAAAAAGGAAAAAAAAAATTCATCGACCCTGCCAGGATTCGAACCTGGAATCTTCTGATCCGTAGTCAGACGCGTTATCCGTTGCGCCACAGGGCCAGTTGACGTGGCGGCATAAATTTAAGGATCAAATGTAGAACTCTACAGAGCGGGACGGTGAGAAAATTGGTTAATTTGATACCTACACGCGCACACACGTACCTGTATATGAAAGGATAAATATATATGTTGCATATTCGCTAACGCCGTAAGTATGTAAATAAATATTAAGTGTTGTTCCACTTTACATCTTAGTATTCGCTTACATAACCAACAATCTAATTTGAAATGTGATGATATACATAATTCTCACAAAAATTAGAAATCATTAGTGCAATTACTGTTCACTGGGCTTGTTTTCGATGGCCATAGACGGAAGTAAAATTGTAAAACAAGATATTCTAGGCTTATGCTAGTGAAGGTTAGGTTACGTTAAGCAACATTGCCTCACAAATAGATTTCTGTGAAATGCTTAATTTTGAACGACATAAACAGTGAGTGAAAATTTAACTAATATAAACAGTACATCCTTAAAATATGTGCTACGAAGCAAAGAATGGAAATATAAGCAGCGAACAATCGCTAGAGAAATAAGCGAACTAATGAAGTGGCAGCCTGCAAATAAAAGTGGCCTTCCACCATACAAAACAAAAGGGAAAATGCATAAAATAAAATTCTGCGCAACAATGGACTATCCTGAAAGAGAACTTCACACAGAATTAAAAAAACGTCATCAGTGAGTAAAGAAAAGCACACCAAATATGATTAAAATAAAAAATTAATAGACATCACACGAGGAAATGACGCAACCTTATTGGTCTGACGTCACAGATTACTTGCTAATAGAAGGGTACGGTATGGTAAGCCTGGTAAGGTAAGGTAAGTTGGGCAGACAGGGATTTCAGCACCGCGGCCATGCAGCAATTTGTGATTGTGCAAAGGGCGACCGATTCAAGAGTCCCAACATAGCAGGGTGGCTATTATTTCCAGATTGAAACACTCCGTGGTGTCTGGTACAGAAAGCGAATTTAGTAAAATGCAAGGGCATGATGATTATTTAACGAGGACTTTGTAGCTTTCCCTTCTTACCCTCTTTTTACCAGTCTCCAATGACAGCAGTATGTGTGCTACTGGCTGGACAAACTTATAACCGATGACATGTTGGCACAAAAGGGAAGTATTTATTTTTGACGGCTAAGTAAATAGTTGGTTACTTAACTGTTGCTTCATTCACAGCATGTATACATCAGAAACTACACGTGGCCAGATTATTGATCTATGGCAAGCTGGTAACACCGTTCGACAAACTTCAGAAATTGTCCAAATTCACAGAAATGTGATTAAATTTTAATGTCACCTAAGAAAGGCCGCTTATTGCATAGGCTTTATGAGAAAGCCTTCCGTTCGAAAGTAGGAACTCATTCGAGCTTGAAGCCTGCTTGCTTACTGAGTTATATTCTAGGGACAGTAAATATAGAAATTCACTGAATGTAATCAACCTTCCCAGTATTTGCCTAGTAAACCAGGGATGTTCCTGGGGGAAAAAAACTGTGGTTCAGGAAGTTCGGCCAGTGGAAACGAACCCACAACTTCCAAATATGTGCTGCTCAGTTAAGTAGAGCCAGTACTGCACTCAAGCAAAAATCCATGATGGAGATTTTACTGGAAATGTACATTTAAAGGCCACTTAATCGAAAAGGACTTAAAAGTATTTGTGTCTGTGCGTGCACGCTCACCTGCTATGTGACTATGGACGCGTTAATTCAAACAAAAATTCCCAAGGAATTCCTTCGCTCCAAACTGCCCTTTATGTAGAACATCTTTGTTGTTTTATTTTTTTTCAAAAATGGTTTGACACAATACAATACCTCATGTTAATATTTATATGTCAAATAAAATCTATATGTTGAATTTTTTAGAACAACCTGTGAAGTCTTTTCATTCTGAAGAAACTTTTTATAATATGTAAATTTTAAGAAATAGACAAAAACATATGTACACTACAAAAGTCTCAAATAAAAATGTATCTGGCTATGACCAATTTGGGATATTCCTAATTATTGGTTTGAATTGTCAAACATTTAACTTTCTTCAGTTGCCAAGCAATCAAATGATGTAGTTGTCGAGGGCCCTTAAACCCTAGTCCCTCCCTCCCTCCCTCACTCACTCACTCACTCACTCACTCACTCACTCACTCACTCACTCACTCACTCACTCACTCACTCACTCACTTCATTGCAATCACATATCGACCTGTTCTTTGTAAATTTGAGTATGGCTTAATGAAATATATTTTGTTACTCCCCTTATACCTACGAGGAAATTTATACCAATTGAGATATAAAGAACGGAAATTTGTCTCTCTGCCTATCTAACTTTGCCCACCTACGTAGGCAGGCAGGAAGGTGGTCAGGAAGGCAGGAAGGTGGTCAGGAAGGCAGGAAGCCAGGCACACATGTATGCACGTAACAAAGAGGTTAACTTGGTGACCTAGGAGTGCGGAATCTATATTGGATTGCAACATGGCGACGGCATCGGCTGCTACATTGGTAGCTGCGAAGTGTAAACGATGCAAAGTGAGATTAGTAAATGGAATCAAATGTAAAGATTGTGAAAATCAATTTCACAATAGCTGTGCTAAGTTAGCCAATGTTATTGTTTTGCAAGATCTATTAGCTGCTGTAGAGGTGATATATCGCTGAAAGACAATAGTGTGGTTATGTGTGTGGAAGAGGAAAAGTTTTACGAAGCCCTGCAAGGCATGGCGGATGAAAATAATAAAATCGAGGTGTCCATTGTGAAGTTTTTAATTCAACAAAAGGTTGAAGTTATTAGTGAATTACGAAGCAAAGTAAAAATATTAAGTGACCAACTTCATATCATGTCAGATTTGGTTTACTCTGGTGGTGTACCAACCTTGAAGAAACATGGTGATAGTTTAGAAAGTATAAACAATGGCAGTGTTAAGGTTAATGGTGCTGAAAAGTGTAGCCTTTTAAAACCAGGTGTCCGTAGTGATATGTGTGATGACAGCAATGTAATGCCTAACTCCTCTATGACAAGAAATGGGTTATTGGGTGGAGTGCAAGAGCCTGCTATTTCTAATCAAAATGAATCAGTGGCAAATGTAACAACAGAAACATGGACTGAAGTAATAAAAAAAGCTAGGAAACCAGCAAGACAGAAACAAATAATAGTTGGGAACAAAAGTGTGAATAAGGACAGTGGTATAAAGACAGTACCCAAGAAAGCTTATCTTTTTGTGTCTAGGTTAGACCCAGCAACTACATTGGAGATGTTAGAAATATATGTAAAAGGTATTTTCAGTGAAGCAGTGTGTGAATCTATCAAATCTAAATACCCTGAATGTTATTCCTCTTTTAAGGTTACCATTGATAGTGATAATCTGGATAAAGCGTTGGACACTAAATTATGGCCAATGGGCACTCTTGTTACAAGGTATTTTTTAAAAAGAGTAGTAAATGTCACAAAGACAACCTAGCACCTTGTGTTGGTACCTCTAAGAAATTAAATGACAGGTTATCTTTTTATAATCAAGGTCTGGTAAAGAATGATATAGAAAGAGATGTCAATAATTATGCTAGTCAACTAAAAATAATTCATGTAAATGTTCAGTGCTTAGGAAATAAAACAGATGTAATGGAAGTATTTATACAGCAATATGACCCAGATATTTTGTGTGTGTGTGTGTGTGAGCACTGGCTTAATGATAATGAATTAGAGATACATACTCCATCTGAGTTTGTGCTTGGGAGTAAGTTCTGTAGAAAAATTCATAAGAATGGAGGAAGTTGTATTTTGGTAAAAAAAGGTATTAAGTATGAGGTGATGGATTTATCTTATTTTTGTATAGAGAGATGCTGTGAAGTGTGTGCCATTTTTTTGAGTGATATTAATGCTATAGTTGTATCTTTGTACAGACCACCAATTGGCAATATTGAGGTTTTTTTAACTTTATTTGAGGAGTTATTAAATAATATAGGAAAATGCAAGCTTAAATTAATACTTGCCACTGACTTAAATTTGGATTTAAGAATGACTTCAGGAAAAGAATTGCAATTTTATAATATTATTAAATCTTATGGTATACATTGCACTAGCTTGGAACCGACTAGGTTACTATCATGTCTCGATTATATTTTTACTGACTATCAAGATTTTAGGTATCAAATTGAGGTTATTTATCCATGTGTAGCTGATCATTCTGCTTTATTGATGGTGTTAAAAGGTAATACTGTTTTTAAGAAAAATATAAGCAACAAATTAATCAGGAAATTTAGTGATTACAATTATCAATCATTCTTTTACCTCATTACAGCAGTCAATTTTAACTTTGTGTATAATTTTGTCATTGATATTAATACATCTTTTACATATTTTATCAATTTATTAAGTGAATGTTTTAATATATCTTTTCCCCTGAAATCAGTGAAGAGAGAGCAGACATATAAAATAAAGTGGTATACAGAAGAGCTTAAAGACCTTAAAAATCAGATTTTGCTTTATCATGGCTTATATAAAAATACAAAGTTAGATATTTTCAGACAGAGTTATGTAAAACTTAATAAAATATATAAAAGTAAACTGAAGCTGGCAAAAAGTAATGCTTACCATGATTTTATCAATCAATCTGATAAGTGTAAAGCTATATGGAAACTTATTAATAGAGAACGAAATGTCAAAATGAATTCCAACTCGGACATAATACCTGATGACTTTAATAATTACTGTGTGCAGTCAGTAAGGGATATCACATCAGTTGTACAGTATAACTTTGATAAAGCTATGCTTTACTGTAAGAAGATTAAATTACAAAATAATAATATTTTTAGCTGGAATAGTATTACAGAGAAAGATGTAATAGAAGCAGCAAACAGCTTATCCCAATCCAACAGTTGTGGTGTTTATGGGTTTTCAGATCAGTTTATTAAGAAAGTAATTCCAGTGATCTCATTACCTTTGATGGTTATGTTTAACAGATGTCTCCAACAAGGAATATTCCCTGATTGTTTGAAAATTGCAAAAGTTAGTCCTCTGTATAAAAAAGGTGATGTAACAAATTTGAAAAATTATCGCCCTGTGTCATTAGTTCCCATAATTTCAAAGGTTTTTGAGTACATATTACATAAGCAGTTAGTATTATATTTTGAAAATAATAATTTATTGGCAGCTACACAATTTGGTTTTAGGAAAAAGAAGTCTACTATTTTAGCATTACAAGATGTAGTAAATTATATTTTAGAGGCCTTTGAGACCAAAGCAATTGTGTCACTTATCTTATGTGATCTTACTAAAGCTTTTGATAGTGTAATATCAGAATTACTTATTTCTAAGTTAAAATATTATGGTTTGGATAATAACAGTTTGAAAATATTACATTCTTATCTGACAGGAAGAAAGCAATATGTCTCTGTAAATAACAACAGTTCACATTTCATGGAATTAACTCATGGGGTGCCCCAAGGCTCAATATTAGGTCCTCTTTTGTTTATAATAATGATTAATGATCTTGTATATGCTCTACCAGATGTGCCAATTCTGTATGCAGATGACACTACTTTGAGAACCAGAAACAAAAACGTTGAGGTATTGAATAATTTATCTTATGCTAATTTTACAGCTGCTAAGGACTGGTTCCATGCAAATGGCTTTTTGTTAAATCAGGAGAAAACACAAATACTGAAGCTAGGATTAAAGATTCCAGATGAAGAGATGACAACTGTAAATCTGTTAGGTTTTGTACTTGACTCGAAGCTTTCATGGAAAGCTCATGTTCATAATGTATGCTGTAAGCTGTCACGAGTCACTTATTTAATAAGAAAGCTAAAGTCTTGTATATCTCTGGAAGGATTAAGAAATATATACTTCACACAGTTTCAAAGTCATATTACATATGGGATACATTTATGGGGCAATAGCCCCCATGTTAAGGAAATATTGTTGTGTCAAAAAAGAGTCATTAGGAACATGCTAAACAAGAAACCAGATGAACATTGTAAACCACTATTTTTACAGTTGAAGATACTCACTGTTTTTAATTTATTCATATTGTATGTTTTGGTATATGTCCATGCTCACCTACATCAATATGATTTAAGACTAGACACTCACAGAATTTACACTAGAAATAAACATAAACTAAATATACTAAATTGTAGACTTACTCTGACGAAGGAGACTTATTATTTCAAAGGTGTAGAATTTTATAATAAATTAGATATTAAATATAGAACATTGAGCATGAGTGTTTTTAAAAGAAAGCTTTATAATTGGCTAGTTGCAAGGCCATTTTATTCTATCAGTGATTTTAATGACTATGCTGCAATTGAATATTAATTTATACATGCATGTATGTTTTTAGTTGTTGACAATGTCTAATTTTTTTTTTGTATAATTATGATCCTGGTTATGATTTTAATGACTATACTCCTATTGAGTATTAATTTGTATATGTATATTTGACAATGTCCTATTCTTATATATGTATGATCTTGGACAAATAAATTTATTATTATTATTATTATTATTATTATTATTATTATTATTATTATTATTATTGTTTATTATTATTATTAATATTATTATTATTATTATTGTTTATTATTATTATTGTTTATTATTATTATTGTTTATTATTATTATTGTTTATTATTATTGTTTATTATTATTATTATTATTATTATTATTATTATTATTATTATTATTATTATTATTATTATAATTATAATATACAGGCGTCTCAATATTAGACCGACGAACTTTGGGAGCTGATAGCTAACGTTATTTCAAACACTTTCTGTTAAGAAATGTTTTTTGCTGCGGTGGTTCGTTTAAGAGCTGGACGAGTTAGTGTCATAGATTACTACCTCTCACCCAGTTTAAGTATTTACAGCAAAGTCAACAATGAAAATTAGTATTGCATTTATTTTAGTAAGACACACAATCGTAATCCAAGAAACAAAACAGAACACCTAAACAAAGCACAACCTTCTCATTGTTTACAGTTAATCGCAGCTTTACTATTCAAAATTATACCAGAGAAATAACAGGTATCTTTGCGAGAGCACGGCAGAATAGGGTACGTCGATACACTCTGTGTTAATCGTAATGGGCGTGCGTTCCAACATTTACTTCGATTAGTAAAGTTGTGATTAACTGTGAACAATGAACTGTTTGGTTCTGTGTTTGTTTCTTGGATTAAGATGTGTGCCTTACTAAGATAAATACAATACTAATTTGCATTGTTGATTTTTCCGTAAATACTTAAACTGGTGTGAGGCAGTAATCTATAACATTAACTCGTCTAGTGCTTTAAAGAAGTACCGCAGCAAAACTTTCTTTAACAAAAAGTGTTTAAAATAATGTTATCTATCAACTCCCAAAGCTTGTCGGTCTAATTTTGGGACACCTGTGTTCCTTCATCTGTATTTGTAATATTTGTTAAGGTTTTCTGTATTATGTCAAATATGTGCTGTTATGTTATTAAATAACCAAGGAATCAAAGAGAAGCTACAAAAGATTAACGGTTAATCTGTACAGTATACAAGAAAACTATTTCTGTTTTTATTATATAAGCATATTTGCCTCGATTAGCATAACTGAGTGTAACTACACGCCCCCACAGTTGGATATATTCTTCTTTCTATTCAGTCCATTATTCTGCCGACAACGCTTTATTCAATTGTCTTTTTTTTGTAACTGGGGATTCAGGTTTAGCTGGCCAAGGATCCTACAGAAATGAACATACAACATATGAGATCTGTCTTAGGCGTGGAAACTGTAAGCTTTGTTATTAAATTCCCCAACAGCTGCATTTGTTCAACGTGCGCAAGTTTTCTGTCCTACTCTCCTCAATTTATCATAAACATGCACTTTTGCTGCTGTCGCTTTGATATTTCGTGTGGATGAATAAGATAAATGAGACGGAAAGGATGAGACAAAGAAGCCTCCAAGGGAGAGGAATAAGGAATGATGAAATGCGTAATGCCTCTCAACCCACGCCTCTGTTCGTTCATCAACATGGCTTACCATGTGTTTACTATTTTTCCTGAAAGATATTGTTGTGTTATGGAATAATGCTTAGTATATTCCATATCTACGGAGTAATGATTATTTGTGTTTTGGAAATACAATCCACTAAATGTATTTGGCTAGTAATCCAGATACTGCACAGAAATAGGACTTGCTTTGAGTTTGAAATTTCGAGTGATGGATCAAGTTATTTTCCTCGCTAAGAAACAGCCTCAAAGTCCTCCTGCAAAATAAAGCAACATGATAGAGTTTGGAGCCCATGCACTCGGAAACATAGAGGAGAGGTGAGAGAGAGGAGAAGGAGAATAGTGAGTGAGAGTGGACAAGGAAAGAGAAAGCTAGAGAAAGTAAGAGATAGAAGTGCCTTTACATTAGCAACAACATGATCAGAGCAGTTGATTCTGCTAACCCTTCAATACTCTTGTAACATATGCTGCCAAGTACGAGTTATTTTATCCGTATACAGATGTACAGTGGACAAAACACGCAATGCTTTTTGCAGCTGTTTTAATTTAGACGTCTAAGGTTCCAAACGCTCTCAGTTATATTTAACGGTAATATAAACATAGAAATTCCGTCTCAGCTGGTGGTCTTGTCCGTGCAAGATGTGTTGTGTTGCATTAAGTGAGGCATGACATTGACTTAACGCGTTTGTGCGCTAGATTTACCCTGCAACCCGAGGTGTGTATTTCTGACATAGACCCAAGCTGTTCTTGCTCTCCCATGGGTAAACACATATGGTCGGTAGCACAACTATGGTGCGGTCTTAAACACTTTGGAATAAAGTCACGTCTTTTAGCTTCCTCTTGATCATTTATTGCTCTCAAGAATGAAGTAACTGTATTTATATAACCGAAGTTACTGAGCATATTAAATAGAAAGTCCGTAAAGATTTGAAACCTTTCTCAAAGTTCAAATCTACTGCTCTCTTTGCACTTGCAAGAGGATATGGTATATTATTGTGATAGAAGGATGGTAAGTGAGATTTCGTTAGACCGTGCAAAAGTTTGAGGATTGGTGTGCAAGCAATATGCGTATGAATGAAATGTGAAATATTAACCTTGAAACATAGCATTGGTATTTCCATGGTATCTTGATGTTGAACTGAATATATTAACTATAGCATCTTTCGTATTTCTCTTTAGATTTCTCAGGTATGAGAGTACAGCCTACATATTTTCCAATTAATATTATTTTTTCAAAACTAATTCAGAATGAAGAGAACATTTTAAAGGTCATTCCCAGAAAATGGTTATGAAAGTATGTTAATTGTGTATAGCATTTTAGAGCAGTTTTTGAAAAAATAAGTTTCCAAAACATTTTTGTGTAACTCAAGGGAGATTTCCTTGAAAGACTTGCATCCTTAGAAGCTGTTGAATTTATATACGTTTGATTTTAACTGGTTTTTCGTTGTTGAACTATACTTACACACATACATACAGAGGGACCGTTTACTAAAAAAATCTGTTGTGTTGCACTCAAATGACTTTCTCTACTCTTGTACTAACCATTCTTACAAACTCTTATTCCTGTATCTTCTTCGTGTTAGTTGAGATAAACATTTGTACAAATTATCTTATTGCTTATTTCCTTGTAGGCACAAGGAGAAAGTTAGAATACAGAAGGCTTTGAGTGATAGTCAAATGTTTTAAAGCTTTGAGATTCTCTTCTCTTTGCACACTTACCATATAAAAAATGAACAGCGATGATCCATTTCACGAAAGTTTTAAGTTTTCCGAAACTCACACACATAACAAGCAATATTTCGGAAATGGTTAACCCAAAAAGAAAATTCATTGCGACATAAACTGTGTATTTTAGCAAGATCTGCATTTTTTGTATGGTATGATTTTCTCTATCTCTAATGGTTTACCAGTTATACAAAAGTCGTCCAGAGTAAATACGACTACCGGGGCTATAGCTAGAAAATTCAAGATATACATTTCATTTGCAATAAAAATATCTCAAACATATCACATTTTAACCAAAATCGTTAGAGCCATTTTCAAGAAAATCAGAATTTTCGAAAAATTTTCCATGTAAAGGGTAGTTTAGGGTGGGACTATTTTCTTCAAAATTTTCGTGTCGCAACCAACTTTGGTTTATAACCGACTTTTCGGTTTTGAGTTATGCTGTCCACAGATTGACACACAGACACAGAGACACACAAGGACCTTTTTCTAAAAATGCTTTTTTTTTTTTTTTTTTGGATTCAGGGGTCACAAAACATATATTTCCGGTGAAATCTCGACATCGAATTTTTGGGTCGAATACAATACTTCCCTACTTACCAGTAGAGAAAGTAAAAATGAATTTTGGAGGGTGGGGCTCAGGGGGTCACTAAACATTTTCGGCGAAATCTTAACACCGAGTTTTTGGGTGCATTACAATACCTCCCCTACTTACTAAATGTAATAGAAAAGTTAAATTCTGATGTGTTAATTTCGAGTGGTTCCTCTAGTCATTTTAGTTTATTGTTACAATACTTCTACTAGTGATCTGTCTTCAAATTACCATCTCAGTTGAAAGATTTATTTTATCCCAAGAGACTTTAACTTGTCTGTTAGCTCCCAGATCAATGGGCTCGGATTCAATTAAGTACACTCCACAATTCCTTGGCCCTTGTACACTGCATAAAAAAGTTGAAATTCAACACCAGGGTAAGCCAGCTGCTTCTAAATGTTCCCATTTTTAAAGGAAGACTTTGCTATTTCTTATCCATGCATGCATTCAATGATTAAAGCAATGGTCAGTCATATATGCCAGATTAACTATCGATCGGGTACTTTTTTACCTTTATTCCTTTTAAATGGAAGGCTTTGATTTCGATATTATATACTTGAATCTCTCATTCTGCCATTTGCTGATTACAGCTGGCATTAACCTATTGGGTACTCGCGGAAGGTAATATCGCTGTTTCTGGTTTATACACAGGAGGTAGATCACATTTACGTGTTTTATTTCCCATTTTCGGAATTAAAGCTAACCAAGATAAATAATGAGTTCAGAATCCGATCACACATTTGCATTACTGTAATTAGTAGCAAATTTTTGTTAAAGTTAGCCTGCCCATGACGCACGCTTTAGTGCACGGAAATGTGCCGATATTTTGACAATGTGAACCTTTGTTACTGCCCTTCCACATGGTAATTTACCAAGTTAATAAGCATAAAATTATTATGATTATGACTATGACGATTACGATTACGATTACAATTACGATTACGACGATTACGATTACGACTATGACGATTACGATTATTATGACGACTACGACTACGACTGTTATTGTTATTATTGTTATTGTTATTATTGTTATTATTATGTTGTTGTTGTTGACGATGACGATGATGACGATGTAGAGCCTGTTCCGAGTTCTGGATATTCAGACTGGTACCGCCATATACATACAGGGAGTTTTTTTCTGTTGGTATACAGAGTAGGTAAATAATATACATAAGCTTTCAGAGGGAAAAATATCAAGTCCTGATGTGTCCGCTTTTTATTTGTAAAATTACAAGGTCGTCTTTATTACTATATTTCTACAAAATTCAAAATATACATTTCATTTGTTGCGAATACGTCTTAAACATACAGTACTTTAATCATAACCATCGGTCATCCTTGAAAAAATGAAAATTTTCGCTTAATTTCTGTATAAACCTAGTTTGGGAGGAGATTTACTTTGTTAAATTCTTGTGTCGCATTCTTACAGTTTGTTATTAGCAAAAATTGTTCGTTTTTGAGTCCACAAGAAACAGTACAGACTTTTTCCTAAAATATTATTTTTAGGAGGGGGACGTTCACGGAGTATGAAAACTCACATTTCCAGTAAAGTACCGATTGACTTTTTGTAAGGAACACAGTATTTGCTCTACTTAAGTGTAAGTACCTAGTAGAGAAAGTAGTATGTTTTCGTAAGAAATAGAAAGGTGGAATTAGACTGAAAAATTCAATGCAATATCCAGTTTCCGTCCGGTTGCTCTC
Organism: Tenodera sinensis; assembly: GCA_030765045.1. Classification (NCBI taxonomy): domain Eukaryota; kingdom Metazoa; phylum Arthropoda; class Insecta; order Mantodea; family Mantidae; genus Tenodera; species Tenodera sinensis. The sequence goes on along the minus strand of CM060966.1, from coordinate 102,328,057 downwards.
ACAACTGAGTTACCATGGCAAAATGCCAGTGCAACATTAAATTCTCCAACTAAGTCGCATTTTCCCAGTAAACCACAATATCTCAAGCATATATGAGATAACATAACCTAATGGAGACTTACAGTGCTGTAAGTTCCGGGATTCATAATATAACCAACTATAAGATCAATCAATGGAAATTAATTGTGTAGGACATGATTGGAAAAGTTCTATGCCATAGTCGGAATTTTAACCACGGATCTTCCGTTTTCCGTCCGGTCACTTTAACCACTGAGCTACCATGACAACATGCCAGTACCATATTAAATTCTCCAAGCGAATCACATAAGAACGTTCGTAGACGATATACCACATACCGGTATGGCTTCGGCCATACCAAGGTTTGTACAGGATGAGTATAGGCACTCTTTCTTCGCAGTATTTTTTTTCTTCTTTTCGAATTTCACGAAATGAGTTGTAATTTTCGTGTTTTTTCGTTCTATATGGCTTGTGACATCGCTTTAATTTCGCGATGTTTTTAATGCATGGTTAATAACACTGGAGGAATGTTATACCACAGTCATTTTTTTTTTCGAATTTTGTGAAATGAGTTTTTCATTTTTGGCACTATGTGACGTATTTTATATACCTATACATATTCTCGCCATATTTATTTTTTGGTAGCTGTATATATTTTATTAAATGTGTTTAATATACATTTTAACGTATCACGGTTTAGTATGAAAGATGCTGGGTACTATGAAATCTACAATAACTACAAAACAGTAATGTTACTCTAACTTTATTTCTTATTGGTAGTGATGCATTGAACATACGGATCACAGAATTATTACACACTTTTACTTTGCGAAAGACAACATAGCACATGTCACAATGCTGAAATGTGAAAAAAGAGTGCCACTAATGATGAGTAAGTATCTCCAATACAATTATTGTCAATAAAGAACCATTTCGTCGAAGAAGAAAAATAATTTGTGTCCAATATTTGGTGACATCTAGCTTCTCAACGAATGGACATTAATATTTTATTATTTCACTAGCTGTCACACAGACATTATGTGAACAATGCTATAATGTCCTTTTTAAATTATGAAGTTAGTCACAATTTAATATTAATGCAGGCAAGTATCTCGTAGAAATTAAATTTGACATTTTAACACAAAATTATGACTAAATTTATTCGAATTAAGATAAAAATACATTACAGCATTGTTCATTTAATACTTGTGCCACAGTTAGTGAAATAATAAACTATTTATGCCCATTTGTGATGAAGCTAGATGGCTCCATATATTGAACACAATTTTTGGGGGGGAAACGGCTCTTATTGACAATAATTATATTGGCGATATGTGTTACACTCATTATGTATAATTCCTGGTAGACGTATGACCAAAGCAATACCCTTCACCCTGTATAAAAGTAAGCGATACTGAATAACGGAAGTTTATTGCTAGTGCCACAAATCTTTCGGAATGTTATCGAGAATGGTCTTAAGAAAAAAGAGGTAAACAGTTGTCCTCTGAAACAAAGTTAGCGGACCATGTGAGGTGAATTATTGGATCTGTAATAGTTTTAAGTTAGCTCGCCATGAAGTATCTATAAGCAAGGAGAGAGGAACGATACATATACTCTCGAGCCGTGACGGTGCCGGCCTATTGGGCGGCTCATGAACCGTGTGTGGACCCCACCAGTAGGGTAATGTTTGGTGTTGTATTTCGGAGTTCTGTCTGCTTGTAGTGTGCTACACGTACAGTAATGGAGCTCACTTTTTATGTGCGCTTCGTTTTGTTATGGAAAGCGAAAAAAAAAAAAAAAAAAAAAACAACAACAAAAAACAAACAAACTGGAGTGTATGCGACACGTGCTTGAAGCAACGTTTTGAAAGGATGGACAATGTTCACCACGATTTGTCCCATGTTGCATCCCGTTGTCCAGGGGCATAGAGGGAGCGGAACGTCAAAATTTGTGTACAGAATGTCTGTTTCAAATCAGCGATTTAGGTCCAGGACAGGAAACATGAGGAGAGTTTTTTTTTTTTTTTTCTATCCCGTGTCATGCACATCAGATATTCAACTGTGACACACATGTTCTCATAATGTATCGTCCCATTACGGCACTAACATAATCGAAGTCTCGAATTTGCTACTGCATTTACCAGCAACCTCACTGGGATTGGGTAGCAAATCATTTATTTCTGATTTTTGTTTTCTACATATTTTTTTCAGAAACAGGATGCGATGTATTCGACAAGGAAAGCTAAACATGTACTTTACCCACTCCCATTTATCACCGCAGGATGTAATCAAAATGCCAGAGTCTGTTGAAGTTCGAAATTAAAAAAAATTATGAAATGGAAAACTAGGCAACATTAACCCCACGGTGCAACAGCCCTTTCCAGGTCAAGGCCTACAGCCTATCCGCTGCATCCCCCACTTCTACCCACTACAAGCGTCATGAGTGGGGTGCAGTACCGGAGGTGGGACGTGGTCAGCACCCCAGTCCCTCCTGGCCGTTTGTGCCGGCTTCGCAAACAGGGGCCACTACTTCTCAATCAGGTGGTCTTTCAATTGGTCCCTCAGGGACCTCACGAATCTGTGTGTACCACGACGAGGTCTCCCAAGGGGGAGAAAATCCCCACACCGGTACCGGGAATCGAACCCCGAACGACCATTAGGCAACAATGTCCATACTGTATGACATTCCCTATTTTCTTAAATTCTTGAAGCAGTTTTAATTCATGTTGGAGGTATTTCTCCTCCGTTTCAAAACGCATGAGTTGTTGAGGTTCATTTGCATGCAAGGTTTGTTCTAAAGCGAACGACCTTTGCTTTCTCACCAAATTGTGGTAAGCATTTTGATTCGTCCAAATTAATAGCACCACAGAAAACAAAAGTGCTATTACACTGAGTTCTTGAGTTATTTTCTTATTATTTATGGATGCCCTTTAATTACTGTGGTTCTCAGCGTCCCATTCTACATTGGACATGAAATATCACTTAAGTTTACTCAGAGACTTCTTTATCAGATCTAAGATTTGCTTTCGAGTCTCAAGACTCGGCGAAAAGCAGGTGGGGGCAAATATAAAGCACGAAAACTTCTTCAAACTATATCTGAGACATATGCACCATTTTATACAATTTTCCCCCCTTAAGAGCATTTTGGTTTAGTGCAGTTCTTTTATTAACGTATCCAAGAAGATCTTCAGGATGTATTTCTGCAGTAATTATTTTACTGTGTAGGCTCTCTTCTATTTTTAAAATTTATCATAATATTAAAACCTTCTGTAAATAACAATATTTTGTCAAAGCACCCACCAACACTAGATAGTGCTTCTACCAACATGGAAGACTCATATTCTAGTTGCATTGCGGAATATATGAAGGGTTATTTTCACCACATGTGTAATTGTTTGCTTTCAAGAAAGATATAGTGCTTGCTTTAGTCGTATTTTTGATGGGGTATTTTTCCGCATGAAATGAGTTTGCGTTTCATTCTTGTATGTTTATTTGCACATCACATTCTCAGTGAACTGTGCTATGAATCGCGTGTTTGTTCTACGTTTCCATTTTACGTAAAAGCTTGTTGGGGGTTATTCATAAAGTGTACCTTCTGTGTTAATGTAAACTACAGAAGATGAATCCACCGCAGGCCTCATACTCTTGGATTCTAAATAAGATAAACATGGAGATTTCCTTTCCAAGAATGACTTGTGTTAGGTTAGCTTACAAACAAAAACTGAACACTTTTTTGGTCCTTAATCGCAATAGCGCTACATTCATTTCTGTGTTGCTTTACAACAGCACTATCAAACATGGCCAGTGATGATTTTTCTCTAGTTTTGCCAAGGACATCAAAATTCAGCTTTACTGCCACATATTTTCGATTGTAAGATAACATGTAATTGAGGATCACAATGGACAATAATGGCTGTATCTAAGTTAAGTAATATTATTGCTGCACTATTAAAAAATTGTTATTTAAATGTTTATTTCATTTCCAATATTTATGTGATCAGTGTGTATTCCTTGTTACTTTTATACAGTAAAAAGAAAGTGATTTGTTGTAATAATAATAGTAGTAAAATTAATAATAATAATAATAATAATAATAATAATAATAATAATAATAATAATAATAATAATAATAATAATAATAATATAAATAATAATAATAATAAAAATGATGATGCTGATGATAATGATGATGATGATGATGATAGTGTGACATTGGTATAGCTTCCGTGTGGAAAGCATTCCATAAATTAGAAGCTCCTTGGCATGACGTCACACTGTCAAGGAGGAAGAGTACTTTGCTATACCTAGTAGGGAAAGGAAAAAAGAGAAAGCATTGCACTCCACCCAAAAACTATGTCGATATTTCACCATAAATACATGTTTTGAGGTCCCACCCTGAATAAAAAAATGTTTAGAAAAGGCTGTGTGTCTGTGTGTCAATCTGTGGACAGAATAACTCAAAAACGAAAAGTTGGTTAAAAACAATAGTTGGTATTTAAGTTTCATATATTTTAAGAATACGACACTAAGCTCTTGAAGAAAATTACTCCATCCTGAACTACACTTTACATGGAAAATGTTTCGAAAATTTTTGTTTTCTTGAAAATTGCTCTAACGTTTTTGATTAAGATGCCATATGTTTGAGATATTTTTATGGCAAATGAATCTTGCATTTTCTGGCTATAGCCCATGTAGTCCTATTTTCTCTGGATGGCTTTTGTGTAACGGGTAAACCATAAGAGATAGAACAAATATTACTATAAAAATGTAAATGTTTCTAAAACACAATTTACGTCTAAATATTTCGCTTGTAGAGTGAACCATTTCGGAGATATTCCTTGTTATTTGTGTGAGTTTTTGAGTTTATGTGTAATGAGTGTCTAATTAGTGTTAAGTAAGGCCATTTCGACTGTAATAAAAAGGGAATAGATAATTGAGAAAAGCGAATACTTTTACTACCCTACTATAGCTGTCGCAAAATTTGATGGTGCATGGTTCGATACGCTATTCAATCATAGGCTTGTCATACCTTACAGTATTGTGTGGTTAAACACGGTGTAAAATCATATGATTTGCACCCACAAAATTTATTTGCATAACAGAAAAAACAGTAGTAATAGTCAGCTATGAGCTGCCATTAAATTTTGCGACAGCCATAAGGTATAAATGAGTATAAAGTAAGGAAATGACCTCATGTGGTCTTTTTGTACCTGTGTGCCAAAAACGAATGAGGCGAGAGAAGACAGAGAGTGGCCGAATTCCTCATGACAGAAATGACACTCAAGAGTCATTACAGAGCAGACGGTAGTCACTAAGATTTCCAGGTTTGAAGCTCCGGCAGCATCTATTACTAAAAGCTCCACTCCCCTGTAGACTTGTACAGAGGTATTTTTTAGAGGTGGCGCGTGACGTAATGTTGGGCAGTAGTTCATGGTCGAGTCCACTTGTCTATTGCAAGATAAAAGGGGTGTCTGGTTAGTGTCTCTTCGACTTCTAACCCACTAGCCAGCAGTCTGCTGGTGGAAACTTACCCCCACCATTGCTTTGCGTGATGTCACTCGCGCACATCCGAGCAAGGCCACGCGCCACCTCTAAAAAATACCTCTGTACAACCCACTGGAGAGCCTTCGAAATCGGGTACCTCCCACCAAAATACCAAGGTTTAGAGAGAACATCCTTTTTGCTTGCCATGCAACGCCGAGATTCTGCCGACACTTGTGATCGTGAAACAACCAAATAGATTGAAGGTGCAGTGAAATAAGATTTGAGATGAAAAGTAGGGACAGAAATTCTGAGAATGTAATTCCATTTCCCAGTATTCGCCTGGGTAAATAAACGAATATGTTTCGTACATAGGGACCAGAAAATATAATGTACTTATTAAGAAGAAAACGTACATCTGAGAAAACGGAGAAATAAGTATTATATAAATGAGGTTTAATGTGTTACATAAGTAACAGTTGCGGTATTCAAGGATGATTGCAGGTTTAGTTTGCGAACGCATCTTACTGATTATGTGTGCATCGCGATGATGTAATTAGACCATTTCGTAACACTGCAATAGCTGTTGCCTGCGGTAGGACGGCACCCGTGTTCGATTCCCTGTACTGGCATAGATACATTTTCGTGTTGGAGGGACTGATACGGGGTCCACATAGCAATTTTGGTCTCACATTTCACCTCTAAAAGACCAAATGAGGCGGCACCCCTATTAATGTACTTCGCACTAATTTGCTATTGGTCGGTGGTGGAAGATACAGTAGCCTGGAGGTATGAAGCTCAATTCGGGTGTTGCAAAACCAAATATTTTTACTACCTTTTACTACCTTTAATTTAGATCAATAAAGATACCTATTATGATTTTCAAAAATACATCAAAATATTGCTTCTTGAAGGACAGAAGTATAGAGGTGATTTCAAGTAAACTTTTTGTGCTCGATGTCATAATGTCGTTCATTTCATAACTTTAAGGCTTGATCGAATTGTTATTTCTATATGAATTAATTTATTACTTATTTTCAAGAACTTCTACACCCTTAGAGAATATGAACATTTTCTTTCATAAACAGCATTTAAAACCGTTACTATTCAACTCCTTTAATGAATTTTTGAACACTGTATGGAGATTTAATTATGTTACAAAGAAAATGTAAATTCGTACTGTCATTAATATAATTACCATCTACTGGAAAAATTTAGAATTATATATAAGGGCCATTGGATAGATTAGTAAATTTTTTTTTTCTTTTTCCCCCCTTTTCTCTCTATTTCTTTTACGTTGCTTTAACTACGTAATCATATTGCAACGGATCTGTTAGGAGATACTCGCAGAACGGTATGGTGGACAGTTGACCTTCAAGGTTTCATCCCTATCCATACCAGCACCCTCTAGAGAACGGATCTAACACTAATATTCAAAATGGCGCCTATATGTGGTGGGAAATACTTATAAACAACTCGTCTGCAATCTACAATTTCGACGCAGTAAAACAAAAAGGTGGTGTAACAACACTCTAGTATGACATAGGCTGTATTATACACAAGAACACCGTTTTAAGAGTAAAATAGAATAAAGTAAACAAGCTAAATGCAATTTAATATTAAACGTTGACGCAAACGTTCCTCTCCGTCGAAGACGTCGCCTTTAAGACCTATAAGATCTCGTGTTTGGTGTTCGGACTAGCTCTAGCAAGAGGTCCTAATCTACAGGGTGTGCGTGAGTTATGGTAGGAATGGAACCAAACGAAGAATCAACCAACATATCACTTTATTTGTAAATTTCCAGATTTGTAGAGAACTGCCGACGATATTTAAATAGAATGTAACTTTGTAACTTCAACTACAACGTTATAACACTTTAACTTTGTCACCCTTTAGCAACCGCCGAATTATGTATACGCGCTAGCTTACGTACAACTCCCAAGTTGCACGTGCGTTATCTCGACTCGATTCAAGACGAGTGTCTGTTGCGTTGCATTTGTTTTGCGTGAGCAACACGAGGGAAGCGATTTCCATTGGCTAACTTTAGAGCACGTCATGGTAAGATAGGAATCAGCCCGCGGTATCGTTAGAGCTTTGTACATACAACAATTGTAACCTTATCACTCATTTAAATCTGCCTAGGCTTCCATTCTTGAGACTTTAATCTATTCAGCTTTATTACGGCTTCCCCTTAACTATTGACTAGAATCTCCTTTTGTTTCTTTCCAGTACCAAATATATATTGACACTATAATTTCGGTTTCAACGTGAATAATGAAATATATAGCCTTAAACAACATTGATGCAGTCTACAGCTTTACATGTCATCATGCAACTGCAAGGTACAGAGAAAATAGACAAAACTGCAAACAGCACACTATTTAAATGAAACAGAGCTGCTGACTTTGAGTTCACTCAAAATGATTGATAATTGTTTACACTGCTATTTTACGCTGTGCCATGTACATATTATTATATTCCTACACAAAACATACACTGGGTGGCTGATATAAAAATGCTGCCATTTAGAGTTCTTAATTACTTAATATTAAAGCATTAAGGTGAAAATTTGCTTTTGTTCTCATTAAAAGTTTTTGTTTCCTCAGCTTATAAGTACCCTACAGCACTTTGTTACCAGATTTCATAGGGAGGAATCCACACTCACACGTGAAAAATGAAATATAAGTAAATTAGATAAATTAATAATAATACATGTCTAATGTAGCTGCAGTCTTACATTGATTACAATAAACACAAATACATGGAAAGCACGCGGCAGAGCACACATGATTATCGCGATTATTTCCGTTTCCTAAATCGTCAAATAATAAGCATTTTCAAATACTCTTGCTTCCCTAATGTGAAGACAATCAAATCGTAGTTAATAAAATAAACAATAAATCACAGACACAGAAAGCAATAGGGAAGATAGCGTGCGTAAAACCTCAGAGATCACCACCAAATACCGCCGCCATTTTTTTAAATCTCGAATGCCAGTGTCAGGTCCATTCTCTAGAGGACATTGTCCATATCACCCTGCTTCGTACGTGTCCACAGAGAGAGAGAGAGAGAGAGAGAGAGAGAGAGAGAGAGAGAGAGAGAGCAGTGCAGGGTAACTGCACCTCCACCTCTGTGATGGGCAGATGGCTTTAGGGTGCCATCTGCGAATAGATGGCACAATTTTCACTATTGCCATTTATTTTTCATTTTTACTATTGTTCTAGAGTTAAAGTGTAACTTTGAGTCGTGGTATTAAATATCCAATCCGGTATTTACCTTCGCCACTGAGGGCAAGAACGAAACACACGCTGTCAGATTAGTGGGCCCACGAGATTTGAACTGGGGACCTTCAAAGTGCGGGCCAGAGACGTTACCACCTGTGCCATCCCGCTCGATCTTTTTACTTTATTATTTTAGTACATTCTGGACAGTAGATTTAGACTTTTGTATATACCTAAAAGTACCAGCAAACTACAATTGCATCAACAGTGATAAACTTCGTTAAATTTGACTCTATCTTTTAATTTAGAACAGACCAACAGTACGAGTTACTGAGAAGAAAGATATACCTACTCTCAGAGATTTTACGACATTTCTCACAACTGTTCACGTATCTCTTGTGTAGCAGGGTGATGAATTTTGCATATGGAAGACAAGTTTAGGTGCTCACTAACGCTCTAAACTAAAGAGTAGAGGTGATGGAAATTGATGTGCTAAAAAGGGAACCGAAATTTATCTAGATTACATGGAACGAGAAAGGGAGCTTGGGATATATGGAGATAGTGGAAAGAAAGCTACTCTGTGATCCAAACAGATGAGCACGCCAAGGTGGGCCAGAGCTGTGTTCTAAGACCCCCAAATTGAGTTCTAGGAAGAGGTTCACAAGTCTAGATCCCATACTAGCTGATTTAGCTCGTGATCTAGATTAAACACTACTACTGTTCTCCTGGATTACAGGAGACTTACCAAAATTAAAATAAACCTGATTAAACATTCAGTGCACAATAGAGCGACCGTTGTTTTGTCCAAGACATATTGATCTCTTAGAATGGTTTCCAAGGAATTCTATCCAATTCTCGCTGACCTGCTTGACTTTTAAGCCATGTATTGTTGACAAACAAATGTCGAGCTGCGCGGCTCAACTTTTAAGGCACTGCCCTACTGACCCCAAGGTCGTGCATTCAAAACTGGTCCAGCCTGATGGTTTTTAAGCAATTCCATATCAGTGGATTTACTGACACGTAAAGGAACTCCTACGGGACGAAATTTTAGCACACCGGCGAAGCCAATATGATCTTGCAAATGACAGCTACAAAATATATTTTCCTGCTTGTAGTACTTCTACTAATCTATTACTTATATATTTCTTCTTCTTATTATCTAGCATGGATTATACCCTCAGACATCTTCCGAAGCTAATCAAACTGCTTTCTTCCCCTCCGATGACTCTTCTTCCTAATGGTTTGCAAAGCAATGCTTGCAGCGGCAATCTAGAAGGTTCCATCCTCTTGAAATGATTAGTCCACTTTCTTTGATATCTTTTAATTTCTTCCACAATGTTGTATTCCTCTTCTATTATTTCTTTAATCTTATATTAGAATGTACAGGTAACAAGTTTATCAAGCAAGGTGGCGCATGTGACTCGCATTCAGAAGGTCACGGATTCGATATCCACGACCAAACTTCTTGACCTATGGTTTTTTCGAGATTTTCCTCGGGTTGTTCTGCAAATTACTGGGAAGTTTAATATCTCCCGAATTTTCTGTGTCTCCATTTCACTTCTCCTTTCGCCTACTTGGTTGTTTCGGGGTTATATTGTCCGCAAGAGTCTCGGCGTTGCATGTCAGGGAAAAAGGATGATTCAAAGGAATTTCGATACATTATTTGGCAGCGGGAAGCATTGTTACTTCCAACAGTTAACGTTTGACTGACAGCACTATATAATCCTGCATTAACTGAAGCAAAGTAAAATTTTGCTTCAACTAATTATAAAGTTAAGCTAAATTTGGATAAAGCACACCATGCTTGCTGAGATAGTAAGGGATCAACTAAAGATTGGTTTCTCAATGAAGAAATTTAATCTATTAGTTTAATTATTAATATTTACGGATTGGAGTATGTACATCAATACAAACAGATAAGTAAATGATGATAAAAGGATATTCCGACAGTAGTTTCATCACTGGTCCGGGCTGGATGAAATAAGCACAGTACTTGTTTCGAGGTCCTCTAGATGGTGCTCCTTCATCAGCAGTTTCCTCATGGTGGTTACCCTGGCTATTCGTGGCGATGCTCAGCTGGAACATGAACTGCCGAAACTTTCTTTCACTGGATGTCGTTGATAGTTGATCTCCGGGCGTGGCAAGCGGAAAATTGAGAGTGATAAAAACCTGATACTATACTTCAAGTTGAATTTATTCCGTATTCTAACACGCAACGTTGGCGTTCTGGTCAAGCATCATTACGGCTCTACTCTCTGCGATTCTTGTGATACTTTCCAGTTTATCGCGAAATTTATACCCGTATAGTCTTTCAGCACTTCGCACTTCCAGTTTCCACTATCCGCGAACAATTCTCTTTAGGCCCGGTATTTTGCACGGCATTTTCTGAAGAACGACGCAGGTCTCGCCGCTGGCTATCTTCCTTGGACTGGGGGGGGGGACTTCGTCCACAAGTTTGGGGTATTTATGCGCTATGCTCCTCCTGATTGGCTTATCTTTCGCGCAGTATGGCGCGTCTTCAAAGACATCTGTTATCCCTTCGGAAATGCGAGGGATGGCTGCCGTCTCCGCTGTGGCCTGAGAATTCTCTCGAAAACTGTTTCTTAGCCCCTAAACTGAACTTGTCCAGAAGATCATAATACAAACATGCAAATATTACAACACAAATGCATGATTTTAGGTACATAAATAAAGTTAACTTGGATACTTACATTAAATTAATTCTTAAACACTTCACAAATTAAAATTAGTGGGCTCAGAGATTTTATTGTGTCTCAATGTATACAGCTCAAGTAGTGAAAACGAAAAACCCCTTAGCATTGTTTATCATGTACATATTCCTAGAAATATTCAAAAAGTGCGTCATAAAGCATAACATTGAATTAATTCACTTAAATATAATAGTACGTCTTATAACAAGGCTGCAAAACCTCAAAGCGTTTCAGATTATTTTCCACATGTCTCATTGCTTGCATCTTCCATTTTCCCCATTTATCCCTTCTTACTTTCTTCCAAGGTGTACTTCTTCCATTATTAATAGATTTCTAGAACAATTAAATTGCAACAACTGTTTGCAACATACAATGTTACTACACAGTATCAACGCTTGAAATTAATTTCTCTTTAATAAGCTGTATAGTGCGATTGTTCTAAGATAAATTTATTCGTCATAGGTTAGATTTCTTCTTGAATTGCGTATGCTAATTTGTTAAATGATCAAATGGCTTCAATATGTCATTTTTAAATGTGACGTTGTTTTACTGTAGCCTTCATAGATATGAAGACTGGTTCTTTTGTTGTCACTGGACCCACCCTCATTCAGAGTATCGCTTCTTTAACATGCCGGGTATTTAGTACTCTAAGCTACAAACTTTTTTTGCAGGTGCACTAAAATGTCATTAGGATTGTGGGAGAGATTTTGGTGGTTTTTGTACTGTTGCATCCTCCCCTCAAATACCCTGAGGCCCAAGTTGAAGGCGACGTGATAGACCCTGAATAATGACTGTCCTCAAGGGAAATGTGCGTGGTATCTAACCAGGGGAATAGTGATAGTGAGGGATCGGCTAACGGCCAAGGGGAGAGGAGCAAGGGGATATATGTTGCAAGTGTCGAGAAATTGACACAAACTAACGAGGAGTAACCTCCGTATATCAAACCCAATAACTACGTGGGAATATTTACACTTTCACTGCAAGCACTTTTAACGAATAGATTCTTAATTTTCAAAGATTTATTTATCTCACTCCATAGTAATTTTTTATAAAATTAACACGAATAAAATAATAAATTTTAACGAATTACTAATAGTTTAATGGCACTGTATCCGCACCTTCTATCTATGAAAGAGCAAAAAGTCCTTATAATGTGTGTGACAGGACAAATTCCAGTCCAGCTATTTTCTTTCTTTTTCTCGTTCTTTATTTCCATCTGAATATGAAGGAATGCAAAATGCACTGTTCTCTTCTACTAACATTAACTCAGTCTGCAGTCTTTCGTGATACTACAACTCACAACCGGTTTCTTCTCATAGCCTTGACTCACTTATTTTACTGTCGCTCTTCAGTTTCTCTGTCTCTCAAACACTAATTCCAACGATAAAATCACTCAACACTCGTTAAAACTTCTTCACTTCGACGTGATGTATCTTTCGGAGCTGACTCACACTCACTCACATACTGACCTGCCTTCATAAACTGCCTGCCTTCACTGGCTCCACAAGCTTTTAAACCGGCGATGACGTAACCAGATCTTTCTCAAACGTCTACAAACAAGCCGGCCGCCGGAAACTTCTTGAATGATGGAAAGGCCCCTTTTGACGTGCATCTGCTCGTGTGAGTATGTAGTGTGAAGTAGCTTGTTCTTTGAGCCGTGGTCGGCGTCACACTATGAATAGCAGACATAAATATTCTGTCTAATAATTATAATTTTAATTTTAGCACAGCACACTAATAAGTAGCAAATAGTTCACAATATAGACCATTAAAATTCGAATTGTAGAAACCAGATTTTCCGACAACCTATATTTGTTTTGGAGAATAAACTAAGCCTATACATATTCTGAAATGTTCACTTTATCCAAGATCGCTTTTATGTTATTGTGTCAAGTTGCGGCGGTTCCATGGTCGAGCGGTTAGACCATTCGCCTACCTTCTCGGTGGCCCAGGTTCGATCCCAGGGACCCCATGTGGTATTTGTTGTGGACAAAGCGGGGTCTGAGCAGGTTTTCTCCGGGTTCTCCGGTTTCTCCACCACTCATTCAACCAATTGCTCCATCATTACCTTTCAAATCATCCATTTCCCTGCATTTCATATCATCCTCTTCTTCACTATCATACCCGGTGCTTGGCTGACCACCCGCTTCCAGGTCTTCACTCTGTCTGGTCGTTAGGTTCCTCTGCTCCACGATAGGGATCTGACCCTAGGCACTGGCTTGTAAGTCCTAGGCGGTGTAGTAAATCCTACATAAGGGGAGGGTAATCAGATAAAGAAGAACAAGAACAAGTGTCATGTTGCGTCTTGAATTGTATATATTGTTATGGCTACTATTCGATTGTTATACTTCGTTGTTTCGGGCAGCCCACATTGGTGGAAAGTTTAAAAGCAAATATATGCACCTACTATATTTCAGGATATTCACTATGCTATTTTTACAACTCCTTTAAAAACTACTAGGGGTGTAACTCCTACATAAGGGGAGGGTAATCAGGGAAAGAAGAAAGATACAATACACTCATCTGTTTTTTGCTAATTGAAATAAATGCTTACAAAAATGACTTTATTGTATATTTCGAAGTGGACATAACGGAATATAGGAAAGGGTCAAACAATAGTAAACCCTGTAAAAGGCAATGTGTGATACCACAATAAAAATAGTATGAGCACAGCGCCTTGGAAAATGTAAACAGTATTCACAAATCAAATTAAAAGCACTGAATGATAGTATTTCCATGCTTAATGCCACGATCTGTTTGAGAAATTGTGTGTTTAATGCGATATAGATTTATTAACAAGTTGTATATCTCTTATGGCTTACTGCTGATGGAACATAAAGTTCTCTCAGAATGACCGGACTCCACGGGCCTTTACAGAAAACTAAAAATGTGCATTTTATTACTCATGCAAATAAGTTGAAACGTGACATTTTGATTGAAATATTTGGAGTAATATCTTAGAAAAAAAAAAAAACTTTTTCTTATGTATTGCGATCAGAGTATTTTTTTTTAAATTATTGCAATATGCTTGAAGATACTTAGAAGCGTTGCCTTTCGCATTTTAGAATATAATTAATAAATAATAATAATAATAATAATAATAATAATAATAATAATGAAATAATCACAATAATAAAATAATCACAATAATAAAATAATCACAATAATAAAATAATCACAATAATAAAATAATCACAATAATAAAATAATCACAATAATAAAATAATCACAATAATAAAATAATCACAAAAATAAAATAATCACAAAAATAAAATAATCACAATAATAAAATAATCACAAAAATAAAATAATCACAAAAATAAAATAATCACAAAAATAAAATAATCACAAAAATAAAATAATCACAAAAATAAAATAATCACAAAAATAAAATAATCACAAAAATAAAATAATCACAATAATAAAGTAATCACAATAATAAAGTAATCATAATGATTATAAATAATCATAATGATTATAAATAATCATAATGATTATAAATAATCATAATCATTATAAATAATCATAATCATTAAATAATAATAATCATTAAATAATAATAATCATTAAATAATAATAATAATAATCATTAAATAATAATAATAATAATAATCATTAAATAATAATCATTAAATAATAATCATTAACTAATAATCATTAACTAATAATCATTAACTAATAAAAATTAACTAATAAAAATTAACTAATAAAAATTAACTAATAAAAATTAACTAATAATAATAATTAACTAATAATAATAATTAACTAATAATAATAATTAACTAATAATAATAATTAACTAATAATAATAATTAAATAATAATAATTAAATAATAATAATTAAATAATAATAATAATTAAATAATAATAATAATTAAATAATAATAATAATTAAATAATAATAATAATTAAATAATAATAATAATTAAATAATAATAATAATTAAATAATAATAATAATTAAATAATAATAATAATTAAATAATAATAATAATTAAATAATAATAATAATTAAATAATAATAATAATTAAATAATAATAATAATTAAATAATAATAATAATTAAATAATAATAATAATTAAATAATAATAATAATAATTAAATAATAATAATAATTAAATAATAATAATAATAATTAAATAATAATAATAATAATTAAATAATAATAATAATTAAATAATAATAATAATTAAATAATAATAATAATTAAATAATAATAATAATAATAATTAAATAATAATAATAATTAAATAATAATAATAATTAAATAATAATAATAATAATTAAATAATAATAATAATAATTAAATAATAATAATAATTAAATAATAATAATAATTAAATAATAATAATAATTAAATAATAATAATAATTAAATAATAATAATTAAATAATAATAATAATTAAATAATAATAATAATTAAATAATAATAATAATTAAATAATAATAATAATTAAATAATAATAATAATTAAATAATAATAATAATTAAATAATAATAATAATTAAATAATAATAATAATAAAATAATAATAATAATAATAATAATAATAATAATAATAATAATAATAATAATTAAATAATAATAATAATTAAATAATAATAATAATAATAATAATTAAATAATAATAATAATAATAATTAAATAATAATAATAATAATAATTAAATAATAATAATAATAATAATTAAATAATAATAATAATAATAATAATAATAATAATAATAATAATAATATAATCTAATAATAATAAAATAATAATAATAAAATAATAATTAAATAATAAAATAATTAAATAATAATTAAATAATAATTAAATAATAATTAAATAATAATAATAATTAAATAATAATAATAATTAAATAATAATAATAATTAAATAATAATAATTAAATAATAATAATTAAATAATAATAATAATTAAATAATAATAATAATAATTAAATAATAATAATAATTAAATAATAATAATAATTAAATAATAATAATAATTAAATAATAATTAAATAATAATAATAATTAAATAATAATTAAATAATTATAATAATTAAATAATAATTAAATAATAATAATAATAATTAAATAATAATTAAATAATAATAATTAAATAATAATTAAATAATAATAATTAAATAATAATAATAATAATAATAATAATAATAATAATAATAATAATAATAATAATAATAATAATAATAATAATAATAATAATAATAATAATAATAATAATAATAATAATAATAATAATAATAATAATAATAATAATAATAATAATAATAATAATAATAACGCCAAATTCGTCTAAGTCCTATACAGCACAGCGCCTTGATTGATCATAGGGTTAGTAGTTTTAAGATTTGGATCTTGTGACAACTTGTTGCTGGCCTACAAACTATATCGCAGATGGTGTAATTAAGGTTCTGTGTCGTGTTGGATAGAAGAACTGGCTTTCCAGATATTACTTTTTTCATGGGCGTATCTTAAAACTGGCCCACATTTACTAACACACACACACACACACACACACACGCACGCGCACACGCGCACACGCACAAGCACACGCGCACGCACGCACGCACACACACACTCACACACGCACGCGCAGGCACGCGCACACACACACACTCACACACACACATATAGATTGAGAGGGAATATGTAGATGGGGTAGAAGATAGACTGCAATTGACGCAATAACGCGGGTACTGCTATGGGTTCTACTATTATATTTCCAAAAGTGTTAGGAGAAAAATTGCTTTATCAAGAACCAAAACCATATATGAGTGAACTCTAAACCACTTCCGATATTCTTCTTTCCCTACTGTTTCGGAAGAGGATAGTGCGCGGGAACCAATACAAGGCAGGGAGCAGCAGGAAATGTTATAAAACAGAAAGGACGATAGGATCATGTTAAGAGAGGTTTAGGTGCATTTAATTAACTCTCCAAATATTTGTGGTCGACTTCAGAAGAAGCGAGCCGCCAACGCCGAAGCAAATCAAAGCATTCTCAGATTTCTAGAAAAGCCGATATTTTCTCTTCTAACACCCTTGCATCTCATTAACATTACCATGCACTTGGTATGTTCTAACTTATCATGGCGTTTCAAACACTAGCAGCTTCCAATTGGTTATGTATTAAAATGTCCTTGGAATATAATGGCATGCAGTTTATTGGTATATCGTTGGAATTGGAATTTCCACCAACGTGCTCTATATTAGAATTTTGCTCTAAAGGTATGTCAAAGTACCGCGAATAAAATAAAAACTGTAAGAAACACGCCAGAAATATGTCAAATTTCATAATTTACTCGGATCTTTATGGGCAATCGGCAAAGGCTTGCAAAAACCTCTCATCCCTAACCCCCTAAAAGAGGCATTATTGGTTTTTATTCTGCTTATCTGTAGTCAATAGAGTTAGTATCGCGTGCCACAGAATGGTTCAGTATCAAGATTTCTTCGAAAATTCACAATCTGAAGTACCCTGAAGTCCCTTCCCCCTCCCTCCCCTCCAAAAAAGATCGAGAAAATCCTCAAAAACATACACAGGGTAATCAAAAACTTCCTCCGCACCGTGTTGGTGCCTACCGCTTGAGATAGCGTTGGTACTTCTGTTTATCTACATTACCTTTCATGAATTACATACGCGATTCTTTCAGAAGTTTTATTTCACGAAACGTTATAAGTTATAACTAGGGCTGGGATTTTTAGGTAAATATTTTGTTTGCGTCCTAGTATGAACTTGAAACTTAATTTAAAGTTCTGGATATTTATACCGGAGCAAATATTTTAAGTTTTATTGCACATAAAAAGTGTTATTATCTGGTTTTTAATGTAAATAAATATTTTCAGATCTTTCCATAAATTGCACAAAAATCGCACAACAGAAACATATTTACAATAATTTTTACATAAATCACATACAACAGCAGCAAATTATTTAAGTCACCGTCCACTTCTTTAATGCTCAGCTATGCAGGTTGGATGTCGCAATTTGTTATTCATTATTGGAAAAGCTTCTGTCCGCTATAGTATCCTTTTAGTTGGAAGAAAATATAAATATTCTGATTACTCTAGCTACATGAGCCTGCAAGTTAAGAACAGGGAATTCCTCCACTGCACCTGTTATCCCTTCACAATTCGGCTAATATATACACTAAAACTCTATAGTCAAATTTATTCATTTGTGAATCCGCAGAGATTATACCACATTCTAGCTGTGTTATGTTGAGAAATTACATATCGACAGTTTTGAGTTCTCAGTGGATTAAAGATGGCTGGAGTGAAAAGTAGTGTAAGTGCAACAATATGCTGCGAAAATTAAAATACACTGTGTTAAGAAATGGCTTCGCATACTTTTCCGCAAATCTTGGTTTCCTCTGTGATTCCATAAAGAAGCTATCAATAGGAATGTCTTTGGGAGAAGCAGTTCAAGTAGTAAAGGATATGGGGAAACAAAACTTAGGTTCTTTTTGATCCTGCAGCACAAACTCTAAAAAGGAAATGCAAGGAAGGGTTCGAAAGTAATAGTGGATTTCATTTCAAATGTGTTGAAGGGGCATATTTTTCTTTTTTTTTTTTTTTCTTTTTTTTTTTTTTTTTTTTTTTGTGGTGGGGAAAAAGGCTACTTACGCCCTAACCGCATGCGTGCATGCGACTGTAAGACTCCTACCCTGGCTTCGAACCCGGGCAGCCTACTCACTAAAAGTCCCCACCGGAAGACATTTCATTGCAGAGCTGTATTAGGGCTTCTGCGCGTTCAATGGTGATGGATGAGAGCTACCTGCCGGGGGCATTTGATGAGTGATTGTGGGTATGATAGTCGGGTCCCGCATTTGCACCCCGGTCAGTGACGTAAAGTTTCATGCTGGCATGCAGTGCATGCGAGCGCGTCAACGATGAAATCCCGGGCTGCAGTCATGATCAAGTCCTGGCTACAGCCTGGGGAGTTGGAGGTGACAGTGATAATGAAATTCGTCGTAGTTTTACTTATAACAAACATTATAGTGGTTTTACTTATTCTATGTTAGGCGTCCCTAGTGGGAGCCTCGTCTGTGCTTGGCGTCCACATTGGGAGCCGTGTCAGTGTTTGGCATCCTCGATGGGTGCCGCGTCTTTTTTTTCTTTGCGTTTCCGGGGCAAAATGAAGAAATTATTGATGCTAATGAGAGTGACATAACGTATTATGATACTAGGCTGACTTCTTGTGATGTGGAACAATCATTTTCGAAATTCAAGAGAATTTTTCGTGACAATCGTCAAATCCTTCGGGATGGAAAATTAGAGGAATCATGCGGTCTACACTGTAATTCTACAGACTTGGTCATCCCATCCAAGAATAATGTCAAGTGAGTAGCACGTAAGTTTATATTAGGTAGTTCAACCATTCAGATCTTAAAAATAAATTATTTGTTTTAGCACATATTTTTTACTCTTTAGTACATATTTTTGACATTTCTTTAGCTTTTAGCACCTAAATTCTGAGACCTAGTAATAACCATACGCTCGCGGCAGCCAGTACTGTCATTGGGATTCCCGTCTCTTGGGGAATCTTGGTTTCACGAGAGCTGCGGAGCGACTTCTCAATAACTTTATAATAACATGGCTTGCTTCGACAGGGAAGCAAGGTCCTGTGCTGTACATTTATGGCACCTCAAGCCTCATAAAGAGGCCTCTGATTTTTCATGCCCAGTATAGAAAGGATACTAAGAATCGCAGATAAATGTAATTGACCTTTTGGCCATAAACACCAGAACTAAACAGACTAGTGAGCATAATAAAAATAGTAACAATATGGTAATTACAATAGCAATTTTAGAGGCTGACAAAAACCCAAAGCGTAAAAAAAAGGAAGAAAAAGTCAAGGAGTGAGATTAATATTAGTTTCTTTACCTACCAGCTCTCATCTTATTCTTAAGAAAGCTTATTCTTTCACATGCTTCATGTTAACTTAGATAAACACGTGTAGAATGAGAGAGTGACTGTTGTTTAAGGGCCGTCGACAACTAGGTCATTAGGGCCCAAAGTCCAAAAAACATGTGTAGAAGCACGCTTCCTTGTGTATGGAAGAGGACTACAATAGGGTTATACTAAACTAAACCCCGGCGCAACAGCCCATGAAGGGCCAAGGCCTACCGCCCAGCCGCTGCGTCCCCCACCTCTGCCCACTACAGGCGTCATTGGTGAGGTGCAGTACTGGAGGGTGGGACGTGGTCAGCGCCCCGAGCCCTCCCGGCCAGTTATGCGGTCTTCTAGACCTGGGGCCGCTACTTCTCCATCAAGTAGCTCCTCAATTGATTCCCCCGGGACCTAACGAGGCTGAGTGCACTCCGTGCCAGACCTCCCAGAGGGGATAAAATCCCCATGCTGGTAGCGGGGATCGAACCCGGATCCTCTGCGCCAGAGGCAAGCGCGCTACCGACTGCTCTACGGAGGCGGTCACAATAGGGTTATGCGATAGCCAAATCCTTTAAAAGACAGTCTCTATAGGGTGGCTTCATAATTGATAATTCCCTTTCTTATACATGACCACAAGAAAAACCCAATATGCTCTCAGCAGTAAAAAGAAGGTATCTGAAAATTCAAGCTAATATAAAAGGATATCTCCAGAATTTTGTTGTATATAAGGAGCGTTTTCGAAGCAACTACACAACCTAGTAAGTTGAAAGTTTTACAGTTTGTAGGCATTAGATATCCTTATAACGCTGAAATAGGAGTTTTCCAAAATGTTGACTAGTTTTTCAAAACTAATCTATTGACATTATTTTCAAAATCATTATTTCAGTGTATGTGAAACACCAACACAACTCCTTATGCTTCAGATCAAATATTAATTAACGACTGAAAAAATGTTCCTAATGTGATTGCCATTTGAACTTGCGGCAAATGAGCTCCAAAGATGAAACTTCAAGTCTTCCATTGTTGCAATTGGCAAACTTTGAGGATGGTTATATTCATATCCTGAAACCAGCCCTCTACTGTACTTGGGACTAACTGGACGCAAACCATGATTGTAGTTGTCATTTGTCTATAAAGACTGGAAGTAAACTGTTAATACTGAGTTTCCCATTTTCCTGCGTTTTCTAGATTTTATCATTGTAAGACCGTAATAACTCTGCAGCCTCCCAATGATATCATCTGTGAGTTTATGCCTTCCACCAACTGTCTTTCCACTAGGAACTTTTCCCCTTAAAGAAACCAAATTTCATAGTCAAAAACCCATCCTGTTCTGGACATGACCCACACATTCCAGTTTTCCAATTGTTACATGTTCTTCTCATAGCTGTAGTGTTACAACTTAATTATGTGTTTTAGTATCACCATCTCATAAGCAATTAGTGTAGCGCACTTTATTTTAATTTTCAGACCAATGAAATTAATTATATTTTTAACTCCTGAAATTTCCATTCCTTCACTAGTGCTATAATTGGCTGTTAAAAATTGTTTGTAATAATCCCCATGTTTTAATTATTAACCTACTTCTAGGATAGATATCAAGGTAATTCAAACGACATAATCAAGAAAAAGGTTCATACCTTCGTACAATATAATAATCCAGAAATTGATTTTTTTTAACCGAAAACCCATTCCGTGTCCAAGTGTGAAGAGAGCTTCACAGAGATCAACAGAACAAACTGGAATACTTATCTCACCTTTTCTGTCAACTATTTTATAAAAATACGTAGCAATGTTTATATCAATCAAAGATAGAACTAAAGTTATGGAGATGCTGGCCGCTGGACGTCCATCAAACAGATGCTCTGGATGGGCGCGCTTCTAAAAGAAAAGCTCGGTGTTATCTATGTATTTCATCCCACTACGTCGACGAGTAAACAAGGTAACAATGAGCCCTGTATAACAAAGCCCTTCCAGACAGTCGAGAAGCTGCTCCCATGCCTTTTTTTTTGTGAGAAGTTTCTCTAGAAATGGAGTATTTTCCAGAGAAATTGACGGCATTTCATCTCGAGTATATAAGCGAGTGAATGACTATTTAGTTAGTTGTGTGTGTTGAGTAGAGTCGATGTTGAGAGAGTTTGGGTGCGTGTATCGTTAGGGTCAGTTTCAGAAATTAAATCGTCGCGCCGAAGTTGCTTATTGTGTAAAGCAGTTATAGTGAGTGTATCATTTGTTAGACACAGAAAGTAATAGAATCGTGAGCAGTATTTGTGATCAAGATCACGACGAATTGTGTATTATATTAAGGATAAAAAAGAGAGAACTGTTTTCCTGATTCACTTTTAGAACACTGAAAGTAACTGAGTATCATTTGCCACACAGATGTCAAGAAAGGGATTCGTCACATTGTCAATTCGTGTTTACCATAAGGCTGTGTAAAAGATTTCCAATGAAAGATCAGATTTGCGTTATAAAACTGAGGATAGGATTTCCAATGGAAATAGTTCGTTGGTGGTCTTCACCTTGTGGGTCTATGCCAAGCACAATTTCTCTGTTTCTAGGCTCTCCAGTACCACCTTAAATTTTCGCGCTAAAGTTCTCCTCACAGTTATGTTGTTGAAGTAGAGTGCATCGTGGTTCACTAGTAAATCTTAACTTTCATTGTAAGTGTGTGTGAGGGAGAGAGGTTTCCCTGGTGCAAGTTGAGAACTTATGTTTGCAGAAACACAGGTAGCTCTCTTAACTAGTCCCCAACTCTGAGAGCGTGACAACCATATCATAGTATATGCTGTTCGTGCATGCCTTCAAGGGATCTGATGGAAGGAAATACGCAGAGAAGAATACCTTCTTAACAGTTAAAGACTGTTATAACCAGCTACTTTATCAGTGTTAAATATGCCACGTTCATGACCCACTTTCTGTGGCAGTCCTTAGCATTATACTAATCCAACTTTGCGAGTTCCTTCACTTTAAATTTAAGAAAGGCTTTTAAAACTTCTGGATTGACTTTCTACAAGAATGACGTCTATTTGTACTAAAAGGTAAAAATGGTAAAGTGTATACACGGAGAATGAAACTTCGTGCATTGCGACCTAAACAGATCTGTTGTGGCTAACACCGCTAGGAAGCGGGGATGAAGAGAGACAAACGCAGGGTGCCACAGAGCCACAGCCAAGCGGGCCTCAGCGACGCACAGTAGTCCGTAACAAGTGCTGAAATCTCTTCGTCCCGCGCCGGATCCCGCCGAGCAGTCACCACCCTGAGGGTGCGGTGTCGCGCGTCCCCACCCGCAGCGACCGCCCAACGCCACTTAGTGCCGAGAACAGCAGCATTATCTGTCCGGCACCGCCAACCCACGCACCTGAAAGAGCGTAAAATATAAGGAAATGGAATGAAGGAAAACGATTCAAAGGAAACCGTGGTATGAAATTAAGCACCACAAGATTCTCCTAAGTGACAAGGGGAAACCTCAGACAAACCCAAGTCAGAGTGCGTGTGTCGCCGGGGATCGGATCCAGGATGCGAGTCGCACATCTTGCCGCGACGCCACCTCGCTCGATATTTATTTGTGTTTTTATCTCTTCTACAAACCATTCTTTTATAGCTTATTTTTCTATACACTTCAATGATAAAATAAAGTACAAAATAGTTTGGAACATTCAAAGCAATAAGTATACTGCAAATTTTCAATGCCGTAAACAGCCTTTAGACATGACCTATGTGCATTAATTTTTGTTATATCCGTTACGTTTTAGCAGCTACACTAAGTTATATAGCTTTGATCAGGAATAACTATGATTTCATATGTCCTTCAAAAGAAATACCTTAATCATATGGTGTTTTAATTAAAATGATTATACGAGTTTGAGAGTATAAAAAGTAATAACTATTTTACATGTTCAAGTACTATTGGAATGGGAGAAATAATGCTTCTTATAACACCATAAGCTATTCCTGTTAGTTCCCAAAATCTTGCTAATGTATTTCTGATGCATAATAATGTTATTGTGCATATCATAGTAAACAAGTTTTAAATATACAATACAAAAAAAGGAAATCTGAATTTAAAGATTTTAGTTTTAATGGCAGCAATAACTGAAAATATTGCATTTTAGATTAATTAACTGGTAATTTTGTTGTTTAACGACGCGGTCAATTGCCAGTATCACATCAGCGTCACCGGTGTGCCGGAATGTCGTCAGCAGGAGTTCTTTTACATGGGCTGTTGTTTTCAAGCACCTTAAATACTATCGATCTGGCCCGCGACCTTGGGATCAATAGGCCATCGTCTAATCAACTGAGCCACCCAGACCGACATTTTATTTTAGAAGGCACTGTTTTAGTTTTTCAAGAACAAGGTAAATAAGTTTAACTATTGAATATTTGGTTTGAAGCATTCAGGTACATAAATAATTGTTATGTATCTTTTTTCTTTCTAATTTGCTATAACTTGTAGGGTGCAGTGACTCATGAGCCTGTCTGGACAGGTACTTAGTACCCTGCTGGGAGTAGGAGGATTCTACCAAGCAAGTAGATCATGTCAAGGCTGGAGCGAGTGGTGGCAGTGTGATATATAACCTCAAGAGAACTAGACTTGAGTTACAACCCCTGTTCTGCGCAGCAGCCAATAACATAGCCTGATACAATTAGAACTATAGGAGAATATATCTCCATCTCAATATTTTTGCTATTTTTAGCTTATTGCTGGTGTTGCTGAATTTCATGTCGGTGGAGAAAAATACAAAACTTTAGAGTACCTGAAAATTTAGAATGCAATATTATTCCACACTTTGCTACATAAGAGTAATTCACATATCTATCAAACAAATAGGTATTTGCGGTTTTAACGTGATATTGAAACGTTTTGACACCTAAAACTTAACCGATGCAACACAATTATTCTTGAAGAGCAAGAAACTTGTACCATACAAGAGCCAAAGCTGCACAGATACATACGCGCTATTTGTTGTAATATGAGAAATAACCTGGCTTCTTTCGCTCAGCCCAAGACTGCTAATCCAAAACTAGACTCGTAGCTCACGCTGACCGGTCTATACCAAATTCGTACTAAATTTGTGCGCAGATGTAATAGCATTAATAACAGCATTTCAACTGATCAACACAAGTTATCAGCTAGGAATAAGCCACTGGCTGCAAAAGTTATGCAAATTAAGGTCTGAAACGTCACATGAAGAAAAAACAACTAAGTTCACAGACATGTTCCCTTAATCAGTTTCTTTAACTATTCTTCATCGTCGTCAAGTGAGAGGTAAACCTAAGTATCTAGAATTGAGTGAATAAATATTGCCGTTATATTTCTTAGACGCATAACCGGTTACAAGAGACTATCAGGAAAATGAAGCATTGAAATAACGCACCTAACGTAGAAAAATTAAATAACAAAAACATAAAAATACAGAATAAATAATAGAATAGACACAAAACGGAAGTGACCTTTAAACAGAACGATGGGATATTGAATAGCATATTACCATTCTCACCAACAAAGGACAAAGAAACTCAGGACAGTCCAGAAAAAGTTGGGAAGAGCAAGATTTTGGAGCCATATCAGCTAATGACGTAATCTGTATCGGAGAAGAAAAAATATTGCACCTTTTATCAATATAAAAACATAGGTTTCAATAGCAGTAAATTTTCAGACAATAAATTAATTCTCTCTCGTCATCACAGAGATACACGTTCAAAGACAATGTAGATTTAAGGTATTATTTATCACACCAATAATTAAATAATTCAGGAAATGAAAGAGCATAAAAATCAGTTATGGATAATTTTACTAAGAAAACAAATTGTAATTTTTTATCTTTCAAAACTATGCTGTAAGCCCTTCATTTTAATGAAATATTAAACTACAAGTACCAAGCTTTGAAACCTTCAACTGTAAACGTATGTGTTGAAAATAACAAATTAATATAATTTCGTTGTAAGAGTGCTGAATGATATTTAAGGATCTCCCTTACATAACTAAAAACAAGAACGGAGTATGTCAACAACAACTTTGGGAAGTTTTATCAAATTTCATTTAAACCAAAAGTAAATCAATGGGCATTTTGAGGGAGAGATGGAGAATAATTAAAGTTATAGTCTCTTTGTGTGGAATATTATTAAAGCTGGACGATTTCATCCTCTCGTAAACACTGTGACGGGATAGGGGAGTGTGTTTACCAGATTAAAACGCCTCTCTACTTCCCACGTGGTGTGAGGTCTTTTCCCTTTTATCCCCGGACTGCGCTTCTAAAGCGTTCAGTATCCCAGTATGTGTATTTAGAGAGCAATGGGAAGAGGAAACGCGCGCGTATGTGGGTTCGAGCATGTATGAAGAATGCGGTTGTTTTTAATTTCCCTAATGGAGTGGCCTTGTTTGCTCAGAGCACAGCAGTGCTCGCCCGCAGCGTTTCATAGGCCGCTGGCTTTCCTGAGAGAACCTATGCTAGAGCATAATATTTCCACTTCATTTGCGAAAAACAACTCGTTACTGAACCATTACGCCATCTGCACGAAAAATAACTGCTGCGAAGGCATGCACTACAAGGAAACTACTTTTCACAAACTGACAACGCAAAGACTATTGAAAATAGGCCAAAAATTGCCAGAATTCATAAATATAAATTTTATTACTACATTTTTAATTTCTCTGCTACATATAGCAAGGGAAGTATAGTATTCGATCCAAAAATTCGATGTAGAGATCTAGAAAAAAGTCGCTGTCTGTGTGTGTTGTGTGTGTGTTGTGTGTGCGTGTGTGGACCTGTGAACAGCATAACTCAAAAACTAAAGGTCGGTTAGTAACCAAAGTTGGTATTTAAGTTTATTATCCTTCAAGGATTCTACACGAAGGACTTGAAGAAAATGCCTCAACCTTAAACTACCCTTTACATGGAATAATTTTGGAAAAATATATTTTCTGGAAAATGGCTCTACGATATTGATTAAAATGTCATATGTAGATAGCTGGAGTGATTTTGTTATTTTTGTCACATGGTGTCAGGTGTGGGATCCGTTGAATTGTCAAATTATTGCAGTACTATTCCTAACTTGCATATCTGGTTATTTCAGAACTGCTTTCACTGGCCGCGATATTACTAAATGTTCTGCTTTCTTACTTACAAATTCCCCCAGTTTCCGCGTCATATAGTAGTTCTATAATTTACCACTAACTGCTGCGTACGTGACCTAAATAATGCCGTGCAATTCCTCACTGACCCGAGAACAAAGGCGGTTAGCATGCACAAAGGAAATACTAGGAAGATCTTGAAGGAGACTTCAAGTCAGGATGCAAATGATTTGGACCGTTATTTCGGAAGAGAAAAATCGCTGGTTAGCTAGCTGCATGCTGATGCTCATTTAAGTACGACAAGGGTTTAAAATTGCTGCCTACTGCTTTAATGAGTTTAATCCCGGAGAATTCCTACAAGAGAAATATTTACCTTTGCCATTCTAGACCTAAATTAAATGCTCAATTTGGAATTGTGGTGCATTGTGTACCCGGTTCATTATGGTAAACAAAATACATTAACCAAGAGGTTTCCTAAGGGCATCTGAAAGGTTGCAACATACAAGAAAATATTTCATGGATAATGTGTTATCGCTAGAAAAGAATCCTCTCAAAAATTCAAAAATAAATAGAAATGTGTAGGAAACTGCTGTTGCCAAAGAAAGTAATTTCAAACGCATTGTGTACATGAAGGAACATAAATATTTTATTACGAGTAAGCTCTAGTTTATACTTATTTGAGACATATCGTATGGTTTACAAGTAAAATTAGGCAAAATTCCTTGCGACTGCATTCATAAGCTATTGCCAGAAAATTCCTGTGGTAGATATTAGTTGTAATATAAATATATTAAATACATTGTATATTGATTAAATTTCTTTAAACATTTGAGAAATTAAAAATAGCACCACTTTTTCTATGTAAAGGATAGTTTGAAAAACTTCGTGTAGTAAGTTTGGAAAATACTGAACTAAAGTACAAGTTTGGTATTTCTGAAACGTTTAGTTTAAAAAACAGACACATCACACACAGATTTTTTATTTATATATTTATATTTATATATTTATATTTATATTTATATTTATATTTATTTATATTTATATTTATTTATATTTATATATTTATATATTTATTTTTATATATTTATTTTTATATATTTATTTTTATATATTTATTTATATGTATGTATTGATGTATGGATGTATGGATGTATTGATGTATTGATGTATTGATGGATTGATGGATGGATGGATGTATTTATGTAGTTATGTATTTATTTATGTATTTAGTTATGTATTTAGTTATGTATTTAGTTATGTATTTAGTTATGTATTTAGTTATGTATTTATTTATGTATTTATTTATGTATTTATTTATTTACTTATTTATTTACTTATTTATTTACTTATTTATTTACTTATTTATTTACTTATTTATTTACTTATTTATTTACTTATTTATTTACTTATTTATTTACTTATTTATTTACTTATTTATTTACTTATTTATTTACTTATTTATTTACTTATTTATTTACTTATTTATTTACTTATTTATTTACTTATTTACTTACTTATTTACTTACTTATTTACTTATTTACTTATTTATTTATTTATTTAGTTAGTTAGTTATTTACTTATTTAGTTATTTACTTATTTAGTTATTTACTTATTTAGTTATTTACTTATTTACTTATTTATTTATTTATTTATTTATTTATTTTTTTTTTTTTTTCATTCAGATCTCAAAACCCATGTTTCCGGTTGGAACAGTATATTTTTACGTACTTTACGTTGAAGTGAACTTTAAAGCAAGAGTATATATTATTCTCGGTCAAACGTTAACTGTTTTGAAGCAGTGGTACCTCCTACTGCCCAATAATGTCAAGGAGTTCCCCTGAATCAGCGCTTTGCCGCCGATAGAAGCTATGAGATTTTTCTCTCTGAGGGTATGGGTGGTATGAGTGGTTTTGTGATGACACAAATTCCGATTATAGCATATTTTCCTTAAGCATCAATCTTTTATTTCCCCTTCATTTCATATTGCCAACCAATATACGAGTATTATATAATTCACCAACCAATTAACACTATTTACACAATTATACACAAATAACCTTTATGATGATCACCGTGTGTTGGTTTTAACGTACTACGATACTCCCAACAAATTTTGCCTCTGTTCCCTCCGACAGACTAGTCTTAAGTGACGGTTTGCTCTCGGTTTGTTTGTTTGTTTTTGTACTGGCCTAGTGAAAGTGGGCCACACAATCTGCAATAATGCTAGCTTGTTTTCGAAAAACTAAAATATCTCGATAGGAAATGGCCAGAGACAAAAACGTAAGATACAAAATTTGTTCCAAATACCGAGATCTACCACTGGTTTAAGTTAATGTAATGACTTTCATTCCATCCTATATACATATACAGAGAGAGAGAGAGAGAGAGAGAGAGAGAGAGAGAGAGAGAGAGAGAGAGAGAGAGAGAGAGTGTGTGTGTGTGTGTGTGTGTGCGTGCGCGCGCGCGATGAAATTTGTCCCATTCCAAACTAACCATTAGCGGGATAACTTTTGTTGTTACTTTTAATTTTCTCAAGAATGGCTTATATTCTGTTTCAGAAGTTAGTATGGAGCTGTTCGGTAAATAGCTTCTACGTTATTGAGTTCTCTATAAGTGGGAAAAAGTTATATAGGCAAAAACACGGTTTTTTGAAATACAGCACTTTTGACACATATTTTCCTTTGTAGTGCCAGCAATTTCCAGTTAGTTTCCATTTCCTGGAGTGTAATTGGGAAAGTATTTGAAACTTGAATTACTTGCTTTTTCTTTTCCTTCACAAGAACTCATTCTTGTGACTTGGAAATTAATTGTTCCATTGTTCTGATATAAATATATGAATACTGTTTCTGCGTGTTATATGTAATTAAGCACTTGTTGCTAAAATTCAACATTTATTTTCAAGGCAAAAATGTGCCATTAAACATATGAAGTGGATAAATGTAAATTATAATTAACAAGTGAGAACATTTAAAACTAAAGCTTTAAAACTTTTCGCATACATTTCGTTGAAAGATTAGAGACCACACGATTAACCCACAAGAACATATTTTTAAGAATAAAGAGCGTGCTTGCAATACATAATAGACACAGTTATCTGATGCACCACTTGTTGAATGAAAGACAGTTGAGGATCTTTGTTTGAATATTACTTCTCACTCTGTATCTTTTTACATTTTTTTATCTACAAGCATTACGTTTTAAACAAGAATAATAAAATAACATATTGAGATCAACCTCTGAATTTTTCAAACCCAAATTCCTCTACTAACATTTTTTAACATTATAGTACATCTTATATCGGCATAAAGAAGAGCGGTTGCAAAAGTTACACAAACAACTTAGGTTATTCCTTGACTCTGCATTTTAAAGCAGAAATTTAGCTGCTTTCCCTTTAGGATATACTTTTCATAATTCTAAAGCATTTCGTAATATATTGTGGCAAAATGACAAGAATATAGTTAATTTTTGTACCACTTTATTTTTGTCCCAAAACTGAAGCACAAAATACAGTTATCATTTATATTTAACACAATCTACAATTCTTCGAGAACTTGCAACCCACAGCTGTTCTCCTCTCGTAACCTTGACTGTCTTTCAGTTATCCCTGTCTAACATACTGCTGGCTTCGATCACTCAATAAAACTGCTTCTCACTACAACTCCGACATGACGTTATATGTTCCTAAATTAGACCGACAAACTTTTAAACCAGAGAAATGGCTGGTGTCTTTGTGAGAGTGCGGCAGAACAGGGCACACCGATGCACTCTGAGTTAATCGCAATGGGCGTGCGTTCCAACATTTGCTTTGAATAGTAAAGCTGTGATTACCTAGAAACAATGAGATGTTTGTGTTTTGTTTTTGTGTTCTGTGTTTGTTTCTTGGATTAAGATTGTGTGCCTTACTAAGATAAATGCAATACTAATTTTCATTGTTGATTTTGCCGTAAATAAACTGGGTGGGAGGCAGTAGGTCTAGCGCTTAAACGAATCACCACAACAAAAAGCTTTCCGAAATAAAAAATGTTTAAAATAACGTCATATATCAGCTCCCAAAGTTTGTAGGTCTAATTTTGGGACAAGATGTATATACACACAAAATGTTATCTAGCTCAATATGGGATATAAAAAACAAATGTTTAAAAGGTGTAACAAATTGTATCGTAAGAAGCATTCTTCATAAAACAGTCTAATTTTGAGTTTTGAAGTGTATAATCCAGAACTACATATTTAACAATTTTCAGCATCACTTCTTTATGCAGATAGAAGATATGGTAAAAATTTGGAAAGCTGAGTAAAATTTTGGCTTTTGGAAAACTCACAGGCGCCGTGGCCAACCGCTTAGCGCACTCACCTACCACCTTGGCGGCCCGAGTTCGAACCCAGGGACCCGCATGTGGTATTTGTGGTGGACAAAGCGGCGTCAGGGCGGGTTTTCCCCGGGTGCTCCGGTTTCTCCCGGCACTTATTCCACCAATTGCTCCATTATCACCTTTCCAACCATCCATTTCGCCTGCATTTCATATCATCCTCTTCCTCACTCTCATACCTGGTGGTTGGCTTCCAGGTCTTCACTCTGTCCGATCCATGGGTCCCTGTGCTCTCCGATAGGCGTCTGACCCTAGACGCTGGCTTGTAAGTCCTAGGGGGTGTAAGTCCTACATAAGGGGTGTGTAATCTGAAGAAGAAGAAGAAGAAGAAGAAAACAGATCAAAGTTCCTACATTTTCATTGTTTGTAACTATAAACTATAAATTATGTTGCCTTAATCTGCCTAAGTTCTACATTCGTAGCATCGGACATTTGATAATATATCTATGAGCTTAATGATTTCTGGTGAGGTTGAAGAAAGGATGTAAAGCTTTCATAGAATATTTAAGCAAACAGTTCAGTGACCTGACTCCTATATCTACGAAAGCAATCATGCATTTTTGGGTTCCTTGATTTTCTTTACATTTAATTTTAAGGCGCCCGCTACCGCCAGTTGCTAGACAACAATAATACAGAGCAATATTTTAACACACATAAAGATAAAATGACATATTTAAAGCCATTACATTTTTCACTCAGTGGGAGGACAGAGTCTTGAAATATATCTCGACTCTGTATATTACAGCAGTGCTGTCGGGCCTTTTTTTGTTAACCGAAACTGCGAGAACTTTGGCTCCCTTTTTGTTATCACTTTCTCCTCGCAGATAAAAACGTGGTTCAAAAACAGGATCCTGACATCTACGGCGATGGGATTGTTATGGGTCCAGGAAGTGGCACAAGAAGTGACCGTTCTTGACACGAGAGGCGCTAGTAAAAATAATTCAAAATTAAATAAATGTTGGCATCGCTCGCGGGGAGAAAGTAAAACTTTGCTATCTCCGGGCCCATTTGTTCCCCTCGAGCTACGAGAGACTATTACGTAAGAGTCGCGCTGTTACGGGTCCCCAGTGCGATATATTCCTTCATCTGATAGCGGGCTCCACTACCCGCCAAGTTTTGCAGGAGACAAGACAAAGAAAGAAAACAAGAACACGGATGGCTTATAAAAGTAGAGGTGGGGTGTTGTTTTGACTCTGTGTGTAATAAGGACATTTCACTGTCCTTGTTAACCTACTTTCTTAATGCTCGTGTTGCTGGTCTTAATAAACTCACATATCACGTAATTTTTGACCACAGTGATTTTTATCACTTGCTCCTGTGTGCAAATAGTTGAATTTCCTGCACTTCTTGCACTTGTTCATAGGCGTTAACACGACTACAAAATATGTACTTTAGCCCTCCAGCTATATGCATATTTATTTAGAGCTGCAAATTGTGATTTGATAGATTCATTTTGTTGTATACATTTTACTGGTCTTTACTTTTCTTTTAGTGCTTGCTCAGCAAGTAATTTATATGCATTTAATTATAACTCCCTTGGTGCAATTAGCCATGACAGCTTTAGTTTTTAACTTTGTCAACACTACCAGCTGTGACCAATGGATTACGAGTTAGTAGAACCTAGTACGGTTGACCTTCATACCACTTTTGAACAGCTGATAGTTGTTATTTGGATACTTTGTCCATTTGTGGACCACAAAACAATCCCTCAGCGTATTAAGGAGCCAAAGCATGGTATTATGCCATGGACGGATGGGGTGTTTACGATTGCAAAGAGTAGAAAGTACAGGGTCGACTCTGGCCGATAGGATGTTCGTCATGAAATACGCTGTAGTACGCATCATGTGGCATGAACCGGGCTGCCAAGCAGGCTCGAGAAGAAAGCCTCTGCAGCGGTGTAACAGAGAAAGGAGCCTGAAGAAGCCTGACGTGTGTTAGTTCACTCTTACGCCTCTAGGATTTAACTATAGCAGAGGAATTTCCGTGTGGTAGTAATACAGGCAGGATTGCCAATCTCTAAAAGTAAAATTATCGTACTTTATAAACCAAATGCTACAACAATAAAAATATGAGTATAACGCTTATGAAAATGTAGTAGTATTGATATTTATGGTATCCACCTACAAGATTGATGACCTCAAACAGTATTACAAATTTAACACTTATATTTCTCGCACTATTCATCTGAAACTTCATCATCGTCCTCAACTGTTGCAGCATTACACAAATTTGTTGTTGAGATAAACCTTAACATCTCGGTGACTTGCAGATTGTAGGACCCACCACATTCTTTCATAAGCTGAGACGACAGAATAGGTCTATTTACCGTATCTAGTGCCAATCTGTTTCTAGTTTTGGTTTTTATTAAATCCAATTTATAAAAAACTTTCACAAGAAGGGTTTCTGTAGGGAAACGAATTCACTGATAATGCAAACTCCATTCTTTGAAATCAGTATTTTAACCAAGTTCACATGTGACTAGAAACTATCAGGTTCAGGCATGTTCCTTATTTCACACGGAATATCATTTACTCTGAGTTTTCTGCATTGATCGTCAAGTTTCTGAGCAGTGCCTTCTTCATTGAGATTACCAGATCTGGGCACACTGGCAATAAGACGATAAAAAGTAGGAGGTTTAGTAGGATATGAAATGGTTCCTTAGAGGGGTGGAGACAGGCCATGAGGGCAAAAGCGGTGTCGCTGTTTGCAATTAATTTCATTTCGTAAATATAGTGAAAACTATATTTCGCCGGTATCGAAATATCATTCATTCAAATTATGGTACACCCCCATAATTATTGTACGAGTTTACAGCCATGAGTACAAAAATTCAAATTATCGTATGCCCCCATAATTATCGTACGGGTTGGCAACCCTGAATACAGGAAACATGAATTCGTCATGGCCATATCGTGGGACTGAACGCATTGGATACAGTGGGGCAGTAGAAGCCAGATGATAGAAAACTTTTGCTGAAAGGGCTGTGGTAGAAGGAAAAAAATTAAACATGAATATCACTATTTGATACCTACCACTGAATGTTAGATGCCGAAAACGTATTTACAAATTTATGATTTCACACATTAATGCCTATAATTAGAAAGATATTCCTTCTTTGTGAGTAGTGATGGATTATCATGTTTATGAATATGTATGCAATACAATAAGAAATTCTAAAGTTATAGCAACGTGTTCCGAAATTAATAAGACTTCTAGAACTCAGCTACAATTGAACCTTATCATAATGTTATACACTTAAAACGCTAATTTCATATAAGGAAATATATTTTATATTTTAATTAAAGTAATACTTCAGGTTTGACTGCTGCAATGAATAAAATAAAATAGTCAAGTAGGCAAAAGCAGATTCGAGTTCTCCCTTCAGTATAATCTCAACAGTATCATAACATTGAGAGATATAATCTTTCTCCTCCCACCACTAGAAATATTTCTTTCTACAGTCAGACATTGTTATTGGTGTTATTTTTGGGGGAAGGGACAGTTTACCAACACAACACTCCAGTCTTTTATCTCCAATCGCTCGTGAACGAATCGTAGCACATATAAAACATCGCATCTCCTTCGGAAGATAAATTGAGAATTGACTTTGGACCTCCATATTTCATTTCAGAAAGAGATAACACAGCAATGAACATAACTATAGGAAAAACAACTTCACGCTATCTTTCGTTTGAGCCACGGATCCTTATAAGTTATTTAGAGATAAAAAGGAATCCTTACTTTCTATTTTTTGGGTTCATTGTTAGAAAACATAATATAATGAATGTCGAAAAATCCCTGGGGGTTACACTGGAATACAACTGAGATAATTAAAACGCTATATGAGACTGATAAACGTCTGAAAGAAGCACATATAGTACATTTTATATGTAAAATTTATAGTGTGTTTAAGCATACTGTGCTGAGTAATATGAGATCAGATACATTGTTAAATTCTCAGCAGGAGAACGATATATCTTAGGTGTGAAAGCTGACAATCCCTATAATCAACGCCATTGGTAAAAGGGCTGTACTTGCGCTGTGATCAAGCAGAAAAGTTGCTAATTTAAGAGAAGTTTATATAGCAAATCTATTTCTCCAGAGTGGCTATAGAAGTGATTGAGCTGTGTATGTGAAACACACTGTTTATGTAGCACTTCTTCGCCGTTTAGTTATTAAATAGAAGCAAAACAGGTTCTGAAATTTAGTGTGTATATTCTATAAATCACACATAAACAGCTTATGTTACAGTCTGCTTCCTGTGGAACATGAAATGGTTTCAGTGTATAGTTTGTTTCAGGTATACAGGGGCACACAAAAACTAAGAAGACAATCAGATTTTGAAAAGTAGGTGGCTGATCATTTTGTAGGTTATCCTTTTAGGGCTCTTAAGAAGCACAAGTATGCAAGTGGCGCTGCAAGTATGGCCCAAGATTATCTGGAAGTTGACACCGAGCGCTCGGAACCGTAAACAAGATAAGCCGCGCGCACGCCCAACGTACACACGATATGCGCATCGCCAAAGAACTAGAACGTTCTGGATGTTCTGACGTCTCAAAGTTCTGCAAAATTAGTACGGTTACAAAGGCGAGCACTCACAGATAATGGCAGGTCAGCGCCATGAAGTGGAGAGGAAAATTAAAATAAGCAGCACGTTCATGAAGCATAAATATCAGAAACCCTAAGCTCAAGTGAGCAGATTTTTCTCAATGTTTCCTTTCTCTCCGTTTCCCGAACGTTATTGAACTATGGAAATTTGCAAAGGGTATATAAACGAGTGCTCTCGCATGAGTTAGTGAGGAAGTAAGTGAACTGGTGAATGAGTTTTCGGTGCCACATAAAATGCACCCTATTAGTAAAATGTTGTCGTCACTTGCTAAATATACCTACTGTGTGTTGCTACTGCGAGGGATTGAGAGAGGTATTGTGAACTAAGTGAAATGCCGAATATCATTTAAGAACTGTATAGCTTAATATATTGCGAAAATTAACTAAAAATGGGAAATACTCCTCAAATTGCCAATATATTGAACACAACTCTATGCATTTAACGAGCTCGAAATTTCTTGTGGTATTTAATATGCAGACCACCTCCGTAACCCAGTGGCAGCGCACCTGCCTCTGGCGTAGAGGATCCGGACTCGATCCTCGATACGGTGTAGGGATTTCTCCTCCGCTGGGAGATATGGAACGGGGTACACTCAGCGTAGTTAGTTCCAGGAGGGGCTAAGTAAGG
Source organism: Tenodera sinensis (assembly GCA_030765045.1). Classification (NCBI taxonomy): domain Eukaryota; kingdom Metazoa; phylum Arthropoda; class Insecta; order Mantodea; family Mantidae; genus Tenodera; species Tenodera sinensis. Next base: position 102,291,057 of record CM060966.1, on the reverse strand, counting down.
AGCTACTTGATAAAAAGTAGCAACATTAGGTCGTGAAGGCCGCATAACTGACAAGGAGGGCTCGGGGTTCTGACCATGTCCCACCCTCCAATTCTGCACCCCACCTGTAGTTGGCAAAGAAGGGGGACGCTGCGCCCGGGCGCTAAGCCTTGGCCCACGAGGGCTGTTGTTCTAGGGTTATTTCAACTAATGTTAACTAGCATCCCCATCATTATTCACATTTTTGGTGTACTGTGAGAAAATAGATAACTTTTTGGCACCAACACTGGTTAAGTTTTCATCTAACGCTACCTTTTGTGGATAATGTAGGTGCTAATACTAAAAGAAAGATACAGCAGCAGAAGTAATGCCATTAGCCAAGTCAACTTAGAAGTGTGATGGTGTGTCTCCTTCGATACTGTAGCAACTTTATCCTCTCCCAGTAGTTCATCTTGAACTGGAAGTTCCTCTTTACCTTTAAAATTCTGTGTTCGGGGCAAATCCTAGGCTTAAGTCCTTTAGAAACTTGATACTGGTCTATACAATTCCACAAGCTCAGAGTGCAGAAATTCCGAGTGGTTAACCGAAGAAGAATGATTTAATATTAATGAAAGCAGTTTCTACTATGTACATAGTGTATTTGAAGGACAAGATAAGAAAAGCTAAGATTAATAAATCAATGCACGAGTAAATAAAATTATACAACACAGGAATAAATGTTGTTCAATGATTTAATGAAGCATGACACGAAACAAATTAATTACTTAGTCTTAGTTACTTAAACTGGTTTGTTTCAATTCATTTGCAGTGAAAGATGAGACCATTTAAACTGCTAATATTAATATTCATCGATTCAGCATTGTGGTTCCCATATCATCGAGATGCGTTTGCAGTTGGGAAGGGTTATGTGATTAAGTTCTTTCTGGGTTTAATCGTTATCCTATACGTATTGTGTACCTAAGGTCTATAGAACCAGCATTTTAGTCCATTTCATTCACTCGCCGTGTCATTTCACCTTAAAACACTCGCACCTCGCGTTGGCGGGGATTTTCTAGCGCGGCATTCATTGTGTGCGATTATGGTGAGCCAATGCATAGTAGTCTGACGTTTCGACTAAGACGGCTGGAAAATCACTGAACACGCCTCTGGGGGGATGTAAAAATAGCAGCGCTATTTTCGCTACTTCCCACGTTAACCTACCTGAAATCGGAGGCTAGTTTCCGAATTGCTCAGTAAATATATTTCCGTTGAATGACAAACGTTTGAATGACAGCGTTTGCCCTTGATGAGGAAGGCAGGAAGCAGGAGGCAAGAGCAAGCAGGAAAGAACGATCTGCTAAAAGTATGCAGGCAAGAGCGACCAGCCAGGAGTAGGCAGTCAAGCAGGCAGGCAGGCAGGCAAGAGGAGCAAGCATGTTACTAAATGGTGTAAAGATCTCTGTAGATCATCTTTTGGCTGGAGTTGTCTAAGGCAATGCATCAGCAAAAGCCTATGAGTCCAAAACCTCCATTTTAGCTGTCAAAAGTTTTTATCACAGCATAACAATGTGATATAACAATCACATATTTTTTATCTTTTTGGATAAACATGATGTGCTAGAAGAGAAAGATAAACCCCTGGTATTTTGGGAGTTTTCGATTTTATAAACAACAGACTACGAGATATTTAATAAAAATATGCCATAAAATTTTGCAAATGGCTATGCGAGTCTTTTAAGTAATAATTCGTAAAGTTTGAAGCTAATTTGTTAAACAATTTAACAAGTGTAGCATTTTAGGTGATAAAAAATACTGAAAAACGTTTTGAGAAAATTAACATTTAAAATTGGAATTTGCATTACAGTACTGGGTTCAGAAGTGTTTCAAAGATCGCATAGAGTAATATGTATTGGTATACTAGAGCACAGGGATGTCCAACATTCTCTCTTTGGAGAACATTACGCAGGAGTGGCAATGCCCCACTCCACTCCTTGGTTGGAGGGAGAGACAGTCAGTATCCAGTGGCGGACACACATGGGCGATTCTTTGGCAGTTTCTAAGTCATACCTTGAATTTTCTGGGAATGTCCTCAGAAGATCATTACATTCTGCATGATTTTTCCATAAATAAGAGAAAAAACAAAAGCTTACTAAGTAAAAAATGTGGATCTCGTTAAAACACACACTTCATGTCAAATACTCCTTTTTTCTTTTGAGTGAAGCATTTCCAAGATATTCTTTATTTGTTTGATTTTGTCAATACCTGTACTTTTTAAAAATAGGAATATGTTTTTCGCTTTTTCTTTCCTTGGCCTTGCAAACAGAATGAAATTTCACAGGCATCGCATAGCAACCCACTTTTAAAATATTTCACTATCGCTTAAAGGCTACCATATTCCCATAGTCCCCTTACACCTACAAGAAAATTCGCAGTAAGGTAACTTCTGAACATGTTTATGTGGAATAAATGTAGTAGATAAAGAAATAAGCATTTGCAAAAATAGTGTGTATAAGACTGAGTATAGCTCTACATATATTTGTGAACAGAGTGTCTCCAAACTGAACTATATTAAAAGTCCGTATCACAAAAGGTTACGCGAGTCACTTGGTGGATCTTCTTAGGCTATGACAAATATTGACTGATTTGTTAAACTCAGTACCAAAGAAGTCACTAATGAACATGTGTTTATCGCATAGGATTTGAAAGTGTTTTCGCAAATCAAACGCAACGTATATAACCAACTCGCCAACAATGTGTGACTGGGGGTTAAAGAGAGATAAAGTCCACGTATAATAGAAGGAGGTAAATGTAAACTCCCCTCTTTCGCAAACGTTGGACATTGCTGCATTAGTGAACAAAATTTAATGGCGGGTTACAGGAGCAGCTGACAACACAACACCAATTAGAGGCTTGCCACGCCTTGCGGTGTTGTATAGAAAAAAAAAACATTCGTAATCGGATATAATAAATCCTAATATTGCTACTCTAATTCTAAAAGCTGCTACGAAAGACTAGACTGTGTTAATGATGAGGGGAAAAAAACTGTGTATTTGTGATAACAGTTTAGAAGGCAATAAAGTGATAACTGATAGATCATAGTAAGTCAAAGGCATGCAAGGAAAGTATGGGGTATAAATACGGTAAGAAGCAACAAATACAATTATTGCATTTCATCCAATTTCAAAGCTGCATTGACTTCAAAACTTAAGTCTTGGAAAGGTGGTACAACTGAATGCAGGCATGTGGAAAGAGCGCAAAAAGAAGTAAGTGTTATACGAACTCGCATTATTATAAACCATTCGTCTAGGCTGAGTTTACTTCCTTGTGCTGTGCCTCTCGATATGCAAGGGAGCAAGTTGTTGGCTCACCCCTTCTTCCCTTTACCCTGGTATCAATTCATTCCGCGCGCACAAAATAGCTACAATTAGCCATCCCCATGGGTGCTGTAGAGCTGTGGGGACGAGGCTACACATTAAGATCCAGAAAATTAGGGATTCTCCGTAGGAGCCGCTAGAGAGGAAAGTAAGAAAAGAAGTAGCCGAGAGAATACGATTAACCAATTTCTTACAAGAAACGGTACCAGAAGCCCCAGAGAGAAACGCCTGGTTACTTAAGCTTGTGAGTTTGGCGAATGAGTTTCATTCTTGCTTCCGTACTTATGCTTACATAAGCGCAAAAAAAGGAAGGAAAAGTGGCAGCTGCAAGGAAGTATTTTAGGTCAACCCACAGTAACCTACAAGACAGCTGTTGTTCTGCTCATTTTTTATGGTTCCATTTATTCACTACCTTAACTGGAATGATCATATCACTAAAGGGAACACTGAAGTCATATTTTAGCCTGTTTGGTCAAAAAAATATATTTTTAGTTTTTTTTTTTTTTTTTTTTTTTTTTTTTGCAAAAACTGCACCATACCTTAAAGAATATATCTGCGAAGTTTTAATCCCCTAGGGAGGGGGGAACTCATCTTTTTCATACCATTTTTAAGGTGGTGCACCCCTGGCTCTGCCTTTTAAATGGACATGCCCCCACCTTCCATTTCCACTTTAAACTCACTTTTCTCGGAAGCAATTTTTTGTTAATTTCTCATATTCAAATCTCCTCTACAAAACTCTAGCTAGAGATCTAACATTTTTTTCCGATACAGTTAAGAATATGGGAAATAAAATGTCCGTTTGGAATTTTGATGTTAGTTATAACTTTAAAAAGAATTAATATAATAATGCGCTGGTTTTTATGACATTTTTACACTTTTCGGTATTAAAAAACCAAGATAAAGTATTCATTATATGAACATTTTTCTGGTTTAATTTGTTAGAAAGTTAATAACAGATATAATTTTTAAAAACTCATCTTTGTAGTTCAACACCTGTAGCAGAAGATAGATTTTGATTATACCCAATAAAATTGGTATAAATTGATTAATATATCAAATGTGATTAGATATATGAATGAAATTTTATACACCCATTTCTTTAGTTGATGGAAATGCCCGTTCAAAAAATAAACCTCTAATTTCAATACTTTGGAAAATCACCTTTTTTACTTCGGTGTACCCTCAAAGCAAATAATTCGAATGGGCATAGCTGTTAAAGGCCAGACGAAATGGACTGGTCATTCATTCAAAGCCAAAGTTCTGAGTTTAATCTGAGCAATTGCAACCAAATGTGGTGTAGTAAAGGATGGGGAGGGTCCACGTAAACTAACCAATGATGTACATGTGCATGATGACGAATTATATTAGTCTACAATTGTATTACTTTTTATTTTTGAAAAATAAATAAAATAAACTACCTTTATTTTATTATTAAGGGCTAAAATATATGAAAATAACGAAAACACTGGTATAACATTCTAAAATTTTGACCAAGTATCCCTGTTGTCAAATGACAACACTGTGCATTAGATGTTAATGTTATTGGATGTTTTTCCTTTGAGATTTAAACATTAGACCACACAGGCCCATTCTGTTTCTCATTCATAGTTCTAGCCTTTGGGAAAATTGAGAATAACCTTAGAAAGAGAAACATGTCCACACCACTCGGAAATCGAATGAGGACCCCTCATACAGTAGGCAGGTGCTCTACCGACTGAGCTACGACTATAAGTAATCACGCAATAATAAAATAACTCCCGAATCCATGGGACCTCACCTAAGTCCGAGCCTGCCATTCCAAATCTGGTCTGTAGATTTGGTCGACAGATTTGGTCGCTTCAAACACCTTTTCCTCCTGAAGGTTTTCGGAAGTACCATAGAACACCAAATATTCGAAAACAAAATTCACCTTCAAAGTTTTATTCTGTGAATAACATGCTCACGGGAACAAAAAATTAAAAAGAACAGATTTTGAAATATGTTTTACTCAAAGACGTACTTCAGCAGAAATATAACGAGAAAGATTTCGGAAATGGAAATGCTAGGATAAAAAGGTTAATCAGCGAATATGTATTATAGTAAGCATTGCCCATCTCTAAAACCATCTAATTATGTTTAATTAAATATACTTCATAAGCTATTCACACAGAATTCTAGAAATAGGTTTGATACTTAATTTCTAAATTTAGGACAAGCAGATAAAAATCGTTAAAGGTCTTCTTTTTGAAAAAACCCAACATTTGCTTACGGAGTGTACGGATGGGAGAGTTTTGGAAATATTGCAGGTATGTTTAACTGCTTCTAACGCTAGTGATCGACTCACATCAGAGTACGTGTGTTTATAGAATCAAATATGTGAACTGTCTGAATTGTCTGCTCATTCAAAACTTGAAATACCTCCCTCCCATAAAAGATTACAGGGCCTTTTGTATATAAACGGAATTACCCTTTGTGCATGAAATACATACAGTTTCATTTTCCGACTCGCTTCTTTCCCCTTTTAATTTTGAAAGTCAAAGGGTCATTTTTTGAATTAAAACCTAATTGAAATTATAAACGCGAAATAAAAGAATGGACAGGGTGCCAAGAAAACTGAAAGAATATCTTCAACGATGTAGAAAGACGAAATGTAAAACAGAGAATAAAGGAACAGACGCACGTCTGCTTGGGTTCTTGGGATATAAAAGAACAATTCACTAAGATAATTAGGGCTGTAAAATAATAATGGAAGAAAATGTCTCGTGAGCGAAAAAGCTTAGGAGAAAAATAATAAACTGTGTCATTTGCGAGTATTCTGGTATATGGAGAATAAAAGAAAATTGGGCTTGGGATAATTAAAAATAAAGGAATGGAGCTGCAGAGGAAAGCAAAGAATAAAGGGGCAGGCGAGAACGTAAAAGGAGCTAACGGGATCTGGAAGGAACTGCAAGTTTTTAATCGAAAACTTAAACCTGGGTGGCAGAAGGACTGGGAACAGCCGCAGACGGCAAGGGGTGAAATGGGGTGGAGGAGGGAGATGGAGCTGTGCCCCACGGCGCTTTCAGAAGTGCCGGAAATTAAAAAAGAAAGGAATGTTGGTTGAATTACGTTCTCAGCGAACCACCCCTTCTTCAAACTCAAATGGCTCTTAGAATTTTCCTGGTGGCAAAATTCACGCATTCCATGACTACTTCAATCCGCTGGAGATTTTTTAACATGCATAATTATCTCACGAGTGTAAAGAGATTGCACATTTAACAAATTGTTAGTATCGATTTCATTGATTTGTGAAGAATTAGAAATTATGGCTCTGTAATGCTAAATGCTCAATGGACCACTAAATGATACATCGCCCTCCACTGTTCCTAAATGACAGCATCATTTATTGGTTACTAAGAGCTTCCGGAGATGTCGGGTTCTACAGAGTGATTAGTAGAGTGACCGTCATTAGCTTTGAAGCTAAACCCTGAATCCGTTTCCCTTCCCGTCTCTGCCAGAGGGGAAGAAGCAGAAGGGGTTATAACCTCTATATGGATCTTGGGGCACCTCTTTCAAGACCTCGATACTCAAATTATGGGTTCAGAAAATAAATCCTTAAAAGGGAATAAAATTAAAGAATGAAGCAATAATAATAACAATTATAACAATAACAACAATAACAACAATAACAATAACAACAATAATAATAATAACTCATTACCAAAGAATAATTGATAGGGAAAACAAAATAGAATCACCCTAAATATTAATTTTAGAGGAATGTGCTGTATAACGTTAGAGTGCATAAAGTTCGTCAGATAGGAGAATTAGTTTGCAGTTACCAGATGGTTAAGTGGATCATTGGGGAAGCGCTGGATTCTGTGACCCAGGTCTTAAAATTCTGCGAGTAATTACATGCGAGTAACGAATGAAGCAGATGCATTATGAGCGTAGACTGGACACCTCTCGGATTTTTGGGAATTTTATAGACGAATTCAGGGTGGAAATCAAGAGACCTAAATATTATAGAAATTATGTTGTAATATGGCAGTGACGAGTATGCGTGGGGGTAGATTGAAAGGAATTTAGGAGAAAGGGGAAATTTTTTGTTACTAGAAGTGTCAGTTTTTGTTTCAATAGATCTCACTTCTCGAATCGCTGGAGCTCTGGGCACATTTGACGCTTGATATAGATTTTCGTTGTTTCTGCCTAAGCAGCACGGAGTTCGATTATTTACTAAACCAACTGCCGCGATTTACAATATCTAAGTCTTCATATACGATACCAGTTATATTTAAATTGTGAGTTACTAGCTTATCTGTCAGCAACATCGCACTTTTAATTACTTCAAACATTCATTAAATGTATTTATAGGAAGATTTGCTGTCATGCTTCCCAAAAACCACATTCACGCCTATCTTAGGATAGCTTGACCTATCCATCCGACTTTAAACCTCTGTTGCATAGTGCTACTTTGAATTAATAAAGCTCTTAATTTTCGGAATATTTTAATAATGCTGTTGTTAACTTTCATTTTATATTACATTTAACTTCTTCAACCGACTATTTGTAGGGACGTAAATCCTACTAATAGGAGGGTAATCTTACACTTACAAGCTAACGCCTAGAGTCAATACCCTGTCAAGGAGCAAGCAAAGCTTGGATCCTAGCACATCCAGAATGCCTGGATGCCTGGTATTACGGTAAAGAAGACTGAAATACAAAATAGTGATGAAAGGAATGATAGGAAAATTTGCGGATCAAATTATCTAGTCCAGTATTGGCCTAAAAGACCGAGGAAAACGGCGAAGAAATCTTCTGTCAACTTGGTTGGCCCCAGGGACTTGAACCAGGGACCTCCTTATCTATTACCTTCAACAATAAACTGACTGTTTGCAACTACCTTATATCATAAAGTCTTAATCTATTTACTTAATATTCTAGTCCGTTCTTCAACTGTCTAGTTTATGAACTACAGGACTGCTCCTCGGCCATTTCAGCAGCATAAGAGATAGCGGGTGTAAAAGACATACTTTTGAATTAATATTATATTTAAGACATAAATAAATCATTACAGGTACCACTGAAGATCAACTACAAAGGACACTGTATACATTGCAAAACCTATGAGAAATGTTTAAATTTAAAATGTTGACAAATAAAACAAAACCAATACAATACATATAAATTTTTTTACACCAAAATATCCTGTTCATCCTAAAACAACATATTCAATTGAATTTAAACCCACTTTTGAGAGAGGTCATTTTGCTTCGTTGGAGCACCTACAAAGAGGGTCTAATATGGTCTTTATTAGGTAAACGCAGTTAGAAATTGTAATAAATAATACCGTATTAGAGGGAGTCTTGGGCTTTAAATACACAAACACATCAGCTGTAAATACTGCGACATCGCCAAGTTTTTCCAAAAGCATTTCGCTTTGTTTTTCTCATTCATTTTTACCAAGAATTCGCTTCTTCATTTTTATTAACCAGTTCCACTACTCACTGTCACACTACTTTATTCTGCGACGTTCAGTTCACTTTCCCCGCTTTGATGTAGTGGCCTTACACATCCGTGGTTTATTCTTTTTCTGGACGATTCACTTGCTGAGGAATAGAACATAAGACATCTCCATTGCTATGCAGTAAAAGTATTCAGTGTACAATACCACGATCTTCAAAAACCTGCTTAAAGGACACTGATTTCCGCCGCACTCGCTAACTCACGTGCCCACTGATGTAGAAGTAACGCAACGAAAACTTGGCAACGAGAACTGCAAGAAACTTGGTTACTACTGGGTAAAGTCGGGTTCGATGGAAATTCACATGCTATATCCTCCTCCGGCATTTTACCTGGCACTCCCACTGTCTACTTTCCCTCTACTCATTCACTGTGATATGCACACTTCACGACCTTGTTAAAGACTGATTCCCGTAATCCTGTAACGCTACGTTTACGAAAATAATCTTCTGAACATCCTGAAGATTGGTAAACTTTCGTTGCGTCAGCTATACTAACTCTTCAAACACCCCAAGACTGCAAGATATCCTTACTCATCAGACTTCGTCACTCGGAACACAGCAAGAGTTGCTTGGCCGGTCTCACTCGCCAGTCTACAAGACTAACTCGCTTCGTGAGAGCGCTCGCTCATATAGGAGACATCCAGGACATTCGCGATGTCCAAACATCCAGAGCGTTATAGTTCTCTGGCGATAGCGGTAATTGGTTTACGCTGGGTGAGCGTGCGCCTCATCTTGTTCACGATCCGATGGACCTGCGCCGACCTTCCAATAATCTTGCGCCATAGTCTCTGCGTCACAATGTGAAAATGGCGTTAATAATAAACTACCCATGTTTTAACAAAGAGCGTAGCATAACATAAACTTCCTTATCTAAATCTCTTATCCAACCTTCTCCTGATACAAAGATTTGTATGCAAGTAACTTCTCAAGAATTCCAATTCCTGATGACCAGTAATACATAACACAAGTCCACTCAGAAATCCAATAACTAATGTTATGTCCCATTCATTCCCACTATTAAAGAAGAATCAAGGAGAGAGAGAGAGAGAGAGAGAGAGAGACAGGGAGGGGGAGAGAGAGAATAAAGTAAGCTTTAGGCTTTTAGCCGACTGTCAGTTGTGCTTACTCCAGCAAGGTGTTCGATCCGAGCTTACTTGGATGAAAATTTTGTTCGGTGAAAACAGTCATTTGTTGGATTTTGAAGTAACTTCCCTTCTCTCTTGGCGATTAACGCCATTTGCCGTCTAAGTCATCAAGGCTTTCCTTACCGCTCCCTGGGCGTGCTCGATTCCAAAGTTACTAGTGCCAAAGAGTGCACAGTTTGAGCGTTACTCTACATTGTATTTTAAGCTGTTGTGCTATAAAGTTGCAGTAACTGGTCTGTTCGGGGTTGCCATAATTATTATCTTTAGGGTTTGTATCAATTTTACTGTTTGGGGGATTCAATTTTGCTTATCTGTAAAATGTATGGTGTTATTACGATTTTGATTATATACTGCCAGTATTGAACATATGTGGGTGGATTTACTATTTATTTGTTCTCTGTTATGGTTTGGGGTTAATGTCCCCGTCGAACGGGCAGCGGAGTATATCCATTGGTAAAAGTGACGGTTGTTTAAGAGAAACTTGTTTTACTTCAGTTGATTTTGTCAAGTTACATTATAAATTTAACTTTTGAATTAGTGTGGTTTTTCATATTTGTGAACTCCCCTTATTTTCTACTTGTAAAGCTACTTAAAGTTGCCCCACTGTAACCATTACAGATGTGACCATTTTGATGTGATAGGAGGCCGTAAGACACCACGGGGGAAAGACACTGTTCAGCATGTAACGAGAGAAATACTTTAAAATTCTTCTTCTTTAGCTGATTACTCTCCCCTTAAGTAGGACTTACAGTCCCTAGGACTAACACGCCTCTGCCTACGGTTAGATACCTGTCAGGGAACACAGAAACCTATGGCCCGGCAGAGAGAAGAGGTGCAAGTGGGTGGCCAGTCAAGCGCCAGGTATGATAGTGAGGAAGAGGAGTATTGTATTGGGTATTGTTTAAGGGCCCGTCGACAGCTAGGTCATTAGGAAGAGAATGATATGAAAGGCAGGCAAAATTGATGATTTGAAAGTGATGATGGAGTAATTGGTGGGATGAGCGGCGCGATAAAACCGGAGAAAACCGCCCAGACGCCGCTTTGTCCAACACAAATACCACATGCGGATCCCTGGGATTGAATCCGGCCGGCCTAGGTCGTAGGCGAACGGTCAAACCGCTCGGCCACGGCGCCGCCTAAAATTCTTTAAAATTAACAGTTAAAATTAATTATTTTAAATTAAAAGTAGTTAATCGAATGCAAAGTGATTATTCCTGGTGAAAATATGTTATTCGTAACGCAAATAGAACTCTTAAATTACAAATTCCATTAATGGCCACATTAGTAAACAGTAAAGTGTGCTATTGCTTGGCTTAGCAGGCCCTAGTTGCGACTCTTAACTTTTATCAACTAGTTATAATATTTAATATAAATAAGATAAATGATAGTTTTATTTGTGAACTTCAATTCAAAGACAGAAAGAATCAGTCAGTTCAAGAACATCAAACTTCCCATTCATTTGGTACGCAAAATAAAGAAATTAAGAAATGAAGTAATGAACCATTTACATTTATTATATTTATTTAAACAAAGTAAATAGGTGGAATGAACCAGTTCCAATGAGATGAGGATACGTTTTACTAACCAATGATAAGAAAAATCTGCCTTTGCTTTGCTATATCTTCATTATCGACTTCACAGGCGCTGAGAATGCAAATGCGAAATTTATATTCATAGTTGAAGTCTGCTCTTTATACCAGTATACAGATGCTGGCAAGCTCAGTTAACGCTGATTGCATCTCTCCAGGTTTTACTTGCCAATTTCCAACTTTATGTGATGGGTTTCAAAAATTGCCTTCTTAGTTCAAAGAATATGCCGATGTAGTTCTGAAACACCAAGTCTGCATGCAAATGGATACACATCTTGCTGTGTGTTGTTTCTGGCTTATGGATAGTCCAATGTCTCTCAAACATCTTCGAGTGAAGTACGGAACCGTATTAGCATTATACTTAAGGTTTCTAACTTAAAATTACAAGGATTTAATAATCACCACCGCATAAATTAGCTAACAGTCTGGTTCTAAGATTATAAACACAACACAATTTCAGGAACGTCCAAAATTATTGTTTATGCAACGTGCATTGAACTCTATTTTTCCCTTTCATTTTCTGACACACTACTTACCAAAAAGATTTGATATTTGAGTCATTTATCGGCACAGTATTCCTCTAAACTACGCAATTTTCAAAACGCTGATGCCAGATAAGCGACATAGCTTCGCTGTAAGGTGCGAGGCTCGCATTCCAGGGGACCTGGGTTCGAATTCCGATGATTTAAGTTACTGGAAAACTGTCCTTCGCCTAACTACTGCTAACGCCGATGCCATGATTTCCATGGGTGCTGCAAATACTGCTCACACCAATGGAAAACTACTGATGGAGTCATAGACACGACTTGAAAGTGTGCAAACCACGGAGGCTTACCTAAATCTTTGAAAAGAGCCACATGCAAGATCATCGAGTATTGGTAATGAGAAAGCACTTCATGTGGTTGTCACTCTGAACACTGGAGTAAAGCTCATCTGACTGGAGGTTCTCTCTTACGTGACAACAGCATTTTCTTTTCCCGACCAATCCTACTTTCCATTCCCGACGCTGCTGTAATTTGCTCTCACAGAAATTCAAACTTTTACAAAAACAATCTATTATTCAAAACTTGTGTACACACTATACCTTTAGCTGAAGATGGAATGAAATCACATTTCGAAATGTCCTTGTCCTACTGCAAATAAGTGATACTTAAGCATTTTAGTATTGACACAGAAGTTTAATGAAGTTGACATACTATTGGTGTTGCTTTTTGTGATCATTAATATATTTGTATTAACGAAAAACCATTTATTGCAAGTGTTGCAACAACGAAGTCTCTTATCTTTCTGCTTTCACACCACCCTCACTGTTCTTGTTTCGTGGATTTGAGTTTTCCACTAACAGATTATTCAGATCTAGGTCCTGCTACTCCATTCACTTCTAAACTCCCCTCGATTTGAGTGAATAATAATCAGGTACTGCAGCTGGATAAACAAGGCCACTCCTATGTTTGCAGGAAGCATGAGAGAATAATAAATCACCACATGATAATTTTCTTCTGCTTCCTTAACAAAGAGTACACCTTTAGGCCTGTTCCGAGGCTAATCTAACTGCCCTCACCTCATTGGAGGTCATGCAAAGTGTCTTCGTCCTAGTGGTTTGTACGAAAATGGTGCTTTGTGTGGCAATCTAGAAGGTTCCATCCTCTTAGCGTTATCTTTCCACTTGGTCCGACGTCTTTAATTTCTCCTCAATGCTTTCTTTTTTAGTTCTTCTCTTAAAAATATCTATATCCCACAGTCGATCTTTTAGCAACACCCTATAAGGAGTAGAATTCTTGACAGTTAATATTTTTAGACTCATCACTATACATAAAATATGTTCTTACTGCGTAGCGCTATTCGAGAGGTAACCTCTCATCCTCAGGCTGTTGATGAATGCTGTTGATGTCTTCTCGTTCAGAGCAGCTAGCTCTTCTTCTGCCCCCTGGTGGTAAAAATTGGGACTTCCTTAAAGCGGAATGGGCGACGTCTCTCGGGTGGGCCCCGGAATCATTCTTCTTTCTTCATCTTCTGACGTCAATAGCAGTTGAAACATGGGGCCTCCATTGGTGCTATCTTGTTTGGTTCTTCCATGTAGCTTGCTAATTTACTCCAGAGAACTCAGCTTGTTGGTTAAAATATTGTTAAAATGGAGGATGAGAGGCTACTTCTCGAATAGCGCTACGCAATAGGAACATATTCTATGTACAGTGATGAATCTAAAAATATTAGCTACCAAGAATTCTACTAAATTCTCACATTACTCTAAATAGACTCCATTTTAACAATATTTTTACCCTATAAAGACTTTAAAAATCTCATTTGAGGGTCTTGATATTTCCTTGGTTTGAATTATTCACGTCTCACACCCATATTTTATGGAAGCTTTGGATAGGCAGTACCCTTTGTTTTACTAATAATAATATTAGCTTTCATGTCTTGTTATTTTTCCAACAGATGACATTGCTGTTTAACTCACATTTTAAATGTCTAAGTTAAAGAATTACTTATTAACCACTTCAGTTTGGTTTTATGTTCATAAATTTGACCGTTCAAGGTGACACCACTGTAACGTAAGCGACTCGTGTTCCAGAAATCCCATTTTTAAACGCCCAGGGCCGACCTACTTGGCCGAATATTTTTCATGGTTTTGCTCGATCGCAATGCCGCGCTAGGTTGGATTACTTGATCCGCAAATTTTGATATCATTTATTTCATCACTACATTTCATTTTCTTCTTTAGCGTTATACCAGGTATTGTGCTGATCACCCATCCTGGATATGCAACGATATTTAGGTATAGACTACTAACCCAAGGCATTCAATTTGTAAGTCTCTAGGGGTGTAAGCTCTAAATAGAGTAGGATATTCGATGAAGAATAAGGAGTAATAAGTTTAGAAAGTATTTCGAAATTATCTAAAGCAAATTTTCTATGCAATATAAAAATCTGCCGGTCTACTAGTGGCAAGCATTAAAGTTTCACTTTCTTTACTGGTAAGTAGAGGAAGTATTGTATTCCATCCAAAAATTTCATGTCGAGATTTCAAAGGGAATATGTTTTGAGACCCCTTGAATAAAAAAAGAGCATTTTTAGAAAAAAGTCCGTGTCTATCAGCCTCTGTGTCTGTCACTCAAAAACGAAACGTCAGTTAAAAACCAAAGTTGTTATCTACAATTTAATGTCTTTCAAGGATGCGACACGAAGATGTTGAACAAAATAGCACCACCCTAAACTACCCTTTACATGGAAAATTTTGGTTTTCTTGAAAATGGTTCTAACGATTTTGATTAAAATGCCATATGTTTGAGATATTTTTATGGCAAATGAAATGTATATCTTCAATTTTCTGACTGTACCCCATGAAATCCTGTTTTGTCAGGTACACTTTTGCCTAACTGGTAAACCATGAGAGAGAGACGAAATCTTACTATACAAAAAATGTAGATCTTTAAAATACAATTTATGTGCAAATAATATTTATTTTCTTAGAGTGAACCATTTCGGAGGCGTTCCTTGTTATTTGTGTAAGTTTTGAAGAATCTATACTTCTATGGAACACCGCCATTAATTTTTCATATGTTAACCGTGCAAAGAGAAGGGAATCTCACAGTTTTAAAAGATTTGACTATCGCTCAAAGTCTACTTGTATTCCCATATTCACCCTTTATCAAGGGAATAAACAATAAGATAATTTCTAAAAATGTTTATCTCAACTAACACGAAGAAGATGGAGGAATAAGAGTTTGCAAGAATGAGTAGAGAAGAGAAAGTAATGCGAGTGCAACACATCAGATTTTTTCATAAGGACTGCCATATCTGATCACATGGATATAAGCACTGTCGATCATTTCAGTCCACAAAGCGGCCGTTAAAATGGGATTCTGTGAGTGAAAAATGAAGTGAGCAAATGTGCACATCATTGATGCATAATAACTTATAGACCGAGCTCACATTCCCCGAACGTAAATAAGAAGTGTATATCAAAATTCAGTTCTCTAACAATCGAATGAGAATAATAAACGAGACGCGAATTAGACATGAACTTAATAGTTAGGTTTATAATAAAAATAGTCTCGTACTTAAGTGGTTTGTCACGAGCCAAATATAACGGTAAAATAAAATTAAACTTCAGTCTTAAATATAAATATGTAAAACATATATTTGTATCAGAATTTTACAATAGAATTATTGATAATTCAAACTCATTGCATACTCACAAAGAACGTTCACATATCACTCAACTTTTTCGCTACATTTTATAGCTGTGAAACGTGCTTGAAAATAGTTCACTCATGGAGACATTATTTCCTCTGAACTTCAGTTCAATCTATGCACATTAAAAAGGTTATTAGATGTGGATCACGTTTTGAAGTGAAACATATAGTTTTTCTTATAAATTTGTTCACATACGCCGAATATATCACTGGATTTTCTTTAGTTTTAATCTTGGTATCGGGTGAAAGAGCGATCAATGAAAATTAATCTAAAGCTTAATTGTCTCAATAGTGTGTAACAAAGCTTCAGTGTAGCTTGTATTTTTAGGTTGCCTGGAATTGCATTGTTTATCTTTACGTAAAGAACGGAATTTCAGACTGATGAGTTAAGCGCACGTTTTATGTGGGTTACCAGCCCAGAAGTAACGAAAGCACCAAAGATGTAAACATAAGAAGAATTGAAAATGTATGCTGTGAATGAAAGAAATGTACTGAATACAAATTTATATACGTTTTCATCTAAAGAAAGAACCCTTTTCAACATTTAGGCAGGAGTAACACAGACAGACCTAGGAAATAACAATGCTCGTATTAGTAGAATTAGATGGAAGCCCTGTTGGAACTTCTTATCTAAACTCTTGAAAATTATAACTGACAAAACAGAGGCACTAAGACGTCGGGCTCCACTTGCCGAATCACAACTGCACTGGAATAATAAATTCAACGATATGCCAGATAAATAGAAAACAGATGATTTATGTGTGTATTGACTTGGAAAACGATATAAATATTTATCTAAGTATCTAATAAAGTAACGATTATCGTGTGCAATGTATGACCGATTATCCATTGCGACGAAGGAATTAAACCACAAAGATACGACTACTTCACCTCAATCTGATAGTACGCCCAGAGAAGAAAGGAATCATCATACTCTTCCGACTGAAGATACGCCGAGGTTAATATATATTTAAACCAGTTATAGAAGTGCGCTTCATCGCCATTATTGGCTTCGATAGAGTGAGTGAGTGAGTGAGTGAGTGATTAGGGTTTAAGGGCCCGTCAGCTAGGGCATTAGAGCCCCGGCTTCGATAGATATGTACAGAAACTGCTTCAGTCCAATACTGAATGTAAGAACAATAAGAAGAATATTTGCAATGGTTTTCCTACCATCTCCCTAAATACTCTTATGGCCGAGAGCATCAATCCCGGTTAAGAGAATACCGCGGTAAAGTTTATAGTTTACCACGGTAAAGTCGTATTTCTGTTGCACCAAGCTCGGTTTCGACTTTACCGGCGTTTAACCGTAGTAAAATGTTTGTCACTCGCTGGGGACCGGTTTTCAACGAAAACCTCGGTAAAGAATCCAACATGGACTTTAACAATTATATGTTGCACCTTCAGTTATCTCCATCGATTTGAACGCAATGAAGAGAGAATATTAGAAGACAGGAGGGATCTGTTTGAAGAACTGAATGACGTTTCGTTTCGAACAAGATTCCGTTTGAAAAAAGAAACGGTAAGTTCAATTTTAGATGAAATTGGGTAACAACTCGAGTTTCCTACAGCAAGGAACTGTCCAATTTCGCCTAGAAATCGCCTTCTTGCAGCACTGCGATTTTATGCGACTGGAACATTTCAAGGACCGCCTCCGTAGCGCAGTTGGTAGCGCGCTTGCCTCTGGCGCGGAGGACCTGGGTTCGATCCCCAGTATCAGCATAGGGATCCCCCCCTCCCTCTGGTAGGTCTGGCACGGGGTGAACTCAGCCTCGTTAGGTCTCGGGGGGACCAATTGAGGAGCTACTTGATGTAGAAGTAGCGGCCCCAGGTTGAGAAGACCACATAACTGGCCGGGAGGGCTCGGGATACTGACCTCGTCCCACTCTCTAGTACTGCACCTCACAAATGACGCCTGTAGTGCGCAGAGGTGGGGGACGCAGCGGCTGGGAGGTAGGCCTTTGCCCTTCATGGGTTGTTGCACTGGCGTTTAATTTTAGTTTGGTTTAGGGACATTTCAAAGGGTAATTGGTGCCATGAGAGACAGACAGAACCACGGCAAGTCGCATAATACACAGGGTTTCAGATGCCATTGCCTCGTTATCACTTCAGTATATAAAACTGCATAACCCACATCTGAGTCGTGAGGGCTAGCAACATGATCATCGCAAGCACTCTTTTATCCAAATCCTTCCAGTTTTGGGAATGCTTTAGATCCACCCCCAGTCTTGTATGTTTCTACGTTCTCGTTGGCCTAAGCTCTCCTCGCCTTTCTTTTCAAATTTTCGTATACAGTTTTTAAGTTTGTGTGTGTCCTTTTTGTGGTACCTTCGCATTAAACAAATAATAAGAAGACGAATGCATACAGTACAATGATAATAAAACATACAAATTATAAATGTTGTATGCATTAATTTACCAGGCACACAGCTAAACGGATTTTTTTGCCAACCATTCTCTTTGTCTTTAATGGTAGCACCATCCGTCTTTTTATTTTCTAATATGGACTTGTATTTATCAAATTCAATAAAACTGAATTCTCATAAGCGCTAAAATTCGACACTCTAGAGCTTGAGGGCTTATCGTCTATTTTCTTATTTTGGTCCATCGCGCAAATGAAATGCCGGTAAAACTTAGATTATGGACATCACAAATGGACGCCACTCACTAACAAACACAACAAACAAGTGAATGTCGAAAGTAGTCACTGCCTTCTGAATACTACCGGAATTGCTTCGGAGGAGAAAAATAGCGAGAAAACCAGGCGCTACGAAACCGTGGTATTCAAACCGTGGATTAGCAATGGTGCACAGCTTTTATCACTTTATCACGGTAATAGTTTAACCGCGGTATCGTAACAGCTCATGTTTACCGAGGTTGATGCACTCGGCCATTAGTTTCTAACAAGATACGAATTTTATGTGAAATATCTGACGCAAAGTAATTGTCTTCCGTTAAACTGTGCATCCAGAAAAAAGAGGATGGTCTTAGGTGGGGTGAAATCTGGTATCGATGGCTTTATTTTTATTTTTAGTAGTGTTTAACGCCCATTCTTTCTGATTATCGTAAGTGATGAATACATGTGGTATGTTCAATTAAATGTTAACTGATAATGGAAATTTGTAAAGGAAACATCTCGAGCTTAAATTTAAGGTAAAACTGTTAGGCCTCTGAATATTTCCGAGAAGAAAGAGAAAGCAAGCCAAAACCTGGAATAAATATGCTTGATTACAGAAAATTGAGTAAAATGAATTATGTGACTTTCTTACAATTTTGATTAGGTGTGGGCTTCTGATCCCAAGCTCATGATTCAAACTCGGTCCAGACAGACGGATTTAAGTGTACTTCAAAGCGACACCCCATGTCCCTAGATTTAGAACTCTGAGGGAAGAAATCCCGGCAATTATATCATTATTTATTTTCCCTGCAATTCAAATATAGCATGAACTCTTTCTCTTTCTCTGTATTAGTTCTAATCATAATACGTAGACCAACAATAAATATCCTTCTAAAACACATCTTAGATGTGCGATATCATCGTCATTTTTATAATTTGTCATACAATATTGTGTTTGTTTTGAAACCTTTCTTAAAAGGTCATATATTGTTATTTTAGCAAACCGTGTGTTACAGAAGATATAACATAAGCTTCATTTTAGATGTACAGAGTGGGTCAAAGAAACGAGAAATTTTGAAATTGTGAGATGAAACCTTAGATAATGTATTAAATTAACTTTTATTATATCAAGATCTAGAAAATTGTACGCCATTTGCTATAACCACAATTTCTTGAAAATAACATCCTTTAAGTGTCCACCACCAACACGCACGCATTCTTGTAATCGATCTTTAAAGTTTCTCATCACTCCTTGCAACATAACTACTGGGATTCTCACTATTTCTTCACGAATTTCTGTCTTCAGTGCGTCAATGTTACGTGTTTTTTTTTTTTGGGGGGGGGGGGTATACTTTTGAGATACCCCAATAAAAACTAATCACATGAAGGCAAATCAGAGTATCCTGAAGGCCACGGGACGTTTCTATTTCTCTACAAGACATGATTTCCAAACAAATTTTGCAGTTCCGTCATAGAGATTCGCGCAGTATGTGCTGTTGCACCATCTTGCTGAAACCAAGTTGTTCTGTTTATCCCAAAATTTCTTATTTGACCATGTAAGAAATGTTGTCTCATAACGATCTGCAGTAACAGTTTGCGCGCGATCATTGAAATCTTTAAGAAGTATGACCCAATAATTCCTTTAGAAGAGACAGCAGTCCAAAGGGTTACATTTTGTGAGTGCAGGAACCACTCATGAAGTTGCGGTGGATTCTCTTGTGCATAATACCGAAAGTTCTGCTTACGAAGCCATTCAAATGAAAGTGGGCTTCATCAGGCATCCATAAATTCGGAAGAACGTCGTTATTTTCGATCTCATTCAAAAAGCGATTATTTACGTCCTGCTGATTTAACTTATGCACAACCTGCAACTTGTAGGAGTGAAATTTTAGATCGTGTTTCAGTATTCTTCGTACACTAGAGCGATCCATGTTAAGTGCCAGAGAATTTCTCCGGACTGAACGTGTCGGGCTGTTCACTATAGCAACTTCAACTTTCTCAATATTTTCAGGTGTACGAATAGATTTTGGTTTACCTGGAGGTTTCTTCTTTAGTGTTCAGCCTATTTCTTCTGATTTGTGAACCCAGTCATTAATCGGATGACCAGAGGGCACAGGATCATGACGACGGAGCTGAAAATGACGAAGAAACTCCCTTCGGCGCTTTGACCATTTAGATTTTAAAGCAAATCCTCTTTGCTCACCAGTCCAACGTACCATCTTTACTAAATTGCAACTACCATGCTCAACAATAACATGAATTTAAACCTTCTGATATAAACCATGTACTAACAACAACAAAATTAAAATCTCCCGTTACTTTGATCCACCTTGTATTTCTCCCAAATCAGTTAATTATCATACAAGTGTTAAAGACAGCGTTATTTTGCTTGTAAAATTGTAACGCCAGGCTTTCAGTCTCTCTGAGCAAACATCCCTAATCGCAAAATGAAACCATTCTTAATAGATGCTACTGAATACTGAAGTATCATTCTGGAATTTATGTGAAATAGCAGCGTACATTTGGACATGTGCCTCTAGTCCTTTCTTGTTTAACATTCGTTGTTGTTTCATCTTCGTAGCATCAGTGATGACAACACGATCAAGCCGGAACATTATAGAATATATAGAACATTGTGGTAAGACAAAATTAAGAGGATAAATAAAAAGTATTACTCTTAATATACATTTTATTTAATGTGATTTTTCCCTTGATTATGAAGTGTCATGATTTTTCATATTAAGTCTTTAGGCAGACAAAACAGCATTGGCATTGATAATACCATTGAAGAAATGTGTTGTACACAGATTGTTTCCTCGAATTCTTCGGTAACAATTGTAAGATTCCTGTCCGGTGTTAGCATAAATTCTTCTGGTTCTGCAGAAACGGTTTCCGAATCATTCAAATAATGCCATTACATTAATCGATACAAGGCCTCCACTTAGCATACATATAATTTACATAGCAAAAAACAGGGTTGCTACAACGGAGTGTTACAAAATTAGTAATCTTATATTCCACTGAGGGTTACAGATTCAATATATATTTTGTGTGTATGTCTAATTTTAATAGGATGATAAGAGTCTGAACATGGAGAAATTACACCTTTGTGAGGTAAATTAAGTTAAATAAGCACTGCTCTTAAAATTCTCAATGGTTTTTCCTGAATTTGCGTGGACTATTTTATAAATCATGATAATTACTTCAAGTGGTTATTTGTATTGATAGCTTACGTGGTTGCGTCCATACAAAGTATTACGTCCAGCAAAAAGTGATAAAAGTTAGTCTTAAAAATGTGAATTCATGCACCTTTTTCTCAGAAAGTATGAGAGGTAGAGAGCTGAAATTTTCAGTACAATACATAGTTGAACTTTCTGAACCACATCAGTAATTTTATAATACATATTAATAATTAATAAAGCAACAACCCTGCAAAATTCACATTTTTGACTTTGCAAATGTTTTTTTAAAGTTTTAAAACGTATATACATAACTAATTGAGGTTCAGAGCATAGCTGATTATACTGAAACAAGCACGCAAAAGTGCAACTCTGCATTGCAAGTAGTTTCAGAGAGAATGTACATGAATTCATATGTTTTAAGAGTAAGTTTTATTACTTTTATACTGGATAAAATAATATTTATAGGCTCAACCAGATAAGCTATCAATTCAAATAACAATTTGAAATAAATGCTGTGATTTTCAAAATGATTCTTAAACATTTCAGGAAAAACCATTGAGATGCTTAAGAGCAGTGGTAATTTAACTTAATTTAACTCACTAAGGCGTAATATCTGTATGCTCAGGGCACTTGTTCCCTTAAATTTTCCCAACTTGGCAAGGTGACCCCGCTACCCTCAATCTGCACTCCTCCGTGGCCTTGGCTACGGCTGGAGGACGCAGTGGCCGGGCGATCAGGGTAACCCCACCATAGAGGAGACGCCCTAGGGATAGGAATTATATACTTGTGAGCCCTTCGTCGCCACGGTATTACATTCTAACTGATATTCAACGTATCACTTGATTTCTGCGCGAATCATTGTTGCACGTACGTATAACTGATCTGCTGTAGTCATTCAGATATTGGAGATTTCATTTAACAAAAATAAGCTTTGGTCGATGTGGTTTGCGTGGGAATTCGACTCGTCAATTGTTAAAAGGGATGCTTCACGTTTTAACGAATATTGCGGCTGTTGTCGGTATGACATTGTTTGCTGGATAACATTCTAGTCATTACAAATGAAGCTTCACAAGGACCTAAAAGTGCAGTGGTACAATTGAAACCATTAGTTTGTTATGTAAATGCGATAGCAACTAACAGAAGAAACTTCATTCAGCACCACAGCAATAACAATATAGGTATAAACTTCACTTCAGGGTACTGAGGCTAATTCGATAATCACATCTGCCCTAAGGACCCAGAATTTAAAATAACTAAGTTAATTTTCGAAACATGGTATTTTCTCTTCTTCCCCCCCCCCCCCCGGTCTCTTTCGTCTTTTTCCGTTTTGTCATTATTATTATTATTATTATTATTATTATTATTATTATTATTATTATTATTATTATTATTATTATTATTATTATTATTATTATTATTATTATTATTGTTGTTGTTGTTGTTGCTTTAACTTTTCCCAAAAAATATTTCATTTCTTCTTTATTGTTTCCGTTTAGGAAGATACGCAAGACTATCGGTTCAAGAGCATCCCATTTCTATAGGAATGTATTTGCATTTAACTAAATAGTGAAGAACGCGTTCTACTTTGTTCACTCTCTTGTTGAGTGGGTAATAATATATCTACATACATCCTTTTATCCGTTACGTCTTCATTTTTTGTAACCATTGCAACCTCTTATTTTCTACCTCCCACCTTTAGTTCTGCTTATTTCTGGTATCCTACTTCCATTAAGAGTTGTACAAGTCACACACACACACGCACGCCCGCGCACACCCCTTCCCACTACTCCCCCCCCCACCCCCCACACACACACTTGCACGCACATCATTTCTCGTTTTTAGTTATCTTCATTTGTTTCATACATATTTTTAGAATATAAGCCTTTGTAAGAATAGGTTGTAGAGGTAGAGAAAGGTATGTGAATTCAACACATCAGATTTGTTATTTTAGAACTATGCTGTTCTTTGTTTCTATATATCTACTTCTGAAAAACGTATGCCTCTGAAAGTTACTGAGGTAATCTTCATCCAAAGGGCTTCAACGTGTGTATTTCCGTATTGCATTTTATGTGTGACA
Source organism: Tenodera sinensis (assembly GCA_030765045.1). Lineage (NCBI taxonomy): Eukaryota > Metazoa > Arthropoda > Insecta > Mantodea > Mantidae > Tenodera > Tenodera sinensis. Next base: position 102,267,437 of record CM060966.1, on the reverse strand, counting down.
TCATACTCTCTATTTGAGGTACTTAAGCAGAAGGGAAACTAAAGATCAGCCACACTTTGTCTGATTATAACCATTTTTCATTGGAGAGAAATATTACACACTTCTAAATTTAAAACAATAAGAAATATTTCAGATATAGTTAAGGTTATAAAATACTTGGCATAATTGGTGTGCTTCGATAATGTCTGCATTTCCTCTGCAGTAGGATATTCTCTTTCTTTTACGCTTTAGAAGTAATGGAAAGGTCTTCTAGAATTGAAAAATAGTTGATTTAAGCATGTGGTATTTTCATTAAAATAATTTGAGTCATCAATGAAATAAAATTTTCTTTCAACAACAAAACATTACTCGAAGTAAAATGCCTGATTTAAAAGTTTGAGAAAGTTAACAATTTCAAAAAATGTTTCATGTAAAGGGTACTTCAAAATATTCGTGTTGCACCCTTGAAGACAAATTTAAACAAGTTTCGATTTACCAATTTTTTAGAAATAACTTTTTGGGGGTTGCGCGCGCTTGAAAACATGTACTTTGCGAAATGTTCACATTGAATTTTTGGGTGGAATGCAATGCTTCCTCTACTTAATATAAGCAGGGAAAACAATAACGCATTGAACGCATTGACGTAAAGCACTGCAAATACTTCAGCAAAAACTGAAAAGCACATGGTTTCGATTGCACAATGGATTAAAATCATCAGTAGCGATACACAACACTGCTCCTACTAGCACAGATGAAACACAAGGGAAGAATGGAAGGGAATGGGGGGTTCGTCAATGTACTTCAAACAAAAAAGGAGATTGTAAAATGTGCTCTATATATCAGCCATGACTACTGCTAGCACTAACGGTGGATACGCACCAACATTGTCCTCAGGGTAACAAAGAGTTAATTTCTGATCACCCAGGGAGGAATATAATGCCGTGTTCCAATTCAAAAGAGCATGGGTCGAACTCCGCTCTGCGCCCGCGGCATTATCATTTACTGTCCTAGATACCGGCTCTATCTATCTTATCTGTGTAACGCTGCCATGCCATTACATTAGGCACCCCTTCTGACTTCACCATAACATCATGGAAATGCATTAGGAGAAGTGCTTCTTTAACATTTCCTTATCATTTTACAAAATAGAGAAAATGAAGCGACTGCATTTGTAACTTAACTTTAAAGGACCTATGGCGAAATCTATTTGTTTATTTATTTTTTACTTTTATTGAGCAACATGGCGCTGCGGTAGCATGAGAGATTCGATTTCAACAGGTCTAGGGTTCAAATCTCAGGGTCGACTAACTTGATCGAAAATTTCTTTTCCGTGGTTTTCCTTGGTTAATGGTTGACTGCTAGGTTAGGTAATTTGGTTCGCGGATTTTTCTGTTACCCCTTTCATCACTACCTTTAATTTCCCTCTTTTTCACTGTCATGTTAGAAATGGGTGGATCACCCATTCTGATTCTGCTATGATCTAAAGTTTGCCTGTTCTACGACAGGCTACCGACTCAAGACAAAGAAAAGGGTACTCCAAACAAGAAACAGTTTTATTTTAGTTCCTCCATTCCTTGCGTGAGGTATTTTATTCCACATTGGACTATCAAATTTTGATGGAAGTCTAAAAAGGAGTTTAAAAGCAAAAGGCCAAGGGGCTCTGAATAACATTAATACAGTCGTGGGAAAACTCGGCAGATATATGGAATTAAGATGTTCTGCAAAGTTCAGGGATATAAGTGTTAAAGATAAGCCATAATTAAGTGAAATAGCACAGTTTAATTACTTGGGATAATCCTTATAAGTAATTTACCTCCAGATTTTGGCAGAATTGAGTCATTACTAGATTTATCTAAACATCTTTCCATGCCTCCATAAAAAGGAGACAAGGAAGTTGCCTAACCTCTCACTAACTCATGTTCTCTCTTCGCTAGTCACTGCATTAAGAAAAAGAAAGCACATTCGCTCCTTGGTAATATAGTTTAGGTCTCTGAAGTCATCGCCCCAGGAATACCAGCTAACAGAACAAACAGCTTAGCCAACCTAGCGCTTACACAAACTACACGAAGTTTAAAACCCAGCTAAATGGTATTTTACACACACACACACACACACACACACACACACACACACACACACACACACACACACACACACCTTTTTTTTTTAGAAGGTAAGGTCACCCATCAAACGGCATGTATACTTTAGTCCAGTTTTGCGCTTACTGAAATGGATTGCTTACGTTCTTAGAGAGAGGAATGCGCAAAATTCAAAAGAACGGCGGTTTAAGGGACAGAACGCACTCCTTACTGAAATAAACCTCAAACACACACGACTCGTTTACTGAGGGCGAATTCGGTTTCCAGCCGATTTTACAAACTTTTTATTAGAGTACATATAGAATATAATTCAGTATACGTCTCTTATGGCCGCCTCCGTAGCGCAGCTGGCAGCGCGCTTGCCTGTGGCGCGGAGGACCCGGGTTCGATCCCCGACCTCTGGGAGGTCTGGCATGGGGTGCACTCAGCCTCGTTAGGTCCCGAGGGGACCAATTGAGGAGCTACTTGATGGAGAAGTAGCGGCCCCAGGTCGAGAAGACCGCTTAACTGGCCGGGAGGGCTCGGGGCGCTGACCACGTCCCACCCTCCAGTACTGCACCTCACCAATGACGCCTGTAGTGGGCAGAGGTGGGGGCCGCAGCGGCTGGGCGGTAGGCCTTGGTCCTTCGTGGGCTGTCGCGCGGGGTTTACATTTACATACGTCTCTTATAAAATGAACTTATCGAATAAAAGAAAGTGGTGGATTCTTGTACTAAGAGTACGGGTTGGCTGCCAAAAATTAGGCAAAAATAAGGTTACGCCTCATCCACCATGGAGTCAGTACAAAACACATGATATGAAATAACGGTTTATTTAAATTTTTGCGTAAACCACGTCTCGTGTATCTCAATTCATAGTAGCTTTTGCCATTTAAGTTATAATATTAAAACCCCCAGCAAAGGATTGAAACTGTCTTAAAAGGCTAACTCAAGCACGAAAATTCACGAAGTGGCAATGGCATAGCGCCTGGCATACAAGTCGTGCTATTGAATTCAGAAGCTGATTTTACTCACGTCTCGAAATAGCTGAAGGGAATTACGACTGTGTTGTGTGCTAGCCCCATTGCGCCTCGGCAATGTACAATATTCTTTTGCTGATTAAAACTTAGAACCAGAATTCACAACAAATTAATTATAAAGTCCTTGAGGGTTTAGGACATTAAAACTGAAATGACTTTTGGTTCTCTGCATTTCGCAATAAAACTGGTACAATGACTTCTGTCCCACTAGACTAAAATGATGTAGTGTGCTATTATGAATGCCGACTCCCTTCATTCTCCTCACGTATGCTGTCGCACGATATTTTGTACCAGTCATTCACGATGTATTCGACAGACAAGAACGTCGATATGCTTTTAATCTATGGAGAAGCAAGAGCCATGCACAAGCACCTCATCTATACCGAGAGAGATGTCCTCTTAAACAACAACATAAAATTAAGTAAAACAATTAGAATTAAAATAACAGGTTTAAGCACAATAATTGTTTAGCCAATGCTCTTTGGTATATTACACGGTAGGAAAAAATAGCACCTACAGGGGATTCGAACTAGACAGACATGAATTTTTTTTCACCACGGGTGTACAGGTTTCACATATAATGCTGATTATTTCTTACATTTAAATTTCTGATTATAGTTCACATATGCTAATCGTTTCCGACACCAGGTAAGACACGAAGGCATCTACACCCAACTATGCCATTTTACAAAAGTAGGACATTTCTTATCGGCTCTTCATGCAATACCACCATTAGTGGAAATTCCTTGTACAATATGAGGCATCAGCAAGAACGTATGCAAATTGAGAACACCATATTTAAATCAGCCATACACTGATTGTAAAATTGAAATAGTAGGATATTCAAAATTATTCCCGTGAATGTACAAAATAGCTTGAGTCACTTAACACAGTCCCTGGCCCCTTTAGAAAACATGCTCAAGAATTAACATATTAATCCGTGGCACCGTTGGAAAATATGATGAAGGATTAGCATGCTGGTTTGAAAGATTGATGCACTTGTCAATTATTGTCTATAAACTTTCATTTGTTTGCTAATTTATTGAATGTACACACGTGAACCATTATGTTCTCGAGCTGGAAGTTTATAAGGTTCAAATCCATGTGAGACAAAACAGTAGATGCATAGTTATTTTATCGACCATTAATGCCACTAAAATCTCGGTTACGGCCTGTAATTTTATGAAAAATTCGAAGTTAAGTGTAGTTACAAGGTAATCAAAGTGTTATTGCGTGCTCCAGTAAGTGCACGGCAAACTATATATTGCTTTAACTTACCATTAGATGAAAATTTTACAATTATCGACTGCACGGTTGTTCAACCAAAGCGCTACTCTGCTTGAATTTGAATAGCCAACACGTTGTTGGTAGTGAATTGTTAGGTTTGTAAACTATGGTCAAGTTCTTCTTTGTGTAACTTAATCGCAGGCACTGTCGTGTAATACACTCCTAAGATACTAAGCTAACCTAAATTCTGCGGCACAATATGCAGGTCAAAGCATACCGCCAACCTCCGTGTCCCCTATTTCCACATAGAACAGGCGTCATGAGTGGGGTGCAGTAGTGGAAGGTGGCCCATGGTTAGCTCCCCGATGCCATCCCGACCAGTGAATGCGGTGTGCGCAATCTGTAAACAGAGTAGTGGGCAGAGGACGAGGAATGGTATGACAGTGAGGAAGAAGATGAAAGGAAGGTGATGAAAGGAAGGTGATGAAAGAAAAGGTGATGATGAAGCAGTTTGTGGCATGAATGGATGGGAAAACCAAGAAAACCACCAAGAAGCCGCTTCGTCTACTACAAATCCTAGATACGGTCCACCGGAACCGAGTGAGTGAGTTGTGTTTAAGGACCCGTCAACTAGGTCATTAGGACCCAAAGTCCAAAAATAAAAACAAGTAAACAATTAGTAAAAACTCACCCTTAAAAAGTTAAAAAGTTAAAGATGAAATAAGTAAAAAATGAAAGTTAAAAGCACTAAAACTTGACTTAAAACTGCTAAAAGTGAGTACAGGTAAAAACGTAATTTACTAAAAACTTAGGGGCTCTAATGACCTAGCTGTCGACGGGCCCTTAAACCTTTATCACTCACTCACTAAAAACTTATGCTGGTAAAACAGTTAAAAAGATAAAAACACCAGAAGTAAAACATCCTAAACTTCCAAATCCACCAAGATAAAAAAAATACACCTTACACTTGCTTACTAACATCAATATTGGCAACAAACCGCACCACTGCAGTTACAGTCGTTGCCTAAAGCGGAATCTGGGATCAAAACCAGGCAACGGCGCCATCTATTGTAATCAAGAGAATCTGAAAATAAAAGGCACGAGAAGAAAACGTGGCAACGGTGTACCACAATTTCACCTTGTAACTTTAAACCGCAAACAGTCATCCATTGGCTAAGAAATGCCTTTTATAAAGGAAGAAACTCAAGCCCGGCGATAAGTGGCCACAGAGATAAAACCATGTCACAGGTTAATCTAATGAGCATAGCCATGGCATGCCAGAAATTTAAATGTTGCAAGGTCACGAAGGTTAACCACGGGAAACGAACTCGAGATCTCCCGAATGCGGGTTATAGACATTATTTCCTGAGCCATCCCCTCGGTTATTCTTTTATTTTGTTAATCAAAATAGGCATTTATAGAAATGGTTTTATTACTTATTTTGTAGATACAATGGGAATAGGACAATGCAGTGAGCTTATACGACATTAAAATCTTTTAAGATCTGCTCGCTATATGATGGCTTTGAAATTCAGTTCCCTTTGCATGATCAGCAGGAAAATCTTATATCTTGTACACACATGACCTTGTCTATTCACTCTTGCACACTTTTTTTTTACAAACGTTTATTCAAGAAATATATTTCTTAAGCCCGTTGTGTATTGCCAGGATCATAAGAGTGCCGCTGGAGTTCTTTTACATGGGATTGCAGCAATTGGTGGAATGAGTGGCGGAGGAAATCGGGGAACGCGGAGAAATTCCGCCCAAACGCCGCTTCGTCCATCTGGCGGGTCCCTGGGACCGAATCGGCCTTGGTGATAGGCGCTCGACTACGGGGTACTCGTACTTGTGCATTTTGTTTACATTTCATTCCTACCGTTGCTTTCCTATCGAACTAGTCACCAGACTGAAAACTTAGTATTCCGTAGACTGCTAACGGTTAGATGCATTTATACACCTTGAATTTATTTTATCTCTCTTTTCTTTATTCGCTAGTGCATAGCACGCAGCAATCGAAAAAGGCTTAGCGTGAAAATTGAAGCTGTTTTTCTCTTCCGAGTCTTAGCAGCAAGTCCATAAGGTAATCATGCTGGAAAACCGTGTCGTCAAATGGTTAGAGAGTCGATTACATTGCAGTGTAATCTGTTAACTGCTGCTGCCGACGCTACAGGCTTCCCGCTTTTCCTCCGGAACGAATTACTCGGCTTGGATATTGAAAACTTACTCTGAATGAGCCTCACGTACGTTTATCTTTTCTCGGCGTGTTCCCCGTCGACTGCACACCAATGCGAGAGATGGGCGTTTAAAAAGATAGAAAAAAGGGAAAGATAGGAAGAGCAAGACAGAGAGAGAAATATTTACACATCCTCCGCAGGTTTACGATTCAATTTCCTGATAAAAGAAATAATACTGAAAAGTTGGAAATGGATTGAACTCGATGCTTCATGTGCGGAAAGAAAGACGGGCTTATTTGATGTTAACTCTCCCGGAAATGCTTGGGCACGTTCGCAGTCCAATGCGGATCTATTAAAGGCGTGAGCTGGATTCATATTTTGCAGATTCTATTTACTTGTAGTTAGCAGATACAGAACATAAAGACCACCGTTTACAGTTCTTCTTCCTCATATATTCCTCCTATTTCGACTCCCTTATTCCAACCTTTGAAGTGTAAGTGAACAGATATCGTCATCATGGGTGACTCGATATAAACAAAACCAGAGATTGGCTATCTTTCTCAGTGCCTGGGTTGAAATATAAGCAGATGGATTGAGTTGCCCTACTTCAATGCTGAAGGCACAGCGATAGATAAATAGTTTGGACGTGTGAATTTTTGAGAGCGTTTTGACATTAAAGATATGTAATGAATATGTCAGTTAAAACAAAGTAGGATGGACTGAAAATCTACAACTTTAGAGGATTTCTAGAAAGCCCTCAAAAGAAAATAAACAATGTAGAGGCTTTAGAAGCCGATCATTTTTTGTTGTTGGTTTTTGGTGTAATAAATAGCAGCACTTCGTAAAAGTGAAAAAAGGAAGTTATTGTACATAAAAGATAGAAGAACAGTAAATTGCAATTTATCCAGTCCAATATTTCAAAGGTATTATAAATGCTTAGAAACAGAAACAAAGAAGACAAAACGGTTAATAGTATACAATTATTAAGCCTTGTCCTTAAATATAACGCAATAACAGTTTTTCCATCGCCACCGCCTACAGACGAGAGTTTCATACAAATATCAACTGTGTTAGAACCGGGCGCAGTAAACAGTAAAAAGGCAAGGAATTGAAATGCTGTCTTAGAAATAAAGACAAAAAGCGGAGGCATCTTATCACATAACCTGCTAAATTATTACGCAACGAAAACTTTTAAATAACGCCTTCAACATTTTAACACTTTTTACAGCAATGGCTAAATTTCACAGTATGCATGCTTCATAAAAGCATAACCTTCTATGAAGTTCTACCAAACTAAAATATCATAAGTACGTAATAATCTAGTAAACCACGTACTTAGGAGTGGATACCTTTAACAAATCTTCACTGGCTAAAATCTGAAATTATTTGATGCATTTAAAGTATTTGAATACCTTTAATGTCACTTAACACAACTTGATTAAGTTCAGGCAGGGAAAACATAAGTTAGAGTGGTCTTTTAGTGTACACAAACGTTCCAATTTATAGTTAATTCTAATTAAATCACCTTAAAGTAAACTGAAATATGTATTATTTATTGTTTATACAGTATAATCATATAGCACTGCCTCAGGCAAATATGTGACTTTTCAGAGCCATAAAGGAATCTGAATAAGACAACACACAGATTATAATCTTCTATAATTATAGAATAAATTGCTGATGACTAGAAGAAGTACTAAGAGTGATATTGTTTTCGTCATTGATGTAAAACTGGAGCAGCTTATTTCTTGTCGACACGAACCATTCGGAGGATATAATTATCCTTCCCAGCATTCGCCTGATGAGTCGGGAAAACCCCGAAAAGGGGTCAGGAAGGTTGGTCATGGGAATCGAATCAACGAGCTCCCAAATGCGAACCTGATGCGTCACCATGGAGCTATTTCGCTGAGTGACTGTTGCAAAACTATTTCAACATCTTTCCCTCCTATGTATACATTGTCTATTAGTATACGTATGTGCACAAGTTTCTATCATTCGTTAATGAATCAAACACTTCGGATTTGATGTTTGATATTCTTGTGCTTGGGGAGCTCTGTAAATATATTTTGAGCTCCAGTTACCATTTGCAAGATAGACGTCAATAATTTTTGGCCACATAAAACGATTCATGTTTTAAGAATAACAGCAGCTATGCTACACGTCTGAGAATGAACTAAATGGAAAGGTTATGAAGACAAGAAGCATCTTCCCACCTCCGTCTACTAGAGAAGTTAACAGAAACGCGGTTACACAACCTAAGTAGAACATAATTCTTTGTTACATAGAGAAGTTTGCGCTATCGACTCTGGATGTTATTCAGGCATTTAGTACTTAAAATAGCACAAAATAGAGCTAAAAGTAAATTGGTATAATAATGTAAGAGAAAGCAAGAAAGACAACGCGATACAGTAAGATACACAGATGGTAATTCTGAACAATGGACATCGATATTCAGTTTTTACTTTGGCGCTTTACTCGAAGCGCTCCTAGCACTAGATTTCAAGGCTCAAGATAAAGTTCACGAATAGTACATGGAATTGAAATATATACATGGACACTTATTGAGCAGTCTCAAGTTTAAAGTATGCACAACACTAAGAGCAGTTCAAAAATATGCCTTTCCACGAATTTATGATTTTTAGCACAAAAGTTGCATCTACGTAATTGCAATTTATAGGAACTTAAGGTTATGAATATTTGGTTGCAGTTGGCACAAATTGGTAGATAATGCCAATAATATTTTAAAACTATACCTACAACACAAAATATCCACAATATTGTAACAACAAAACCGCCGTTGGTGCGAACTCTTATACATTAATTACTTAGGCAATACTAATCAATAAACATACAGAATGCAACACTGGGCACAGACAGTCATTTCAATGTGATAATTTTGATAGGTATAAAATTAAATAAATGCTATTATTTAACAGATACTACATGTGATACGTTAAAATTTAGGATTATTATTATAAATGGGCCTCCACCTGTAGGACATGCTAGGCGCTTTGTATTTCTAACTTAATCCCTGAGATGAAGGTGATATCCGCTGGGCAAGCAGATGTGGATGGCGATGTACGCTAGAAGGGCCGGGGTCCTTAACTATTCCAGCATCACACCATTCCTGATGTCGTTAATTCTACTTGTGTCATCCTCCTTTGTCTAGTGGTAATATGTTAGCCTCTGGTTACCCAGGTCACGGGTTCAAACCCGGGAGAGGGCGATGATTTGTTCGACTGTAAAGAGTCTTAGCAATGTTACCTTCGGTGGTGCCGTGTCGGAGATCTGCAGCACGTAAAGGAGAGGCCTCTGAGCAAACTTAAGTGGTCTTTCAGGCCTAACATAGGAGACGCTGAGAACCATAGTAGCTACAGTGTCCATAAATAAATACTCAATTTCAATTTACTTAGCTTCCCGCCACCTGAGGATGCTAAAAATAGACGAGACAATTCCGCATACGTAACATATTACTCAGCATATTGCCACATGAGCGCTGTTTCGTGTCTGCGATTATGAGGGGACGTTGCTAAATCGTTTGACCCTGCACGGATCTGTGCGACCCCCATGGGACAACGTGGGCCGTTTGTGCTGAAATGTACACGCATTATGGACCAACCTGATTAGAACGGAACTGAACCTAGTGTTAGTGTAGCATATTGCTACTTTGGGCATGGATAGAGAAGTGGAAGAGCTGAACATATGCATTTCCTTGCTAAGACTTACGGAGGGATTGAATGCACACACACAAACACCCGGCCACACCCACCCCCCTCCCCCACACATAATAATGGGTGTAGTCGGATATTTTCTGTAGCTCCGAGAGCTGAATATCAGATCCTTGTTGAAATTTTAGATACCAGCATAAAACTTACAATGATTGATCAACAGTAGGACCAGGTTTGAATTTTTAAAAATAAAAAAAATTAAACAATGTAGCAAAAATGCACAAATCATAATTTACATTTGTTTAACATTTGATAAACTTGTACAAAATTATTCTAGTAGAAAAGTTTATAAATTGTGGTATTAATTAGGGTTTAAAATGAAATGTATGTATATTTAGTTGAAGGTAGCAGTAAGCGACTAAATGAAATGTTATTTTTTAAAATAACTTGTAAAGTATAATTTTATAATGATCATTAGGGTTGCCGTCTTTAAATTGTTAGGTTATGAAATTTGTTGTAAATGTTAGCACATTGATTACCTGATGATTATTTGAATACCGATTCTAATTGGTATTCTTGCATAAACTACACACAAATAATAGTCTTTCTCCAAACTACTGCACTTTAACACTTACACAACACTGTCATCTTTTCCACCAATTGCTTATTTGGTGTGCCTATTTTAGTACCACGTCTTGTTTCTTTGCTATGTCCATTTTTAATTTCACTGGGACTAGGACTTCGTTCTCTTCTCTTCAAAACAAATTTATCCACCACTTCTTTAAAAAATCTGATGTATTGCACTCACGTGATTTTCTCTACTCTTGTACAAACCATTATTACAAACCCTTATTCTTATATCTTCTTTGTGTCAGAAATTAGCCTATTGCACGTGTTCTTGCACGTGCAACGAGAATATGGAAATACAGTAGTGTTTGAGCGATATTCAAATCCTTTAAAGCTTTCAAATTCCGTTCTCCTTGCACGCCTAACGTATAAAAACATGAATAGCGATATTCCATTTGACAGAAGTATGTTCTCCAGAACTTATACAAATAACAAGGAATATCTCCGAAATGGTACACTCAAAAAAAAAAAAAAAAAAAAAAAAAAAAAAAAAAAAAAAAGACACAAATTGTGTGTTTTAGCGAGTCCTACATTTTTTGTGAAGTAAGATCTTGTCTACCTCTTAACGTTTACGGGCTATTCAAAAGTATTCCAGAGAAAATAGAACTACATAGGCTATAGCCAGAAAATTCAAGATGTACATTTCAAAATATCTCAAACATATGGCATTTTAATCAAAATCGTTAGAGCCATTTTCAAGAAAATCAAAACTATCGAAACATTTTGCATGTAAAGGGTAGCTTAGGGTGGAGCAATTTTCTTCAAAATCTTCGCGTCGTATCCTTGAAAGACATTAAAATTAAATGCAATTTTCGTTTTTGAGTTATGCTGTCCACAGACACACAAACAAACACACACCACACACACATACACAAACGCGCGCGCGTGAGGAGCTTTTTCTAAAAATGTTTTTTTTTTGATCCAGGGGGCTTCAAAACATATTTCCGGTGAAATCTTGACATCGAATTTTTGGGTGGAACACAATACTTAGTAGTAGAGGAAGTAAATCCATATTTGGCGCCAATAGCTTTAAGTGTCATCTCTGTGTTTGCTTAAGAAGAAATCTTAATGTTTAGCAGCGAAAACTTTAAATTAGTCCATTGCTTATTAAACCAATCACAGGAGAACCAATTAATGGGGATTCTTACCGAACCTCTTCATTTTTTTGCGTGCAGTAATTTGATCTGAGCAAAAGAGATAAGCAATAAAGTGCTGGATATACTCTTAGATAAATGTGGAAAATTCTATGTGCCAAAGTGAAAGAGCGTTTTCCATATACCAGGTGGTTCACCTGTGCCTTATTATTTTCGGAGATAGGCAAAACTTCATACTCTGAAAGCAACAAGGTTGGAATTACCGTGCTTGTCGACCATTTAGTAGTCATGGAAATCTAGCCTACTCTTCATGGGAAAATGAACCTTAGACCTTCCAAAAGCATGTGCAGCTAAGGTCTATTTTCACATGAAGAGCAGGTTTAATTTGCATGACTACCAAATGGTCGACAAGCACGGTAATTCCGAAAATAAGGAACAGTTGAACCGTTTGGTATAAATGTATACATAAAAGTCAATCTTCTATTGTAAGCCCGAGAGGAACTTTATAATTACCTGTGCGTGATTTTAAGAAAAATTATATTTTATATGATTAGATGTCATTATTAAAAACATAATATGTGCTCCAAATGTCTAATTTCAAATATATGAAACAGTAATACGCTATAACAGAATTATGCTTCATACTGAAACATATGAAACAATTGTTTCACTTGTCAAAACTGCAATTAGATAAAAGGCAGCATTGACGAATAATGTAGGTACAGGAGGGGGTACAATATTGGAATACCTGGAGATCACATGTTTGTATTTTAAACTCATATATAGACATTTTTGCATAATCATGAACTTAAATCACATTCAGAGGAAGCTTTATTCAGGTTTTGACATTTGACATTTGACATTTTATGAGAGTGTTGCTTCACAAAATGTTGCGCGGATGAATATTAGCTTTTAAATAGTATTGCAAGCGTATAATATGTATACATGTGTATACAATTATATGATCATTTACAAAAATTTAAGCCCTCAAATTTTACCTTATACTAACACATTATTACTACCCAACGAAATGGCTTCCCGGTAACGTGTGAGGCTCGCATTCGGTAGGTCTTGGGTTAATTTATCGTCGACTGTTTCCCCTGTATGGTAGGCAAAAAAGGGCTGGTTCCTTATCTATCACGTATACTTTTCCATCTTTTCTGTTTCATTCCATTTCCTTCTGATCTTTCAGGTGTGCTTCTAAGTTTCCTGGCGTATTATGATATCGGACATAAAACTTGCATGCTTGATCAACGAAAAGAATATTCCCGTGAACTTCAGAGACTGCTGTTCGGCGGGTTCGTTCATAACCTCTCTAGAGAGTTCTGCAGTGGGACAAGTCTTCGAAATTAGAATTTCTAAGGACCTCCGCGCGTCTTTGTAGCCTGTCTGCCTCCACTTCATCCCTTCTTCCTGGAAGGTGGTTGACATAGTAAATATATGTGGGTCGTAGTGCGCGTCTATATCTATAATCCTGGCATTATTTATAAACATTAAGCCCCTAAATCTTCTTATTCTTCTTGACTTCCTGGCATAGGCAAACAAGTGTCTGTACCGCCTTCAATGTCCTCCAGCCATCGTTTCCTGAGTCTGCCTACCGATCTCCTTCCTTTAGGATAATATCACATTGTTAGTAAGTCTGATATCTGGCATTCTTTGACCTTTTGCTTGAAATCTTAAGCTTTCATTTATATTAAACATTTCTAACTCTTCTATTATACTTTTTTTTGGTTATTAGGCCTCTCTTCGTATATCCCTTCACACTTCTTAAGAATTTTACTACTGAAGCCTGTGTTTTACTTTGTTACTTTTTAGTTATATAATGTCCAAATCTCGTTTTCATATGCTAGAATAGGTACAGCCATGAGTTAAATTCTTCCTTGGACTAATATGCATTTACCGTCTACTAGGGAAATACTAGTATGAATGATGAGCGATGAAGGAATTAAATGAAAGGTTATTCTAGTTGTGGAGATCACTACAAGGCTATCAGGAAACATTTAGCAGTTTGAAATTACCGATAAATATAGCCAAGCATTAAATTAGTTTACTTTTCAGGGAACAGGATTAAAAATTGCGGCCATTTCTTTCATCCGCTTTCCGTGCTGCTACATTCTTCATTCCGACCATTTCTTAGAAGCCACCAGCAGCACAAACTCCGGGCAACAAAGCCTCCCTTTCATCTCTCCCTTGAAATACTGATTCCGTGGTGGAAACATCCTTAAACTTCCCTGGCACAGGAAGTCAGTGTCACAGACAAATATCTTCCGTCTCTGACCAGCGAGCCCAAACTTTGTTGTCTCTTGGTCCATCTAACCAACATACGGAGAAAACATAGAAACTCCTACAGAAGACGGAGTGGACAGCGGATCGTGTAATCCTCCACGAAGCAAAGTAGAAGATGCAGCCGGGCAAGAGAACAAAAGGGCCTTGTTGAATGAACTCCCACCGAAACTTTCTCCGTCTTTCATCTTATAAATGAGTTTCAGGGATGAGTTATACGTCTGCTCCTTTTGCAAATAATTCTAAAAAAGTACATTAGGGCATTAATATATTTACTACATATTAAAGATTGAAGAAAGAGAGAAAGAAAGAATCAAAGCAAGAAGAAACAAGGAATCAGATTGTAACAAAACGAGCTTAATCAAGACATGTCGGTATTGATTTCATTGCATCAACTTGAATTTTTCTGTAGTAATATCACGAGAGGTTTTCATATGATGATAATTTTGTGAACGTGAACCGCAAAAGGAATTATTCGAATATGAAAATTTCGAGTGGTACTTGTTCATGGTATTCCGCGAAATAATTAGTAATTAGTTTATTTAATTCTATTTAATATTAATAGTGATTTCAAAGTAAACATACAATAAGATTCCTACATTTTAACTCGGATTTATTTTCACAGTTGGCACTAGTCCAGGAAACTGTAAAAGCAACAATTTGCAGGGAAATGTGGAATTAAACATATAACGAATATAAATGAACGAATTTGCGTTAGTAGGCTATTCATTAAAGGTAGGTCTGCTATTTTAAAATCACAGATGTTTGACTACCCTCTTCAATTATTAAAATATCAATATTCTCACAACTAATATATATTTTTAAACTATACCTTGATAGTTTATATTTCATATTAAGAATTAGTGTATCATTAAGAATGCTTTATTTTTTTTAATTTTTAAATCCTCCGTTATCAATAGGACTAATTTATTTTTCCTCCAGCAATTTCCATGTGTCTAATTCGTCAAATATTTTGCGTCATTTTTGAATGGCCCGCTAATTGTTTTTACTGCAAATGAATACTTCAAATATTCAGAATTGTAAGAAAAGGAAGAGTGAAATAATCAAAGCGATAATACCACGGCCAAGAAGGATAATCCAGAATGAGTGGAATAGCCCACTTCAAGCAGTGATTTAGTTCAGAATGAATTTTCTCTGACTATGAATATGAAAGATAATAGTTTGCTGTAACTCAGTCTTAATACGTATATTGACAAAATTGAAGTACAGACTCATATCGCAAGTAATGATGTAAACAGATAAAGTATAAATATTTAATTTCAGGAAAATATTTTAATACATAGGCGAGCAAACTATTTACCTAAATTTTTTATAGGGAACTTTTATTTTAGTATATTAACATTCACTACAATTTTAATAATTATAAATATAAATTCAGTTAATTTCAATACACAAATTAAATAAGAATAACAAATTTTCACAAAGTAAGAATTGAATTATTGTACTTCTCGAATTCTGCTTTTTATGGCTTTTCTTTCACTGTTACGTCCTTCCCACATACCTATAGAAGCAGTCGAAGTATTCTATTGCTGTAGTACAAAATATGTTTAAGGTAAGCTATGGAAGGAACTAGCAAATCTAGAAAACGTGAACCGACCACACTGATGTAAAACTTTCCATGAGTTTTCCTTGTCACTAGGCGAATGCTGATGTGGAATCTCTACTCCGGATTCCCTTCCTTTATCATTTCACTCCCACGTCATCTTTCAAGTGTAGCTATTAGTGTGGTATATTCCGGCAGATGCGGGTAGATGGCACAGAAGCATGCGCTCTGTAAAAACCTCCTGACCTCCCCTCCTCCCCCCTCCATTGATATTGCTGCTCGGGCCGCAATGGTCACCTTGTTACCCTCTCTCTGGGTGAAAGAAATCTTCTGTGGTGCGCTAGTTGTAAGATCCCTCCAACAGTTGGGGACTTCTGTGCCTCTCTGTGCTCAATCACAATACAAACCCAAAGATTAACACCACTGTAATCCAGTAAACTTCATTGTTGAGAAAATCTTCCAAAGCTATGCTGACGATATGATCAGAGTGGATTTAGGAAAGGATGATTATGTATTGAAAATACTTTTACATTGAAAAAAGTTAGAGGAGAAAGAAGGAAGAGCAATTTACAAACACGTAATGGCTTTGTAGACGTTCACGAGTTGTTTGCCTGAGTTAACAGACACAAATTATGGAAAATATTGACTGAAGGACATCCAACGAGCCTTGTTGAAGCGTCAATTAATTTTACCAAGATACGATATAATAAAATTATAGATGTATATTAAAGGAATAGGAGCAACTGAGACTAACACTGGGTTAGAACAAGGGTGTAGCTCATCTACTTTTCCTTATATATTGATTACAATTAAATTGACAGTTTTAGTGAAGTCAGAAGCAACATGTATAAATAACCTTTTGTTTGCAGACGATCTTACAGAAATCCTTGTACGAGTTAAATTTTGTAAATTGTAGTATTTCTTATATGTGTAACAAACAAAAAGATTATAGTTTTTAAAGGAAAAAGTCCACTTCGATTTATATTTGTTCTACACATAAGGTCAAAATAACGTTAATGTAAAAAGGGATATTGAATCTAAAATAATTTAATTGCAGGCAGTATAAAGTATACCGAGAACTTTAAAAAGCAACCTAGCCAAAGAAACAAAAATAAAACTCTCCAAGATTATGGTAATGCTCACAATATTGTACGGCTGTGAAATTTGTGTTCCAACGAAGAAGCACAGAGATTCGTATGCAAGTAAAGTGTTGAAACAAACTTGGCACGATTAAAGATGGGAAAATAAGGGAGGAACAATTACTAGAATATTTGTAGAATCGAACAGACAAAAATGGATTGAGCACATGAATCGAATGAGTAAGGAGAGATATCCACTAGCTGCAAAGAATTACCAAGCAACAGGACGACTAGATACACGTCCTGTAAATCGTTGGGTGATATTTTCTGACGGTGGAACTCCTAATATTTGCAGTTCTTTATCGTCATCATCATCATCATCGTTATCATCATTACATTCAACTACATTCAAATCTTTGATGCCAAGATTTCTTTGGAAATACATATTTTGAGAGATTTCGATTCTAAAAACACAATAAAAAGAGAGAGAAAAAGAAAGATCGCTGTAACTCTAGAAATGACATCAACTTTGTGTTTAAGTTAAATTTTTCCAAGTAAGGGAAGGTTCTGATGCACTAAAATACCCTTCGTGTGTAGCACTTGATATACTATTTTCTTAAATAAGGCTATAATGGTTTTATTAAAATAAGAGGTTATACCTCTGAAATTGGGCCAAGGTTCTCAAAAAAGGAATTTTTTGCATATTAATAACGCTTGTTCTTTCTAGAATGACACAGTGGAACTATTTTGCACTAATGTGATTTTAAACACCCACAACGTGACAACATTGCACGCGCGTTTGTGGCTGAGACTGCACTGTTATTTCCACTTAGATCCATAGATACTACCGGAATGTGCTATGTGATCGGGACGCAAAACCTTTTAAGCATCTCAATTTAAACAATTTAATGTTAAGGTTAATCAGCAAATAAAAATGCAGAAGTCATGCGGCGAAGCGCTTTGGTACAGTTTAATATTGTAAATAATAGGAGAACAAAAGGAGTAGTAATAGGAGGTTAAACGAAAGGACATTTGAAAGAGGACACTACAAAAATTACAAAAGACCCACGGTCATTAGCCGTTTCCGAGATGTCTGTGTGTTTGATTTGAACTTCAAAACATTATATGAGCTTTATAGATCAAGCTGAATACGTAGTTGTACAAGGAGTCGATTATTAGTAGCCACATTTGAACAATCCCTCTCAAAAATATAGGTACACCTACATGTTTTAAATCTGAGCGAGGGAGCATTGCTTAGAAATATATTTTACATAAAATTAAGTTTACTAAAGTAAATTTACTGCGGAATTAGGAGTAATAAAATGTGTTCAGGGTATGTTATGGTTAGTATATGATCAAAATGAACTCAACGTTTTGAGGTAAATGCGGACACATGCTTACGGAGTAACACACACATAGAGTTTATTTCAACTTTTTTTAAATTCAGCGAGTCTCAAAACTGAACATTCGGTAAAATCTCAGCATAGGATTTTTGGGTGGAATGCAACACTTCCTCTACTTCTCGCATATTGTTTCTTAGCTTATTAAAACTATCGTATCTTATTTCAATATCCTTGGCACGATTGTTTTCTAGAGTCTAAAGAAGCATTATGTAACGTAATCTATGGTGAATCTTTTTCTTTAACTAAGCCATTGAAGCTGTTGAAGTAAATCTTTCCAATATGTAGAGAATAAACTGTTTTCCTTTGTTTCTTTGTCTGTTCCTTTTCCTGGAAGTGCGTCTGTCTATATATCAACTCATTCATCTTGTCAATCCTTCGTACTGTTTTATATGTGGGCCTTTTTTTATTTTGTAACTTAAAGCCTTTTGCTGCCGAAATGAGGCATCATTTTTCACAGCTAACGCGTAGCGCCTTATAACTGTCCGCAAAGATTTTCTGGTCGAATTCTGCCTTTCTTCCTGCGAAAACTTTCCCCCCTTCGTTACTTCTTGAAGTCGAGGCAACCGAAAGTTTATTTACCAGCAATGGAGACCAAACCGGGGCGTTCAATGTCAGAAGCTGGAAGACTTATGAGTTAGTTTGGGAGAGAGAGAAGGTTTAACATTGAAACATAGGATATGTAGTTGCCCCTTTGATCCTGGAAGTATAACAAGAAGTCACGATTCTGTGGAAAACGGCATGCTACTGATGGACCCGGAATCTTTCTAGGGGGAAGGAGGGGGAGCAAAGTTCAGTGCCTATATTGGCTTCTCTCCCAACATCAATTGCCATGCCATCCGTTGGCAAAGTACGAGGGGACGACTGCCAATAAATAATCCCAAGAAGAAACCAACTTATTGGACCTACCCTCTCTTTGGTTAATTAGCTCCAAAGCAATTAGTAAGGTGGCCTCATTTGTAAAATGCCCAAGCGTAACCCATTTTTTTCCTCTATTTACTTTTATCCTGCCGTATTGTAAAGCCATGCTAGGGTAATAAATGCTCCCATCTATCAACAATTAATAGCAATGCATGAGCATCGTTTGTTTATTCTTAGTTTTGCTAACAGCAAATTAAATTAAAGCAATAATGGCACGACTACGTTACATATTATAATGTATTTTGTTCATACAAAAGCGATTACCTACTATATCCATGCTGCACATTTTTCTGCGTAGAAAGGATTAAACTAATAAAGATAAACATGATAAAAACTTTCATTCCAATTTGCACACTAGTTATTTCAAAATTAATTATATCGTTTACAAACCCTGTAAAGTACTTATTTCACCATATTTAAATAATTCAGAAGTAAATCCAATGGATATTTAATAAAATTCCTTACCTAAATTTAAGTAATAACTGCTTACGTAGAATATGCAGGAACAACGTAAATTCAAAATCATAGAACAAAGTGAAGAAAATAAGCGTACAACACGAATTATTCCAATAAGAGTTAACGCTAACAGAAAGAATGTAAAGAAATAAAGGGCGGGGGGAAGGAATAACAAGCACAAATTGTGTATTTTAATGAGATAATGGCTTCCAAATTACTCGGAAATATAGCGGTCCAATCTTACACATCAAAAAAGGTGAAGAAATTCTTTATATCATTGCTAGATCGAAGTTTTTTCATGCTTTAGGTTTATAATGGAAGTGAACAATGTTCTTTATGCATAAAACACCTAGCTAAATATTACATTTTGCATATTTTCTGTCAGAATACACATGTTTATTTGTGATCTTACTTCTTCATTAAATATCTAACAAAGAAATATCTAACAAAGAAATATCTAACAAATATAACCTGGTACGCAATGTAAGAACTTTGTTTAAGCTGTTTCTATTTTCCTTATATTCAAAGAGGGAGTGTTAGGAGAGGCCTTAGTTAAAGTGAGGGGGAAGGGAAGCACAGGTGACATATTCATGCGCCAGGTATCAGCATTGGTCGAAGGACGACACCTTTAGCTGTCATTTATGAAAAGGAGGTCGTTAGTTTTATCTCAGTCCGGTAATATACAAACAATATGCGCAACTGCTTTAGAAAGACATACAAGAGTTACAGGTATTTGTTTGCATAATAAAAGTAATTTCTATCGGTTTAACTCGTAATTGATGAAGATGATAACAATAACAACAATAACAGCAATAACAACAATAATAATAATATTATTAATATATATATATTATATATTATTATTATATATTATTATTATTATTATTATTATTATTATTATTATTATTATTATTATTATTATTATTATTATTATTATTATTATTATTATTATTATTATTATTATTATTATTATTATTATTATAGTGTGCATTATTGGGAAAATCTGCATTCTTTTATGACAGCATTGCTTCAATCGCAGAATTGTGGTCTTTTTTCTGCTTCCTTATCTATGGAACGAATTATTATTTGAACGAATAGATCATTTCAGTAACATTCACGTGTCAGACAACAACTTTCAACTTATGTGGAACGTTGAATATTCATTATTAGTTGAACGAATAGATCAATTGTATAACATTCACGTGTCAGACATCAACTTTCGACTCATGTGATATACCCAAGATAGTGGTACATCAGTGGTGCGGTAAACGCACTGGGGGAGCGTTTTGCTTACATGTGAGGGCAGTGTTTGCCTCAAAGTACTACACAGGCCGCTAGCATGTGTGAGGACTAACCCCATCAGGACGGCTGCCATTTACATGCCGAAAATAAATGATCATCTTTACACAACGGTTAAACCTACCAAAACGAAACAGTATTTTATACTTCTTACACCTGCAACTATTAGCGAGGTTATCCTGGCCGAAGCAGTACCCTGATTTGAATGCTTGTATCCCCTGTATATTATAGCGTAAGAAACCTAATTTAACACGAGAAAGACAATAGTTATATTGCACTATTTTCATTTGTGTATTTCCACAAACAATATCGTTCAGCTCTAGTCCAATTTGTGCACTTTTATCCTCTGGTGCCATTCCGCTAAAATTATCACGCTATCCCTTCCATATTTATGAGGTAGAAATTACTTAATTTCTACAGATTGCTTGTGGGGGAAAAACATAGCACGGATTATTGTGTTTGCAATAATTGCATATCGCGACTCAATTTTTGGATCGTGTAGCAACGTTCCATGAATAATTATAAGATTTTTAATGACCAGTTTATACTGGACATTCACACACTGTTCATCAACAGCTTTCCTGATTTTACAAGTAATCGTGTCTGCAGCCTTTTGTTGGCAAACTAACAGAAACCGTAGCACTGTTTGCGTTACTGCATTAACTGCAGGTATGGGAAGAACATTTTGTAGAATTATTAGGAATTACAACTTAAACTTAGCTCCCTTTGCCACATTTTAGTTTTAGGAATTACTTTTTAATTTTGTTACATGCAGTATGTGAAGATGTTGGTAAAAGTGATACAATTAATAATTGATCCTACCGTGATAATTCTTTCAGAAAAGTAGATTTTTAATATTTATTAATTAGTAATTATTATAGTACTTTGAGTCATATAATAAAATTCAAAATTTATTCGATTTACTAAAATGGTATAGGATGAATTAGTTAAAACGTGTTAGAATATGCCAAACTTTAAATTGGAACATAATAAGCGTATAATATTAGTACCTAATTTTTATATATTAAAGATCATATTTAGGATGATTTAATTACGTTATGCATATAACGTTCTTTATTATTCGTATAATGCTTAATGATATGGATGTTTATTAGAAAAAAGTTTCAATAGAAATGTGTAACAGTGTATCTTCCAATTATATTTAAATGATAAACAGTATATTACATTAAGCCATTATTTTGTAATACAGGATTCTTCATTTAAAACCTAACGGAGCACATGTCGTTTCGCCTCTCCGTGACCTTGTGACCCCAGTACCGGCTGCCGTTGTGCGTGCGACTAGTCGGTACTGGGCCTCTGAAAATCCACATCGCGTTCAAGAAATCCCTTATTATGATCGGAGATTTGGAGTTTGCTGTGCTGTTAGCGCTAGACACATAATCGGTTCAATATTCTACGAGCAGACTGTATATGCAGAGAGGGTCCGAACTGAGATTTTGACCTCATTTTATCATGAATAAGAAGAGAAATATGGGTGGTTTTTAACAAGATTATGCTACTGCCCATACAGTAGAGGAGGTTGTGAAGTGTGTGAAGATAGAGATTAATGCAGGTGTATGACCCTCTCGCTCGCCCGACCTAGCAGTGTGAGTTTTGCTTGTGGGGTAATCTGAAAGACAAAGTTTATGCCTCATATACTGGAAGAACTAAAATAAAACAATAGAAATGATATCGGAAACATTACAGTGGCCCAACTTAATCGTGAGTCGGAATGTATGCTCCTGATATGATGCTTGTTTAGCCGAAGATGGACATTGCCAGCACCTTCTATAAGGTAACAATGTTATACATGCTTTATGCGCGGAGTTTATGTGGGAGCAAAGCCGGCTGTGGCATGCCCAATCGCGCACAGACGAAATGGAGTGCGCCCGTTAGGTTTTAAATGAAGAGCGCTGTGTTAGCAGTATTTTATCAACAATTACATCTCTCTCTTTCTCTCTCTCCCCTTTGCATCGATAAAGTGTATTTAACGATTTTCCGTAATACCCTGGCAATTACTGCGTAGAAAATGCGAGACATACCCGCGCTTATGCTACAGGTATTTATTATAAAGAAACTATACCATTAAGATTTTCGGGGTTAAAATATGTATATTCAGCCACTTTTGGTGACTCACTTGAGCATTATTTTATCAATCAGCCATAAGCGGAGGAGTAAGCGGCATAACATACTAAAATTTAAAATGAGGGGTTTAACAACTGTGTGTACATTTTCTCTGCTGCAGAACTTGTAGGTATAGCAAAACGCTGGGGTGAAAAACCAGTAGTGGATAGACATCTTCTTTTAATGTCTTATTTTCTGAAATAAATTACTATTACACGTGATCTTGTTCCCCCTGTTACACTTGCATCTTTATTTCCAATTGCAACTATGTAATCCTCTGGACTACTCAAACATTGTAAAAGTGATATAGCTAACACATGGCTATTATAGTTGTCAATGGGTCAGACTTCGAGATCATTTATATATGTTACGTGGTGGCTAATTCTCGGATTTGCATATATGTATCTATTTCTACTGTCCAAAGCGACTTCGTCACTCGTTCCTCTTGCTATTTGTCTTTTAGGCTGATGAAGGGTTCATCTGTTTTAATATTGTTCAGATTTTAATTATTTCTCCTGATAGTCAAGCTGATAGTTTATCGTTTCTGGGCTTATTTGCATTAATCCAAAGCATACCCTGTCTCAAATTTGAACATCCATTGTAAATATATGGTAAGGAAGAAAGAAAGAAAGAGTGTAAGATAGTGAGGCGGAACACTGCTAGGTCGCCGATCGGTTGAGGTAAGTTCTTTCATGTTCTCTTTTACTTTTTCTCAAACAGTAACTGCTTCTTGGAAGTACAGCGCTCCAGGTACAGCAAATATTGATGTAATGTTTTTCATTATATTGACCTCAAGCAGCAATGAAAATATCTGTATTTAAAGCCCTAAAGCGTACATAATGTAAAACAAAGCGAAGTGCTCCCAAGATCCTTTTTATAAAATGAATATCATGGGTAGGGATATAATGGGAATTACCTGAAAACACAACAATGGGGCAGTAAGTAAAATATCTGGTAAGGTCAAAACATAAGAGCGAAAACAAGTGCATGCAATATATCCTGAAACTCAACTCCAATCCAGACGACCTAACTGTCGATGGACCCTTAAACCACACTCACTCACACACCCACCCAACCACCCACTCACTGACTCGAAATTCGACTCTTAGTTTGTGGAGTACGTCTTGATTTTGATAAGGAAATAGAAAGAAAGTTAAATAAGCTTCAGTTGCTATGTGAAACAATAGTATGAACATTAAACATCAGAACAATAAAGTCGATGGACTTAAAATCTAACAAAGCATTACAGTCTCTACGCTCATACATGGAAATGACCTTTGGATACTCAAATAAAGAGACTATCAGAAGATATATTCTTAAGAGAAGTAAAATGGTGTGCAAGACAATATATACCTAATACCGAATAGGAAATTGTAAAGCATTTAATGTATGTAACCTGCAGAATACTTAAACGACTATTCTAAATTACTTTAGCAAATGTATATAAAAATTATAAGTGTTAGATAAAAGCTTCAATTTTGAATCGAAGAAAATGATGACGAATTACTAACTTAGCAACTTTTATCATAGGATCTCACCTTGTCTGTTTTCTTTTGAAGGTATGAACTTCTTCACGAAATAGAAGTGCTCGTTATTTCTTAATGTTTATCTAGTTTCTCATTTGAAATATTGTGCTTTTTTAAACAGGTTGTTGTTTTGCTCAAGGAAATTGCAAGTTATTTTCCTGTAAATGAGTAGAATTATAATTAATATTTATAAACAAAAGCTAATGGGAACCAAATATCAATACATTTAAATCCAATTATTTGGTGATTGGAGACATAAAAGATTTGGAAGTGGAAGGAGAAAATAAATGTTGCAATGAAGTAGAATATTTAGAGGTGAAAATAAACAACAATGGAAAATGTGAAGGGATCAAACACAGAAATAATAACGGGAAGTATGCAATGTCAACACTAAATGGAATTCTTTGGAACATAATAGTAACGAAACAAAGGGACATGTTTATAATAGTATTGTAAGAAGTATAATAACTAGAGCTACTTACACATACCGCACAAATTAAATTACTGGCAACAGAAATTAATTTCTGATGGCGAGTGTGCGAATTTCAAGAAGAGATAAAATAAGGATCAATGTCATAGGAATTTTATGGGAATAAACTCAACAAATATGAATGAGTTTGCATTCCAACAATTGAAATGGATATGTAAGAAGAATGTATTGGAATGGGTACCACTAAAAAATCGGAAGAGAGAACGACCATCAATAACTTCGAAGGATAATGTCACATAGGTAATAAAGAGATGGAATTTGGAAGATGAACACTTCAGCAACAGAGAAGAATGGAGAAGGGCTATCGGAATACGTGTTACAAATTTAAAAAAAAAAAAAGAAAAATAGAATAAATAAATAGCATATGAACAAAAGCACGAGTAAGTTCTAATTTGAACTTAAAAGTTTATAGTGTTTTCTACAGTCCCACAAAAATAGAAGCACACTAGCTTAAATATTACATATTACTTACTGCAAAATAGAAAAATAATGAACACGGTGTATTCGTATGTGGCATTACTATCGTGACAGCAATAGTGTCCGTTTCCCTCTACTCCATGTGGCTGTCTATTTTTGCCGTTAGCAACAGAGAAGCGAAATACAAATGTGTACGTATATATCTGCGCGTTGTTAAAATAAATGAAGCACCGACATCCATAATCCCATACGGAGCGATATCACAACCAAGCAGAGCATGTCGGCAATACAAAACCCTGCACAACAAATTAGTTTCACTAAGAAAGGGTTCTCTCTCTTTAGCGTCATACCTCCGGGACATGTATCGCAATTATTCCCGGGCGTGGCTCTTCCGGCCGCCAAATGATTCAGTCGTGATGAAACAGAACAAGAGTCAATCGGCACGTACTGCATTCATCGTTACTGATGTATGCTCTCTGCTTTTGTATCCGCAAATATGACTGCAAGATTAAGTAACCTTCTCATCTTTAGGAAGGCGTTTGATGCTTCTTGGTACCGGAATGGTTGACTTGTGGATTAATAACTTTATAAAATGTGATAGGAGACAGATAAATAATTGCATTAATTTCCATATGTTAAAATCAATACATAATGTAAGAGTATTCCAGTGTATAAAAAGTTAGCCGCCAAGTTGTGTGTTGAGAACGAGTGACATGCCTCAGGAGGTTTGGTCTGAATCTCCATTGGGAAGATCACGATGTTCGACCCCAGCAGCCGGTCTACTTAACCCATAGGTTTTTTCGGGGTTTCTCCGTGTTGCCAGGCGAATGCTGAGTAGGTTCATTATGTCCCCTGAATTTCCTGGCTCTCCAGTTTATTTCCCTTCTCATTTTCTTTCACCCTTCATCTGGCGGGTGTCCTTCAGGCGGCACTCTCGGCGTGTAAGGCAGGGAATATGCTTTCAATAAATCTTCATTCTTCGGCGGGGTGGTCTCCGGTCTCCGAGAGAGAGAGAGAGATATGTAGGTACCCTTAAGCAATTACTGGCAAAAGGCAGATAGAAACTTCAATAAAAAATGAAATTACTAGTAAAAAGTAAAATAAATATATAAATATACAAAACAGAGTGGCAAAAGCCAGAGTTAAAATAAAGTGATGAAGATGTCAAAAGAGTATAAAAACCAGATCTCTAAAATTACAAATTCTCAAGCTCATCTTATTCTGCGCTAAAACCTACCGTAGTAGGCGCCTGTGAGTGTTTCTCGTAACGTTTCAATCACTAACAACGCCTAGGAACACACATCACCCACAGCACAGCTACAACAGAGTAGTTGCCAAGCATTCTGTTTTAGGGAGAAAATCCCAGGTCAAAATCGACTAAACCACTTTTGTACATGCTCGATTCGTTACTGCATCTTTCCCGTACAAAGCACAACTTTTCTGCTGGCATTGTGAGGCGGTTTTGGCTTTACTCTAATAAAATAGCATCACCTGTCGGAAATGTTCCTTTTTGCTTTTCATAGTTGTAAAGACAAGTTCACGCTCATCCTTCCAGTGTCAGTCACAAACACACACTGACGTATCCAACAGTGGTTGTGGTTATTGACCTACAAGTCTTAGAGTGGTTAGGCAACTATGATAACTTGTGTTCAAGGTTTTCAGGCGCTATAGATGGAACTTGGGAGCAAAATGCAAAATGAAGAAATTTGTGTGACAAGCTTATATAACCGGTGCGCAGTTCTTAAGTGCACGACTTAAGTTCCCAGATTATATATATATATATATATATATATATATATATATATATATATATATATATATATATATATATTTCTTATTCGCATTTGAAATACAATCTTCACTTTGTGACATGCAAAATTTTGGGAATTTATACCCTTTGTGATTTTCAGATCTTTGACTATGTCTTTTGTCAACGTACTCTCTTTGAATGAGTTCAGTGAAACCTTAGCTAGGCTGACTTGTACCAATAGCTAGGAATATAGTCCTTGCTTCAACACAGAACTAGCTAAAGATCTTTGACTCTTGTTTCAGTTTCCTGTATCCACTATGTGCCTGCAATACTATCTGCAAACGATTATCTTGAATAATATATTGCAAGAATTGTTCTGTAAAGATATATAAAAATAAGCAATGGTGGGTAGATTTTCTTGTGATGTCCTAGAGCTGTTCCAGTGCAGTAGCAATTCTTCTTCTTATTTACCTGATTACCCTCCCCTTATGTAAGACTTACAACCCATATGACTTACAAGCCAGCATCTAGGATCAGACGCCTGTCGGGGAGCAGAGGAACCTAATGATAGGGCAGGACCGGGTGGTCAGCCAAGCACCAGGTATGACAGTAAGGAGAATGATATGAAATGGCGGTGAAATGGATGAATGGAAAGGTGACGAAGCAATTTTCATTGGTGAAATGAGTGGCGGGGGAAACCAGAGAACCTGTACAAAACCTGACCATACAGCGCTCGTAATAATATTTCTTTGATGTCATGACATCCATCAATAAAGGTAATTCACATTTAAACATTGCGTATATATAATATTGACAGATCAAAATTTGCATTCCACAGTTGTCGAAATACACAGTATTTTCTATGTACATTAACAGTACGGTTAAGCGTTTTTGTCGTCAAGCCCAATAGCGGACTATATTTTGGGAAAAATTGAGAAATATATTCTGCGTAAAAATGTACCTTGCATCGACAATTTGGCATCATTCGTACAAAGAAATGTCTGGAATAAATGAAAATAAAAGTTCAAAACATGAAAGAATGATCAAAGAAAAGGCCAGAAGCAAGAAAAAGCAAAGAGAGCAATATTGTCCAATATGAAAAGGAGGGTTAGATGGATTGGAAGCGACAATATTTGTTCAGGTAGGGATATTACACAGCACTGTGAGAAAACAGCGCGACAAGATGGGGCAGTGTTTGCTTTACCCATTCCACTCCCAGCTTCCGTCTTCTTAGGAATCTGAAGGCGCCCACGACAAAAAGAAAAAAAGTAAGTTTCTGCAGCTACGCAAACAAACTTAAAGCAGGTGGCGGCAGATAATCCTCATATGATAAGTTTAGGCTTTTTATATTCTTTATATGGCAACCTATCTTCAGCATCACCACCAGCAGCAGTGTGAGCCTATAAGCAAACAAACCATAAACTTCTGTATCTGATACGGATTTCTTGCTGTGTATAGAGCTCAAGGAAAAGCAAGACACGGAGTGGCGATTTCAAACCAAGAGAACTGCATTAAAAGAACAATCATGGATGCTTCTAAACAAATATACCAAGCAAAGTTGTGTTTCTGTTTTAAGGAGTGAATTATGAGCTTAGCTGATAAGGAAAAACCATTGTTTTACAGAAGAGACTGCGTTTACTGCATGCGTGTGCCGAGAAATCCCGGTAGTTTGTAGACATTATGCAAAAGGACACAAAAACGTTCTTTTCGAAGCTAAAATAGTGCTGCTTCACCAACATATAAAAGCCTAACGGTACGAGTACATTGCACAATGAATAACACTATTACTATTGTTGCTGTTACTGTTATTGTTATTGCTGCTGTTATTGTTATTGTGGCTGTTGCTGTTATTGTTGCTGCTGTTATTGTTGTTACTGCTGCTACTGCTTTTGTTTTTCTTATTGTTATTATCATTACTATCATCACTATCATCATCGTCGTTACTATAATTATCATTACTATCATCATTATCATTATAATTATCATCATTTTTATCATCATTATCATTATCATCATCATCATTATCATCATCATTATCATCATTATCATTATTACATAAATCTTGATTAAGAAAATAATAGAAGAGAAAGGCTGTATTAAAACATCTGAAATGTATGATGACCTAAGATAACTGATATTTATGACACCGAGTTAACTTTAATCACCAGGTAATTAATTATTAATCTAATATTACTAGTGCAGTGGATTTAAACTTCACAAATAAATTTACACACTTCTTTAGTGTGATTGTTGTTTTTAATATCGTGATCCCCATCACTAGTCTCAGGATATTTCGTAAACCAATTTTTATATTTTCATGCGTTAAATTTGTTTATTTATGCCGCTGTATTTTATCTCTATTCTTTAAGTATTTAAAACTGAATTAAAAGCATAAAAGCACTGCCACTCCACTGTATCCCCGATATTATATAGCTCTAATTTATGAAAACCTATTTTCGTTTGTAAATTTTCTATCCGCATACAAGAACTTATTTACAGTAATACATGGCTTTAGAAACTACTGTAAATAATACTGTAGGTATATCCAAAAATCAATTTTACTTCATTTTGCACCATAATATTCAAATTGTTTTATCAGAATAAATGCTGACGTGGACTTTAAGTAAACATTTGTGTTCACTCGTATAACTGATGAACCTGTTATTGGTTCCACCTATGTGTTGAATAAGGGTACGAAGCCTATAAAACATTTAGCTTCATGTTTTAGCTGCCTAGATCTCATAATGCAAAAAGGTTGAGCATAGGTCACAATAAATAAATTTTACCATTCCTATATTAACAGGCTTGTATCGACACATTTCCTTGCACTGGATTGCAGAGCTATCACAAGAAGTATTATAAAATTGTTAGAACCACAAGCATAGCTTTCGTTTAAAATTTGAACATATTTACATAATGATTATTTTGCAGTAAGTTGAACCAGATTTGGAAAATTAAACACCAAGGTTTAATGTACATCCGGTCATCGCTCAAGGCTTGTTTAAGCTGTAATAAAGCAAACCATAATCAGGCAGGCACAAAATTTAATGACAGTTGATGGCTGAACAATACCATTCTCTTTCCTTTGTGCACATACATTTTGTGGGTACAAATGAATTTATATCACCGGCTCCACAGCGTGTTTAACTGTGCAACACCTCAAGGCCTACCAAGCCTCTGATTGGATATTGTGTTAAGCTAACCGGCATTCATTTTGTGTCGGCCGTAATTGTTCTTTCAGACAGTCCGCGTGGAGAACAGGGTTGGGAACGTAGAATCAGACAGAAATTCCAGGTCAAGCTTTCTCGTAACGGGTGTGTTTCACTCGTTAAAAAATGAATTTAAGATGATCTTTACCGGAAAATGTGGCTCAGCTTGGCAATTTAATGTCTTACGTGCACTCTGCCGTGGTAGCTCAGGTGGCTAAAGCAACCGGAAGAGAATTTTGTACCCCTTTGAGAAAGTAAAGGTGGGTACAGATTTGAATAAAATCAGGCATTTAACTTTTACCTGTGGAAAGCATTTGTTAAGGAAGTATGCAATAATTTAATGAAATGTTATCTTCGTAGAATGAAACCTAAATATACAACTGTATAATTGCATTGTAAAATAGTAAATAATTAGACGTCTTATAAATAAGTGATCTCCTACCTTCCCTTAAGACCATCTCCCCTTTGCTCAACTTAGGAGCGCGAGCTTCTGATACAGCATGGGTTTTTGAACCATTCACTGAATAGATTATTTCCGAACATTGCCACATAAACTGAAACCAAGACTTTTTAGTCTAAGACAAGATAAACCTTAATTCTTGGTGTCTTAGTATAATCTGATTTGACGTTTATATTTTGTCACGGATCTTAGAGGAAGGAAAACCAGATATTTCCACTAGCAGTTTCTGCTGTGTGATGCCATTTAGACCTGAACGTCGCAACGATTATCGTCATGTGGAGGGGACGGTGTGAAACGACGCGCCCTTTTGCCAGCCGTCGCTAAACCTCTTGTTATTGTTTCTTATACAAACACGGAACTCTATTGTGCGGCACAGAACTTCTTCCAGCCACAGTGGTGTATTACGTGTGCCTAGACTGATAGCTGCCAACTTCCGATATCTCTAAATTATGTACTACAAATGTGTTTTATATAATTCCGAGTGTGAGTATCCATATTCATAACTAGGTTTGGATATATATATATATATATATAGGATAGGTCAACCTTATGAATAAACTATACATTTGGGAGTACGAGTGCATAGCAATTAAATTAACCATTTTAAGTTCCATTCAGATTCTCGCTCAATATAACTGCTTGTTAAAATGCAATTAAATGGTCACAGAGTATTAAAGGGGAGCTGTTATTGTTTATTAACTCTACAAAATCATCACTCATAATTAGTTACTTATCTTTCTGACAGTGTTTAACTGAATGTTATCCAAATGATCGTTACTTGATAACCATTGTCAAATAATTCCTTTGGGAATATTTATATCCTAGTCTGTAGCATATATGCAATGTTTCTTACATAGTTTATAGGCCCATTTAATTTTATACCAAAACAGGATGGCAAACTTCGTTTCTTACTATTAAAGTAAAGTGGGTTAAGACCTTTTGGGAGCGGTTTCTGGGACAAAGATATGTATATAGGCAGCGTGCATACGAGAAGTCACAAAATGAATCAGACCTACAGTGGTAAATAAAACTTCCTTTCCCTGCTGTTGTTACAACGGAACTAGAAAATAGAAATTAACTTGTAGACATTAGTGGCTTTAGAAGTAAAGTAAGTGGTGTGATGACATGCGGATGACGGGGTTACATTTGACAATATTGCATGGATTTTTTTTTAAGTAAAAAGATGAAATGAAACAAATGAATACAGTTATGACAAAATATGGGTACAAATACATGCATTTTATTGTTAAGGGTGTATAATATGAACATGACAAAGATCATTTCAAGCATCTACTCTAAAAATAACCTCTCAGTGTGTAAGCATCTACTCTAAAAATAACCTCTCAGTGTGTAAGCATCTACTCTAAAAATAACCTCTCAGTGTGTCCTTAGATATCTACAAAACAGCTCATTTAACACTGCGGTGTAAATAAAAGTAAAAGAAAGTAGAGCCCACATCTGAGTCACTCTGTTAGAAGCGTAAACCTCTTTAGAAATTATTCTATACTTCATGATAACAACAGCGGAAATACAAGCATATCATTCCAGAAAGTGCATCTTGGTCTTGAAGGAAAAGTCCCAAAAGAGTTCGCCGTGTACGAGAAATTCTATAATGGAAAATCCAGGATGGAGGCGGGCCTAAACAATACATCCACATAAAGCAATGATCCCCATTCGACTAAATCCTGAGCGAGTTCCTTGAAATCCCCAGTGCTGCGCGAGTTTTATTATTTCGATTCTGCCTCTATATCAAATTCCGAATGAACATGAGATAGAGAGACCGTGGTGTGGAGCTCGGAAGCTAACGTAAAACAGAAACTCTGCGCGAAAATGCAAATATCAAAGTCATTACGTAAACAATACGGCGTAGAGTTCAAGTTTTAATGAAGCGTGCAGTCAGGAGGGACCGAAACAGAATATGAAACGTCAAATTACTTCCTGTCCCAGATGGTGGACCATACAAACGGATCGATCATTGCTGCTTCTACATTCTTTGTTGGGCAGTCAAATATACAGAATGAGAATCTCTGTTAGCAGATCATGTGGAACTTGGCATCGTAATTAAGCAAGATTTAATTCATTGTGACCTGACTAATTCATCTGTATACTACAAGGGCTGAGAGTGAAGATGAGGTTTGCGTGAATATTTGAAAAGCAACTTTTGCTTTTGGCGAGACCCTTCATGCTTTCAGAAAATGTAGATCTTGTGCGGGTTATCTATAACACAACTGATTGAAAAATGGATTGTTTTTTTTTTTTTTTTTTTTTTTTTTTTTTTTTTTTTTTTTTTGCATTTATTGACTACGAAAAGGTATTTGATAGAATGGATAGACCTATTTTATGGCAGATATTAATCTATACTATCCCACTTGATAGGACCAACACAGTTTGTACATAAATAACAAAATACAACTGAAAATGTCCCATAATAATATTGTGGCAGAAGTAGATCAAGGAGTCAACTTTTATACGGACAAAGTCATGAGAGTATGGCTAAACGAAATATCAAGATTTTAAAATAAAGAACGTAAGTTGTACTAACACTTTATTTGCTGATGACCAGATGATCTTTAGTGAGAATGAAAATCCTTTCCAACAGGCAGTCTTCAAATTAAGTCAAAACGCATTCGATTTTAACATGAAAATATCGGTTGAAAAAACAAAAGCAATGGTGCTTATTGGACCTCAATAAGAGTCAAGTTGGTGTTAGATAACAAAATAGTGGACTAGGTTAACACTTTTAAATATTTAAGCTGTTCAGTAACACATAAGAAGTGCGAAACTGGGAAGAAAATAAATAGATTTATTTATTTCTGGGGTACAAGATGCAGAACACTGGGAAGAAAGGTGAGAAACGAAACATAGCTTAAATTTTATAAAATGATGGCAGCTCCAACTTTATTATATGGCTGTGAATCTTAGGTTTTACAAATATTTTGGAGAAACGAACCGAAGCAAGTGAGATGAAATTCCTCGTTGCTGGATATATATTCATAGAGTGAGTGAGTGAGTGAGTGAGTGAGTGAGTGAGTGAGTGAGTGAGTGAGTGAATGAATGAGTGAGTGAGTGAGTGAGTGAGTGAGTGAGTGAGTGAGTGAGTGAGTGAGTGAGTGAGTGAGTGAGTGAGTGAGTGAGTGAGTGAGTGAGTGAGTGATGAGGGTTTAAGGGCCCGTCGACAGCTAGGCCATTAGAGCCCCTTGTCGTGTCAATGCTATGTCGGTACGTTCCCGCCTATGGCTTTGAATTTTTCAGTCAGTCTTTCACCCTTTCCAAGGAATGAAGAAATTATAAAGGAACTAAAAATATACAGGATTATACAGTACGTAAAAGGATGCCAACAAAATTGGAAATATCATATAAATAACCTGTCAATTACATGATTTACAAAAGCAATCATGAACTGTTGTCCAATAGGCAAGAGGTCAGTATGGGTACCAGTAAATCAATGGCAGAACAATTTTATGGAGACGGAATGGACCGAAAGGTCTAAGCATAGAACAAGAAGAACGAGAAGAACAAGAAGAACGAGAAGAACAAGAAGAACGAGAAGAACAAGAAGAACGAGAAGAACAAGAAGAACGAGAAGAACAAGAAGAACGAGAAGAACAAGAAGAACGAGAAGAACAAGAAGAACGAGAAGAACAAGAAGAACGAGAAGAACAAGAAGAACGAGAAGAACAAGAAGAACGAGAAGAACAAGAAGAACGAGAAGAACAAGAAGAACGAGAAGAACAAGAAGAACGAGAAGAACAAGAACGAGAAGAACAAGAACGAGAAGAACAAGAACGAGAAGAACAAGAACGAGAAGAACAAGAACGAGAAGGACAAGAACGAGAAGAACAAGAACGAGAAGGACAAGAACGAGAAGGACAAGAACGAGAAGAACAAGAACGAGAAGGACAAGAACGAGAAGGACAAGAACGAGAAGGACAAGAACGAGAAGAACAAGAACGAGAAGAACAAGAACGAGAAGAACAAGAACGAGAAGGACAAGAACGAGAAGGACAAGAACGAGAAGGACAAGAACGAGAAGGACAAGAACGAGAAGGACAAGAACGAGAAGGACAAGAACGAGAAGGACAAGAACGAGAAGGACAAGAACGAGAAGGACAAGAACGAGAAGAACAAGAACGAGAAGGACAAGAACGAGAAGAACAAGAACGAGAAGAACAAGAACGAGAAGAACAAGAACGAGAAGGACAAGAACGAGAAGGACAAGAACGAGAAGGACAAGAACGAGAAGAACAAGAACGAGAAGAACAAGAACGAGAAGAACAAGAACGAGAAGAACAAGAACGAGAAGAACAAGAACGAGAAGAACAAGAACGAGAAGAACAAGAACGAGAAGGACAAGAACGAGAAGAACAAGAACGAGAAGGACAAGAACGAGAAGGACAAGAACGAGAAGAACAAGAACGAGAAGGACAAGAACGAGAAGGACAAGAACGAGAAGGACAAGAACGAGAAGAACAAGAACGAGAAGAACAAGAACGAGAAGAACAAGAACGAGAAGGACAAGAACGAGAAGGACAAGAACGAGAAGGACAAGAACGAGAAGGACAAGAACGAGAAGGACAAGAACGAGAAGGACAAGAACGAGAAGGACAAGAACGAGAAGGACAAGAACGAGAAGGACAAGAACGAGAAGAACAAGAACGAGAAGGACAAGAACGAGAAGAACAAGAACGAGAAGAACAAGAACGAGAAGAACAAGAACGAGAAGGACAAGAACGAGAAGGACAAGAACGAGAAGGACAAGAACGAGAAGAACAAGAACGAGAAGAACAAGAACGAGAAGAACAAGAACGAGAAGAACAAGAACGAGAAGAACAAGAACGAGAAGAACAAGAACGAGAAGAACAAGAACGAGAAGAACAAGAACGAAAAGAACAAGAACGAGAAGAACGAGAACGAGCAGAACGAGAACGAGAAGAACAAGAACGAGAAGAACAAGAACGAGCAGAACGAGAACGAGCAGAACGAGAACGAGAACGAGAAGAACGAGAACGAGCAGAACGAGAACGAGAAGAACAAGAAAGAGAAGAACGAGAAGAACGAGAAGGACGAGAAGGACGAGAAGGACGAGAAGGACGAGAAGGACGAGAAGGACGAGAAGGACGAGAAGGACGAGAAGGACGAGAAGGACGAGAAGGACGAGAAGGACGAGAAGGACGAGAAGAAGAAGAAGAAGAAGAAGAAGAAGAAGAAGCAGAAGAAGAACTTTTGCTTATGTAAAGTACACAGCTTATTTGATATTACTGTTATTTAAAATATGTTGTGATAAATGATAATTTTTCCTATCACTTTATTTCCATTGTAAAAGTGAAGCACAAAAACACGCTCCTTTTTGTTTTATCGTCAAGAGAATTTATAACTCGTCATGAAATTACATTTTCAGCCGTTTTCTATTATCGTAACCTTGACACAAAACGCTAATACTGCTCGACTATTTACACAAACAGCTCCAACGATTGTTGTAATACTCTAACAACTCCGAAGCGAAGACTAAATGTCCAAGATTGTCTCTAGCTATACTTGAACTCTCTTTCTCTCTCTCTCAATACGTACTACATGCGCGCACAAACACACACACACATACACATACGCACACACAGCTAACAGTTGTCTCGTTGCACACTTAACGACGCCAAAGAACTGCCCTTTTCGCCACAGCATTCGCTTATATAGGTCAGAATGACGCGACACGGATTTTTCTTAAAATTCACCTTTTCTCAAATTTCTCGTACAAATAGTCGAAAGTTACGCTAACAGTCTAGAAACGCTATATTCTGCCGCACTCATATCCGTCTTTGTTCTGAACACTCCAGTGTGTTGGGTCACGTATTTACAAGCAGTAATGTAAGGTAGTTTGACCTTGAGCAACATCAACGCTAGGATATGATGTTCTACTCAGGGTTATACTTACTTTACAATGTTGCAGAGCTAATCGTTACTATTTCAATAAAAATCGATGGGTCAAAATTATCTTGGCGGAGATGGATATAAATATTGGAATCCAATTACTCGTGTTATAGGTATAATTATATAGCATTTTACATAAGAGAATAACGCTGTATGTGTTCTTCCTGCACAAATAAAATAGTTATGAAGTTTGATGTGCGGCATTTTGAAAACTGGATATAGGTATGTATCAGTATTCATCAGCCGGCATCAAGATAATTATGAGGATTACCAGAGTAATACATCGAATCAAGGTGCGCTGTTTCGATTGTGTAAGCGTTTATTCATTCTTCTTTCGTCAATTTATTGACAGCCTGTCAATTCGTTGTTATGATCACGTAGGTAATTCAGATTTGTGACCTGACTTATCCTTAACATTAAACCTCGACCCTTTGTACCTGCACTTACGTTTAGTGTCATTCCTCCATTTCATTTACGATTTCTCTCAACCTGATTCATTAAATCCAAGATAAAACTTAAGAGATTTTGCCCGTCAAATTTAAAAATATCCAATTACACACATTTTTCTAGAACGAATAAATATAGATTTAAAAGTTAAGAACCATATCTCGTGAAGAATATCAAAAGTGTTGCTGTTGACATTACCTTTTATGACATTTTAAGATCATGGGAGGGATGCACAGCGATATTTAAGAATGGGGAGGAAGTGATTGATCTGCTGGCTACAAAATTCTGCGCCATCATCACCAAAGCTTCCTCCAACTTCACATTTCTGTTTTTCTATCTTACTTTTCATTCTTACCAAATCCTCGAGCATTTCCAGCTTTTTTTCTTCCTTCTTTTACAATATTCCCTCTTTTTTATTTCAATTTCTCAAGGGACCTGTCAACTTGCCGGTCTTGCTGGGTCTGTAGGAGCTCTTTATACGAATTTTGATCGATTAAAAAGAAGTGCTAGGGAATTCAAATACAATTTGTTACACAGAATGGCAGACAGACGTTCAGTCATGTCACGAAGGTGCTATATTTGATTCAGCAGCGTTCTTGTGGAATCAGCTTAAATTTTAATTAAATTCGACAAAATGGGCACCACGTTGTAAGAATGATGTTTCATGCTTTTGAATAGAGAATGAAAACGCAAGAATTGCTGCTTTTTAATCTGATTGAGTGCTAAAAGAACTAAGATTTGAAGTAAGACTGAGCAGTAAAATATAAAGGGTACTTGCTTAGCATGTTTTATACTTAAAAGATATAGCATGATTTTTATAAATACAATTCTGAAAGAACATGAAATGTGAACAAACAAATATAAGCAACATACAATTTGCCACATTTTAAACTGGTAGTGCAATTGTCTCCAAATGTTGAAATAGTTCATTTTGCCTTGCAGCTAATGTAGCTTTGTGGAATAATATTAATAGGGTTGATGTGAAATTACTGTAAAAGAAACAAAATACCTTTGTTCGGGAGATCTATTGTAGCTATCTCAACCCATAAAAAGGGATGAAGTGAGGGAACTATAGGCCACAGGTTGACAGACCACAGAGACGTGCGGAAGTCGTCTACAGTTGTAGGCTGAAAGACACGTCCCATTGCTGGAATTGCCTGTAGAGGCGATGAATGACCTGTCGAGCAAGAAGCAAGGTTTATGTAGGTAATACTCACTTTTGTTGCCCTTGCTACTCGAAGCCGAAGAATGCGACGAATTTTAAAACAGCATTCGCTAAAATGTGACGACAATCTGTCACATAGGCTGTCACATAGAGGCTACAAACACAACTTCTGAACAAGCCGTAACCATCTATCAGACAGCTCGGTTTCCCTACAATTAGTGGTGCTCATTTCCGGTGTGATCTTCATGGTTCACTCATTGTTGTCAAAAGTACACTGTATATTTGTGTGCTTTTTAAGAAGTGATGAACAGATTTGTTTTAAGAAAGTAGTTATAGTACTATAGTGTAAATATGATATGTAATGTGTGGACATGTGTATAAAAATTAATTTAAAAAAATAAGATTTCATTCAGTTGATTTTTGTGGGCTTCAATTCAAAAATACGCTTATTTTGGTTTTAAAATCCTCAAAGTACAATTTATAAACTTTTATACTAGCAGAATTTTGCACAAATGTTGATTTTGATCTCTGCACTTTTGCGACATCGTTTTGCTTTATAGCTCAAATCCTGCCAAGAATGTCCTCGGAAAGTAGTTGTTCGTTTGAGAAGCATCCTAGCCTTCTGTCCGCAACTGTCATACACCAAGAAGCCTATAAGTACACCAGAAAAACGAGAAAGGAACGGAATGGAAGGGAAATGTCGCTCGGTGGGGGCATATTTAAAGATTTTTATTTCAAATAACCTTGAAAGTCAGAAACAGACTGCAAACATCACTGGGGAGAGGAAAGTTGAAATCTCTCAAAAGCGGACATAGAACTTCCATTCACGTGCATAAAGCACGCTGGCTGTTCATAGAAAATGGCGAATGCAGCAGAAATAATTCTCATGTACTATGCATTCCTTGTTCAAGTCTAATAGTCACTTTTATAGTAGGTCCTCGCCATAAGCACATTTGCATGTAGCATAAAAGTTTGAGAAGGATTGCTCATGGCAAGAAATGGAAGAGCGTTGTGAAAAACCCGTGCAAAAAATAGAGCTTTCCTCTATCCAGTGAAATCCTTCACAATTCTGGGAATAGAATAATTTGAAATGTGCAGCATTTACTTGCTGCACTATATATGATATGACTTATTTATTCGTAACAATTGTCACGTCATTTGGTATAGGTTGCTTAGCCCATGCATCCTTGTTAGTAAAGAATCATTGAGATCTAAATTAGAAATTGAAAACAAAATTATAGAACAAGTGATTCATTTCAATTACCTGGGTGTTAATATACTAGGAAGCAAATGAAGCCAAAGAAATTGACAGTCAAATTCTAAAGGAAAAGATATATCTGGATGTATTAATGAGCTAGTATGGGGAAATAAATGTACGAGAAAAGAAACAAAAGTCAAGCAGTGATCCGAGCAGTAATAACTTATGCATTAAAAACAAGAGCAGAGACCACAAGAACACGACGAATGATGGAAACAACGGACATGATCGTGTTAAAGAAGATAGCTGGAAAGACAATGTACGATAAAGTAGGAAATGAAGAAATCAGAGAGATATGTAAGATCCAATTGGTGACTAAATGGGTAGGAAGAAGGAAGGAGGAATGGAATGCTCATATATCCAGGATGTCAGATGAACGATTAGTGAAAATGGCGAGAGACAAAATTCCGGAAGGAAGAAGTCTGGGACGACCAAAAAGGATATGGAAAGATGGATTGATTCATTTATAAAACATGTTAAACAAATTATGTACTTCCAGCACGATGGGGTGCCAGCCCATTTCAGAATTGCTGCGAGGAGTCATCTGAGAGCCACGTTCAGGAATCGCTGGATTGGCCAAGGCGGCCATGTGGCTGACCATCCCTAGGGGGTGGGGGGGGGGGGGTTCTGACTCTCTCAGGTGCTGTGGCGTGAGCGCTGCGTATCCCTAGTACTCGTGGTACTTCTGACTATGCCAGAAGTAGGTAGCACCGAACATCTGACCCCCCCCGCCCCCCGTGAGGGAGATGTTTGGATTGGGTAGGGTGTTAGAAGACGTCCTGACTTGTGAAGGTGGGGTTGGGAGACGCCTTCACTTCGCGGGTACTAGCTTTCAGAGCTACTGGCCGGTAAACCAGGTAGCCGGCGGCCCCACCTAGGATAGAGGTAGTCTTCCCAGATGGGTTGCCGCGCATAAGCGGCATATCCACTTCCGTCCCCTGTGTAACGTCTGGGGGGTAATTGCCCTAATGGCTCTCGCCTAAGTGTGGCCACCTGACTTGCGTGTCTGGACTTCTTACTCATATGAAGAGAGTGATGTATGAAACCAACGCAAAAGCAGAAGACCAATCGCTACAATTGCTCCCTCGGCTGGTGTACCATGTAAACTGTTACAGGTCTCTTAAACGAACAGAAAAACCAAATACCAAGAATTACAGATCTAATAGGAGCAAGGGGTCTTCCAAAATGTGATATGGGAAATATTTTCATGGGGTCTCTTATGCGGCTCAACAGGTCCAACTTTAGAATTTTAAATGAAACCATGGTAATTATTTTGTACGATATGGTTTCCCCACACTTAACTAACCAACATTTTTTTATAAAATTAATTGTTGAGCTGTTGTAGATGTTTTCATTGAATTATATAATTGCAAACATAATGTACGTAATTTCACAAGAATACCAACAACGTATATAATTGATATTGTTTTACAAGAAGTCATGCTTTTCTTTCACACCTCTTTCATAATCATGTGAAATACTTTCCCTTTTCAGATACTAACAGTAGTATGTCCAAGCTCCATGGTGTCTTCTTTCAGTGTCTTCCAAATCTTGGTGGAAACGTTTATCTGTTACCATTGCAAAGTCAGACAATAATCTGGAAAATAACGGATGTATGAGGGAAGTGTGACTTCAAACTCATGCTACAACCTAGTTTTCTCGAAATTTTCTAACATAATTATGTAATTATTGGACTCCTTTGTTACCTAGGAAATTTTTTACATCTTTGCGGATATGCCAAGCTGGCTATTCTGTTTGGCTAAATGTATCCTCCAAAATGGTATCATACATCAATTTCCTGTTCTGAGATCCAGTAAAAGCACCTGCTTTCAGCTTATCAAGAGTCATTCTGTGATAGACACTACATATCTGCTTAAAACACTCACTGTCCTTGTCTAGAGCACACAAACTGATTCATGGTACCCAAATTCATGAAACACAAATTCTTCATTTTCTCAAAAACCTCACGAGATAGAAAAAATGGATTATACTGTTCAACTCAGCGTAAAAAATCTATCTGGGAACATGCATTCATTCGAAAACATCATTTTTTATGCAGAGTAGTGTCTGCTGTCTCACATTCATCAAGTGTAGGATAAAATTAGAGAGTTGAATTAGACTTTATTAACCCAATGCAAGGTAATCAAAATGAATTTAGAACACGAAATATAGTATGCGTTTCTGAAGTTATATTACCATAGTGTACTGTAAATAGACGGTAGTAAACCACAGATGTGCGTATACATATCTTTCTTCTCCTGTAAGAATAAATGCATGCTTATATAGAGTTGCCAAATAGCTTTTGATTATACAATCACGGTCGGCTTCATGAAAGAATACGATTATGTGAAAGGGCAGTGAGAAAGAGGGTGGGGGCGTGGGCAGAGAGGGAGAGATGTGTAGGGTCATTCGCGGATAGCCCAGAGATAGCATCGTTATCCGATAATTCTGCATGGCAATTCCTATAAAACTGAACGCTTATGAAGACTCATAATTTCCCTTTTGACAGTAATAAACAAATCTTACTATCTCAGTGGTCCTCGGAAAATTCATATCAGGGGGAGGAAAAAAAAAACTTATTTGGCTAACTCACCCTAACGAAGATTAAACTCGGGAATTCTAGTATATGAGGCAGCTATGCTATGTCCACACCACAGAGGTGGACACTCGATATTAATGCTGCTTGTTTTTCACTTATTAATATTAGTTTTCCGTCATTAGTTCACAGTTCTTAATTTGGCAACATGTTTTCTCACTCAGAGAAGACAAATGTCGGGTAACTTCAAATTCTACGGGTACCGAACTCATTTCAGCATCATTTCAATCATTTAATGCATTCATCGTTCGATATACCTGATCCAGTTAAAGAACGTTTAACTTAAAAATATCAATATCGGTTGACCCGCAACCACCGAGATAATAACATTAATTTGAAGTTTTTGTTACTTTTCTAAAAGAAAGTATGTCGTTTAAAATATTAAGTTTTACTTGGATCACCCTGTATATGAAGTGCCTTACGCTGGGTGCATCTGATCACTTTTCTGGGTTCTTTCTACAGTCAAGAAGTCATGACTGATTTATTGGAAGATGTGATGACACTATTCTTCATATAATAACATATTTTTCTTCCTTCACCCCTCAAATGAACCGCCCCCACCTCTGGGTGAGATCAGGGGAACACAGAGACTGTACAACTTAATTGCTACAGAAATGTAAAACAATTGTCTCTGGTTCTATTTGCTTCTTTTATCAATATGCTTTTTTAATCGTTCTTTCTTTCCTTTCTTAAACTCGTTAGCCTGGAATTACTGTCGTTCTAAACCTAGAAAAGCTACGTGTCTCTATAACTATTCAATGTGAATTTTTCTTTCAAGTTTCAAATAAACATTTGTAAAAAAAATACATGACTTTTAACAAGTATTTTACCTTGTTATTCACCACATACTTATAAATTACTGCTATAATATGTCATTTATTATCACAACTACGTCCTTGATTATAGACTTCCACAAGCTAACATTTTTGTACTTAACTAACATTCACGACATTTATATAACAAACAAAATAATTTCTTCAAACGCTATGAAATTGCAGTTAAGGTTTGTGAAATAAGTTTTCAGAGACTTCCAATTGAGCCCTTGCAGTTATTCTACATATACACACTTGATAAAAAATAAACAATTATTCGATGGGTTCCTATGGGTTGGTAATATTATGAGATGTGTGATATTGCGTTTGCTGTACTCCCAATGAGTCTTAATCTAAAAGTGATGGTAGTTTACAAGGCTGTTAATAAATGCACGTTGAAGTTTGTGCTGTTTAGTTATATTTGAGAAAAAAGTATTAAATACACTAAAGTTACTTTATAGCTGAGCCTACTTAATATTATTGAATGTTTCTCGATAGAAATATTTTATTAGTTCGCGTAGTCGCAAAATTTAATCAATTTTGCTTTGATCTTTGTGGCCTCGCTCAATAGTCTTAACAAAAATGGGACCGAAACAAGCCTTATCCGGCTTAATCCATTAAGCTAATGGCAATGACAAGTTTTAGCGATAAAATACAAATATTAACAGATGTTGTGTATTACAGCTGTATTTAATTTTTTAATAAAAGCTTAGGATTCTTAAAAATTAAAATAAAACACGTGCTATTGCAGTAAAATGTAACATCGTCAGCATCCAAGTGTGCCATCACACCAGTTATTTTACTTGGGCTCTCCCCATCCTTTACCTCAGTCATATTTAACTGTAGTATAGTCTAACCCCATCAACATGCAAGCTTGTTATCACACCGATTATTTTACTTAGGTCCTGCCCGTCCTTTACCGCAGGCTCATCTGAAATAAGTGGCTGGAATTCGAAATTGCGAGGTTTGGCTTTGAATGGATGGCCAGTCCATTTATTCTCGTGTTATTGATCATGGCTATTCAAATAGCTCGAATTGGGAAACTTATATCAAAGCTACATTA
Organism: Tenodera sinensis; assembly: GCA_030765045.1. Classification (NCBI taxonomy): domain Eukaryota; kingdom Metazoa; phylum Arthropoda; class Insecta; order Mantodea; family Mantidae; genus Tenodera; species Tenodera sinensis. Next base: position 102,223,310 of record CM060966.1, on the reverse strand, counting down.
GAAATTAGAGGAAGAGGGTATAATTAGCAGAATAATTCAAACATTAAGGATTTAAATTGTACTAGAATATTTTGCACAGCTCTAATAGTCTTGTCTCAAAGTATTTCTCCAGTAATTCTGTACAGTAATTGTGAATAGTAATGTGGAAAATGCCTTAATTAAATTATAAGAGATTTAAGATACTTATCAAAGAAAAATAACATGAATTTGTTCAAAAAGAAGAGGAATAAAATGCATTAGGTTAATAATCCTTCTCACTCTGCGTTGAGCAAATGTGTCTGAGGCTCTGAACTGCAAATATATTGGAGCAGTACGTTGACAGAATGATGACTTCTACTGAATATACCTCTCCTCTCTCAGAATGCTGAGCAATTTAACCACTTGCTGGTTAGACAATTTGCATCGAGCCCTGAAAGTTGACAGACTTCTCCTAAATCCTATTGGGGCATACATTTATATACACAAGGTAAATGTGGAAATTCATGTTTTAGCAACGTTACCTGATAGCTTATATCGTTAACCAGAATTACATGCGTAAATCCCAAAACTCATTTAGCAATAAAGGATTACAGCCAGATATGAAAATAATCTCCTGCTTCTCTGAAAATTATATTACGTTTCAGCTTAAATAGAATTCACCTCTGTGTAATGACCTGCTTTATGTTAGAACGTGTGATTTGCTCCAAGATAATTTCGAACCAGAATTCCTAATGGGTGCGGTTTAATTCCATCTCTTCTAGGTTAATCCGTACTACGACACCGTTTACTATCATATGAATAGTAACGCAGCATCTAGTCTAAGCCATTCCCATGGCTCTGGTATTCCAAACCAAATTAAATCCTCTTTGCGTTGCTTTACTGGTTTAAAACAAGCGTGTGCATATAAACAGGTTCCGCTGATTATTTTTTTCTTAGTTTGAATGTGATTATTAGGGCTCGGATTTTTAGATAAATGCATAGTTTTATAAATAAATTCTTCTAAATAGGCTCATATTTTGTTTGCGTTGTAATACAACTGAAACTCAGTTTAATATCCTAGATATTCACACCGGACAAAACATTTTAAGTTTTATTGCACCTAAAAACAGATGTTTTCTTAATTTTGATGTAAATAGGTATTTTCGGAGTTTCACATAAATTACACTAAAATGGTATAAAAACACTCAAATAAAGGCAGCATCAGAATTATTTTTAAAAGGTCAGCATCAAACTTTTCCCATGCTCAATTACATAGGCCATATGTCGCAATATGCTGCTCATTAGTGAAAGAACTGATGTCACCTATGTATTCCTTCACTTGGAAGAAAATATGTTCATCCTGCTTTCTCAAGCTACATGAGCTCACAAGATAAGAATGGTAAATTCCTCCACTGTCATGTCCTTGATTAAGCATCTGTTATCGTTTCACAGTCCGGATAGTATATATATATATATATGGATACTTGTTAAACTGTGTAGTCAATTTGTAAATCCGCAAAGTACAATTTTCTACTTGTGCAGTAGTGTTGGGAAGTAACACATTGACAGTTTTGAGTTCACAGTGAATTAAACATGTCCAAGAGTGAAAAGCAGTGTAAAAATATGCTGGAGAATATAAAGGCATTTTCAGTTTATTAGCAAAATCCTCTATTCTTAGCCATATGATAAACCTATAAAGGCAGACCAATGTTCACAGGTGGCAGAACATTTAAGTGGTAACAAATATTCGAAATTCAATGTCAGTTCTTCGTGACGGTCGTCAATCCTTCAGGATGGAAAATTTAAGGAAGCATGTATATTGTAACTCAGTACTTGGTGATTCTTTCCAGAAATAATGTCTCGTGAATACCATATATATTTATATTAGCACATTTATTCAAGTCTTAAAAAATACGTTATTTGTTTTGGCACATATTTTTGACAGTTTTAACAAACAAACACACAAATATTTTCAAGGTTTTTAGCACCTAAAACTCTAAGCCCTAGGGATGATGATAATTATGATTATAATTACGATGATTATGATGATCATGATGATGATCATGATGATCATCATCATCCTCATCCTCATCATCATTATTATTATTATTATTAAAATTATTATTAAAATTATTATTAAAATTATTATTAAAATTATTATTAAAGTTATTATTAAAGTTATTATTAAAGTTATTATTAAAGTTATTATTAAAGTTATTATTAAAGTTATTATTAAAGTTATTATTAAAGTTATTATTAAAGTTATTATTAAAGTTATTATTAAAGTTATTATTAAAGTTATTATTAAAGTTATTATTATTATTATTATTATTATTATTATTATTATTATTATTATTATTATTATTATTATTATTATTATTATTATTCATTCATTCATTCTTCCACCTTAAACAGTCGGCAAATCGCTTCAGACAGCTCACCGTTAGCCTCCATTGCATTTCTTAGTCAACTTAACTGGTGCTCCCATTTTTATACCCACCCAGAATCTGAAAGATCTCATGGTTCATCACTATAACAACTGGCAGCAGATTCTTTGAAGACCTAGATTTTGGAGACGACGTCAAGGTTCAGGCACATAGGAAGTAGTCCTCCATGGTCTAGCGGTACGGTGGTGATCTGATTCACAATGTCACGGTTTCAAACTCGGCGGATGGTGATGGACCGTTTTGGATGCAATATGCTTTGCATGGATTGGAAGGGAAGCAAAGCCGGTGGTCACGTGTCGTAGATTTGTGCACGTAAAGTAACCTCAAGCATGATAGAGGCCTCTGAGCAAAGTTAAGCGATCTTTCACGCCCAATATAGAATGGGACACTAAGAACCACAATAGTTAAGGAGCGTGCATAAGTAAAATATCAATAGAGAGACGGTATCAATAGCAAACTAGCGAGAAAGCAACGTACAGTTGATGTATCTATTCAAGTTACTGGAGCGGATGATCTCGGCTGTTCTCGTCAGAGTTAAAATAAATCCTAGGCAGCTACCTAACTCTTAACTATCTCAGGATCATCTGGGCTGAAGGCAGTTGACGGGAAGCGAATAGTATTAAGCTGATTTATTTCCAATAATGAAGCCTTATGAAGCAGTTAGAAAATGTGCTCTTTTTTGTCACTTTTTAAATTATTATTATTTTTTTTATTTTTATTTTTTTTTACTGTAAACCAAGTCTAGTTTCCAATTATTTATTAGGTTAATAGACCTAAACAACCTAGGCTCTACTTTTAAATTTTGTCTATCCTCTTGAGAGCTACAACCACACCTTGACTACTTCCAAGCAATGTGAGAATCGGGCGCAGAACGCCACGTTATTTTTGCCAACTTGCTTCGCTAGGTAATTATTACAGTACTATTGGCTTCTTGGGATAAACAACAAATAAGATCTAAAATTATTTTAGATGATCAACCTTTAGAGCAAGTCTCAAGTTTCAGATACTTGGATCTGAAATAGGCTCACAGAAAGAAAGGGATATACATCTGAAACTATCAAGATTTCATGCTATATGTGGAACATTACACAACACTTTAAGAAATAAAACAAGAAAGGCTACAAGAATTAAATTTTACAAAACAATGGCAAAGCCAGTGCTTTTATACGGAAGTGAAAGTGGGTTTTAACAAGGAAGATGGGAAGTAAGATACAAGGATCTAAAATGAAATCCTTGAGAAGAATTAAATAGACGACATTATAATGATGTAAAACGAACAGAGCTGCAAGTGAAATCTATAAACGAGGAAATATAACACTAAAGAAATAATTGGCTGTTGCATGTGGAGAGGATTGTCTGTGATAGACTTCCGAAAATAACTCTAAACCATAAACCAGAAGGTAGAAGAGATGTGGGCAGACCGCAGAAGCGACGGAGAGACCTACTGTAAAATAAAACGGAACAATGTGTCTAATCCATGGAGTGAAGATGATTTATTGGATAGATATTCTCTAACAAAACATAAGAAACGGAAACGTAGAAAAATATTAAGATATAGAGGATATGTAGAAGAAGAAGAAGAAGAAGAAGAAGAAGAAGAAGAAGAAGAAGAAGAAGATACAGGAGAAGATTTCGGTTAGCAAAGAAGTGGGTACAGAGGTGTCACTCTATAACAAACAAGGAGAAAATTGAATTCGCTGAGCGTCGAAGGAAAGCGTGAAGGATTTGCCATTAAGGACACATCTCATGGTGCGGAATATAGCCACATCTAATGTGTGTATCAGCCACTATTTGCCATGTCTGGGTAGTATTTTGTGTCGAGTCCTATTTACAGATGAGGCAGCCTTGCCTTCTGCTTCGTGTTTCTGCTGGAGGGTCTGAGGACCACCCGTGCGGCAAACGAGACTCTCTCCGCCCTAGCGTGTCAAACTGGCCGCGTGGACAGCTACACAGCCTGTGATAAATGGGTTTCAGTCGCAGCAGCGGAAAACAAAAGTGATAGGCAACAGTAAGTCGTTTTTTGCTGCCAACACACAGTTTCTAAGTACAACATCCGGCGCATAAAGACAACCAACGACATCTAAGAAATTACGTTTGGAAGCACAAAAGAAAAAAGTGTCAGTTACGCCTGTGGTCATCGTGTCAAGATAAATAATAATTTGAAATAAAAGACAAACAAGAATTTCATTGCAACCGAGACGAAGGTGCAGATGTTTCATAAGTGATTTATAGCAGTCTTTGCTTGGAAGTTCTGTGATAATTGCACCACGCAATTTGAACAATTAGAACACGCAAAAAATATATGAAGTAACATAAAGGCTTTGTAGCTTTCTTTTGCTCACATGAAATGAGAGTTCGCGCCGTAAAGTTTAGTTTTGCAGCCCAAGTGTATATGTAACAATAAATCATTATTAAGCATGGGAACATGGATGACAAAACAGTTACAGCCACACATTCCTTTCCTACAGTATGTGTTTCTCGCGTCCATTGAAAATGTGGGAAACGTCAAGGCGAGAAGACTACACAAAATGTAAATTATGTGAAGTTGCAGACATGCTTGATGTGTTACATGCATATAACTTTCTCTACCCATTCCTCAATGCATATTCTTATAAAAATATTCATTCATTTCATGTCAATTGAGGCGTTATTTTATTACATCCTAGCTGGCGTATCCTACATTTTACAGCATTTATAAACTGAAATGAATTAATAATTAATTTTATTTACTCCCAAAGATCTTCATAAAATAAGTATTATGGCTTTCAGAAGGAATAATTGTATTACTTCGAACATATTAAAATAGTGAAAAATATTTAAACAAGGGTTTTTCTTTTTATATACAGGAAGTAATCAATTTTAAATCTCAAAAGTATACTTTTTGTGGTATATGGTTGCAAATCATGGACAATAAGTAAATAAATTAATAAAAAGGAAACGAATGCGTATCAAGTATGTGCAGATAAAAATTTTGTGATCTATGTAAGAAATCTTTCTAAGAAAATATGTCGTGAATAGAGTAGCATATGCAGAATAATCAGCCTTTATATGGATGTTTATAAATTGGAACCATCTAAAGGTACAAGTTCTGGCAATCTTAGTTGAAGGCAACTGACGCCTACCTCAGATAAGCGGCACAGAAAGTTTAAAAAACGCATATAATGGCCTATAAAAGCAATTTTAAGTGTTCATAGTTTCTTCTTGTGTACGTATGACCAAGAATGACACTGGGATTTCACTGTTGTTAATTACTCTCTGAATCTCTCTAATGAAACCCCTGGTGTTGAATCACTAAACTGTACTGTTTACTTTCTTCACATTGGCGTAACTTTGTAACTGGAGTCTAGTGCCTTTTGAAGTGATACAAAACTGCTGTTTTGCATCTGATCCTTAAAAGGAGTCCCTCTGCCCTAATATGTAAGGAGAGAGCAAAAGAGATGAGCAGAACCTTAGGAATACTTTGCCTTTTCCCTCCTCCCTCCGCGTTATTTGCTTACGTGCAATTAACCAGCATGTCTATACAGTCCCCCAGCTCACTGTTTGATGAACACTTGGTATTCTTCGCGATATCGCGTCTTCTCTATACTTAATTAATAATTAAGTCAGACCCGTGCATGCTCCATAAGGTTTCGGAGCCTTTGCTACAGGTAGAACCCCCGTTAGTTTGGAAATACCTTCCGAAAGCTACAGTGTATCGTTAATTAGACAGCATTTATCTTTTCTCGGGATGATATTCAATTACTATAGCATGAATAGGATAATCAGAGATGAAACAACCTAAGCCTGGATATTATCTAAGTTAATGGATGCTTTTAATGTTATGAAAAAGAATATGCAACATCCGAACAGTGGGATAAATGCAAATACAAGTTTAAGAGGTGGAATCAGGACTGAAAAATTCAATGCCGTAGCCGGGAACTGAGCCACGGATCTTCCCCTTACTGAGCGGCTGCTCTAAACATTAAGCCACTATGGCCAGTACGACATTAAATTCCCCAGCCGATTTGTACCTTTCCGGTAGACCACAAGGGAATCTCACATCAGAGATAAATACCCCAAGGGCGACCAACAAATAAGTACTTTATGTCCCAGGTTTTTGCGTGTTTAAAAACACCAGCAGTAAATTTGGCATAAAGAAATAAATATATTTAGGATAGCATTTTTTGAAGCCGATGCAAAACAATTCAGTAAAATATATTCACCCCAAACATAAACGTTTGGTTACTTTAAGATAGCTAATGTTTTGCGTGTCACTTTATGTTTAAAACATTTGCATGACTAATATCATTTATACATTGACATTTCTTAATAATCTGTGAAGCTGTTTGCATAATTTTGTATAATTGGAAATCCTCAAAAGCTACGACAAAATTACTACAGGACAAAACCTGAAAATAAAACACAAATAGTGGCTGCTTACTTGAAAAGTTTTAAATTATTTGCAAATTTTAGAAAAGAGAAAGAAAGAAATATCTCTCAAACGACTAATGCGACACAAGTAAGTGGCAAATGAGTTTTAACAAGCTCTCACGTTTTTTTGTAGTAACTTATGTTTAACGTGTTCCAACCTGTACAAAATTATAAAATAGCCATTCACAATGAAGACGACTTCACAGATTATTCAGAGAAAATTCCACATGTACATGAACTTCGTTAATGAAAATCGTTACAGCCAGTTTTAAAAAAATTAAGAAACAGAAAATTTGTGCATGCAAAATATAGTTTAGGATTATTATTATATATATATATATATATATATATATATATATATATATATATATATATATAATTTAGTTTTATTGTACTGCATTATTCACTATCAAAATGACTCCTAATGCCCTAAAGTTCTAAAAAAAAAACAGGATTACAGCAGTTAAAGTAACTTATGTAATTTGTGCGTGGTCGTCTGCGCGCGCGTGTTTGTGTGTGTGTGCGTGTGCGTGTGCGTGTGCGTGTGCGTGTGTGTGTGTGTGCGTGTGTGTGTGCGTGTGTGTGTGTGTGTGTACGCACCTTTTGTGCTCGCTGGTTAGTTCAAAGCTAGCTAAAGTTCTTGTAAGAATCAGGTCTCTGTGTATATGGTGTTAGACGATAATTAACTTGCCTACAGCAAAACTTAATTAGTATGTTATTTAGTTAACCCGTTTGTATATATTTATTCAGAAGCCTTTAGTCATTAACAACGCCTTTGAATCGAAATTCTAACCCTGTTTTGGGTCACTAACGAGTAAAATTCAATACAAATTTTAAACATTTCATCTCTTGAAATAAGTTAGACTAATTTATTATTAGAAATTTTATGCTTGGCTTTTCTTCCCACTTAAAAGCTAAAGCCATGCAATTGCTCAACCAAAATTCTGCAAAAGATTAACTTTTTTAATATTCTGTTGTTCAGAAAAATGAGCTAAATATTTTGTAGTGTAGCATCAAAATTGGTTTCTTATGAAATAACAAAAGAATTGGTGTACTCATTCCAAAAACAATTTTACAGATATAGGTGGAGATGCTGAACACATTGCGACAACAGTCTCTTGACAGCGTACTAATTTGATTTTAAAATAGTTCATTCTTTAGTGCGTTGCATATTAATGCAAATCAAGTGAAATTAAATTTTTAACCTCATTTGCAGTTACTAAATTTTGTAAAACACTATCTGATGGCTTGAGTCTCTCAGGTTTAGTTTACAAACAAACACACCAAGTAAATATATCTGGTGCAGAATAAGATACCCCAGCTGGAAGGCAAATTTTCTAGGAGCAGGTGTTACAATGTAATTTAGTCGTTCAGCCACTCAGAGAAGCGTAGCCATTTAAACAGAAGTACCAACGCTCAGCAATTTCAGAGCTGAGGCAACATCCCATAACAGCGCTCCAAGAGTACATGCAAGACAGTGCAAGACAATCAGATTAGAGAGGATGCACTTCCTTATAGGTCTTCTGGGAGTGTAACAGTTCGACTCCAGCACCGGAACGAAAGCTGCTCTAGTTACATGTTTTGGCTGGAGCAATTGTACTGAAAGATAAAATTCAAAACCAGAAAGCTAACAAGCAGAAAAACACTGACTATGCACTGAAAGAAGGAAGGTGATACATAAATTACTGACGGAATGTATAATCGTATAAAGAAATGATAGAAAAGTATATAAAAAAATCTGATGTGCTGCACTCACATGACTTTCTCTACTCCTGTACAAACTATTTGTAGAAATTCTTATTCCTATATCTTCTTCGTCTTAGTTGAGATAAACATTTGTACAAATTATCTTATTGCTTATTTCCTTTTAGGTGCAAGGGGAATGTTAGAATACAGAAGGCTTTGAGCGATAGTCACATCTTTTGAAGCTTTGAGATTCTCTTCTCTTTGCACACTTACCATATAAAAAATGAACAACGATGATCCATTCCACGAAAGTTTTAAGTTTTGCGAAACTCACACACATAAAAAGGAACATCTCCGAAATGGTTCAACCCTGCAAGAAAATTTATTTAGACATAAATTGTGTATTTTAGCAAGATCTACATTTTTTGTATAGTATGATTTGTTCTATCTCTAACGGTTTACCAGTTATGCAAAAGTCGTCCAGAGTAAATACGACTACAGGGACTATAGCCAGAAAATTCAAGATATACATTTCATTTGTCATAAAAATATCTCAAACATATGACATTTTAATCAAAATCGTTAGAGCCATTTTCAAGAAAATCAAATTTTCGATAACTTTTCCATGTAAAGGTTAGTTTAAGGTGGGGCTATTTTCTTCAAAATCTTCGTGTCGCATTCTTGAAAGACATTAAACTTAAATACCGACTTTGGTTTTTAACCGACTTTTCGTTTTTGAGTTATGCTGTCCACAGACTGACACACAGACCTTTTTCTAAAAATGCTTTTTTTTGGATTCAGGGGGCCGCAAAACATATATTTCCGGTGAAATCTCCACATCGAATTTTTGGGTGGAATACAATACTTCTCCTACTTACCAGTAGAGAAAGTAATAATTGCAATAAACACTATCTGTATGATAAAATGAATGTAGGATTTAGTAAGCTTAAGTTACTTTATTAGCAATGGAATTAGGATGTCAGGTAAAAGCAAGTAGTTACACTAGTGTGGCTAGGCAATTAACCTTCTAATGCATAGATTTGCTATATGCCAAGAAAGATGTTTAGTCAAAGTTTTAGAATATTGTAAATGTTTATATTTTCATATTATACTGGCACTTAAGACCAATCATAAAAATTATAACTACCAGTCTATTTCAATATTATTGCAGTTTCTTCTTCTTTTGCAAAAATCAAGACCATATAATTGTAGTCTATTGTAACCCTGTCATCACCAATAAGTACCAACGCTCTGGTACCTGGGCCCACTGCATCCTTCACTACAGCCACATTTGATTGCAGTCAGTCCATTTCGTGAGGCATTTAACAATAATCCCTGTTCCAATTACTTACTTCAAGGTGACAGGGATATCCGAACCAGTTCAAGAATTAGAAGAACAGTGCCATAGACATCAAAATAAACCATGCAATAGAAGGTTGAGGTTACGACCGGTCTACAGGATACCACTACCTCAAGGTGAAATCATATGCCTGAACATGAATGGGTGCAGTTGGTAACCACTTGGAGCAAATTCAGAAAATTATAGAAACAAGGAAATTCTCTGAACTTTAGCGTGGCACATAGTGACACTAGCGTTTTATTTACGAATCAGCAGCATTAAGATAGGCAACATTATGTAGGAATATAGGTAGGAGCAGCCATATAGGCAGGACTTAACACCCGAAGGACTGACAATCTGTATGCCTGTAAGTACCGACAGGTCACTTTGACCCGCAACACTGCTTTTTGGATGTGCAGGAACACTTAAACTGTTTTACACTGTGGCAGGTTAGAACTAGACATACCTTTTCCAATGTTGGTTTTTAATTTTTATGTAAGAATTAAAAGAAAGTTATGGCGAAATTCTGAAAATTAATACAGATTTAGCCTAGCAAAACAGAGAATGTGTGTATGTGTGTAACAAGCAAAATTGACAAGGTTGGCATCTCTTCATTTGGAATCATTTGATATCAGTTGTTAAATAACAAACCTGCTCATGAGAAAATTCAGGAATTAGAAACCGAAGAAACATTCAGGAATTTGTGCTTACGTATCAGAAAACACTTAAGTTAGCACAAGCTGTGTTTTCGTAAAACAACGAATGACTGGTTTTTGTTTGTCGACGTTTTGAATTTCCAGGTTACTAGATAATAGACAAATACACGAAATGTAAACACAATTGACGGTTTTCCAGAATTAAAGTTTCATAACATAGGGCTGCCGTTTGAAATTCCAAAATAGAAATGGCCTCAAGTGCGGAGCTGAAAACTAAAAGGCAAGTAACCTAAGTTTTAATTTTCTATTTTAAATGCGCTGTAGTATATTTGAGAAATAAAACCATACATTTTCTTAAAAAACGTACACAGTGTAACATATTCTCACCTGAAATCCTTGAGAAGTCTAAAGTTGGTTATTTTAAAGATAAAGAATGGTTGTGCAGGAAGAAATGTTCAATCGTTATTCATCTCAGGGAAAGAATAGGAATCTTTATATTTCCAACTTCTTACAACTAATTTCTATTACTTCGTACTTTCTTTTACATATCTAATTGAAAACCTTGTCTGGGAGCAGGAGAACTTGAGGTAAATTAACGTAGTGAGGTCATTAAATTTTAATTTTGCAATTTGTTGGGCTTGTTCAAGAAGCGCTGCTGAAAGAACTTTTCATGAATGATCTCGCAGTTTCTGTTGGAAAGCAAAAGTTTCTCGTGAAAAGACTGAGAAGAGTGTAATAGGAAATGGTTCATGAAAGGGAGCTAAGATCTGATAAGAAAAGTCATGCATTCCTTAAAGACTTGTCCTTCATTCGTATCTGTAGGACGAAGTACATAGTATGGAATATAATAACCAAGCCCACTAATATTTAAGTGTACCTATATTGTTGACTTTAGATTTCTGAGTCAAACTTATGACCAACTTATGTCCAGGCTTCTAAAGCTTCATTTGAAGATTCAGATTTAAATGTTTTACCGAACTTTTATCTAAGTAAGTCCATAAATGTATTTTTGTGGGGAGATATGCTTCTCCATTGTATAAACTTGGTAATTTGCAATTTTGCCTATGCCAGTTGGAACTTTTCTTGCATGATGAACCCAAGAAGATTTCATAATTCAAGCAGTTTTAATGATCATAAAGATGTTTGCATATCTATTATTACCAAATGTAAAATATATTCAGTCATTAAACGCTGCTATCCTTTATTAGTATTGTAACAAAGTGACAATTCAATAAATCCCGCTCCTGACACCAAAGTAACAAAAACAATGGTCCATTTCAATGACATATTTCTTACTTTCTTCTCCTCCAAAAGTTTTCACAACACACTTCCCTCTTACTAACGTTAACACAGTCTACAGTCTTTGGTAAAATTACAACTCACATCTGTTATCTTCTTGTAGCTTCACGCACTCCTTTATATGTTTGCTCCCTTTCTGAATCTCAAACACTAACTCTGACGACACATTCACTCAACACTCGTAATGTTTCGCGACGTGACGACACACGCGGTTGACACACACACGCACGCACGCACGCGCGCGCACACACACACACACACACTCAAACTAAGATCTGACTGACTTATGCCTGTATCTCATTCGCTCCGCTCGTTGCGTCACCTCCTCGTACAGCGAGGATGACGTAACACGGACCTTTCAGGAACTTCTACAGATATACTGGCCTCCTAATATCTCTCGAATGATCTAGAAAACCCCTTTTGGTTCTGTCGCTCTAATGTTGCGTATTCACAACCGTCGCGCCGTACAGCCTGACCTTGAACGTCTTTGATAGACGTACTGCCAGTGGGTTTGACAGCCTTGTCAAGACTCTGCTTTGTTGTGCGCCGCTACCGACGTCACGGTATATTTTGATATTAAACTTTTCATTTGCTTTTGAAAATGAATATGTCACTTGTGAACACCATAACTTTTTCCACACTTTTTGTCGCATTATATATAACGTGACGATTAAGACAGTTTTATTGAAAAACAACTATATTAAATATAAGTCTATCCTCGCTTCTTTCGGCTCTTTTCGCAACAATTTAGTGTTCTTGTATTTTACTAACAATAAGTACAATTAATGCTAAGTTACTGTGCGGCAACAGTGGCTAAATTGACCTCGCTTCACCGTCTCTTGACCCCTTGCTATCACGCTTCCATATATTCTGTCATGAACACTGTGTCGCGTGTTTTTCCTTTTATTAAATGTTTAAATATGTTTAGTGGCCACATGCCGTTTATTATGGATCTAAACAAAATAAAGATTCTTCATTAATCGCATTTCTCTGGTTTTAAATGAAATTATCTATTTTGCTCTAGGTATAAAGTACCCAAATAAGAGATAGTTTTCCAATAAGCGACGCCGGTGTATCCCGCCAACAACATGCTGCCATCTGCTGAAAGAGTTGTAACACAATGTTTTTGTTTGGATAGCACATTGCTGTTCTTATGGTGCCGGCAGTTCAAGTAGTTGCAAGCTGGGAAGTTGAAAATGTTATTGCCATCTTTTGGAAGCTGTGAAGCTCTATGAAGGCGAGTTCTAAGTATAATTAAATTACTTGCTAGTAATATGAGACCCTAGAACTTGTTATTAACAGATTTAGTAATGTCTGCAATAATGTCCTTGAACATAAGAATAACTGATTTCACAAAACAGTTTACAAATGATGTCCTAGCTAATTTCTTGTCCAATGTTTAATTCTTTCAGCTCCTTCATTTCTCTAAGGGTCAGATTCCACTCCACATGAAAGGGCTGTGTCAAACCTTGTGTCAGTGTCAAGAATTTTAAAACATTTGCACATTGAAATGAAACTAATATGAGTCAAGTAATTTAAGAGCAGCTTGGGTCCCTAAGCTCAACCTCTTGGAGTTCGAGTTAGTATCACGAATATCAGCCTGAAAGCAATTGCAATTCTACCAAGACTGATAGATACTTCTGCCTTTGTAGTTGCTCTGTATACACGATCAAGTTCTATTTCTACAGCCTACTGTAAACTAGATTAGATGAATACGGACTTTTGTGTTCCCTCTCTCAGATCAATAGTTTATAGATACTCTTGGATCTTAAAAGAATGACTGAAGTATTATTCTGATACTTGATCTTGTTTACAGTACTGATATTGTTTTCATTGCTGGATGGATAAGTGAACAAAGGTTTAGTAATTCGGATATTTGTCGCTGCGTAGAAGTTTTGTAATCTGGAATGAAAATAAATAGACGCTCAGAAGTCAAATCCATAGAGCACTTCTTTACCAAAATGCATAACAGCAGAAGAGAAGGTCATGATTTTCCCGAAAAATTCCCATTAACCAGTCTTTTTAGTTCTAAAATGACTCGGTTAGGAGTTTTGGAGACTAGCATAATTCAAAATATAATTAAATTTATGAGATCTGTTTCACGCGTTTCTTCACGCAAATATTCCTGTGCTGAATTTGAGAAAGGTAAATCAGAATGAAGGAAAAATAGGTAGAAAAAAGAAAGAAGAAAAGAAAAATCACCATCTGGCAAATAAGGATCTGTCACTACGGATCAAGGAAGGCAAAGAAACCATATAGGGTTCTCTGGTGTGTTTAATATATGACATAGCTTTTAGGGGCTTAGTTTTTTATTAATTACCCTATTGTTAATTGCATATTCGTCAATAGTGATGAAATGTACGTGTGTGTTTTGTGTTTTGTATCAACTGAAAAAATACTTTATCATTAATACATAATTTGCAATGATAAATGGGTTTTGCGTTACAGAAATCAGAACTCATTCAAAGTAAGAAATCGGATGAGTTACATTCACATTACTTGTCTGCCAGTTCTTCAAACACCATTTTACTAAGGCATTTTCATAGTTTTACTTTATGTTAATTCAAATAAATATCTGCGGAAATGGTTTCATTACATGTTACTTTGGAGATACAATGGGAGATGATTTGCTTAGAACGTTGTCAATTCGTCCAAAGCACCCTAGCGCTAACAAAACCTTGATCATTTCTTTCGTTAAGTAAATAAACTTTAGCCAAGTTAATTAATATAATTAGCACTCTTTAATAACTCACGTGCATTTTTGCAATAGGAACTGCTTCAAAGAGTCCTGACAGACTACTCCGCAATCTCAGAGTATAGCAGAGGCTTGCTGATGTCCGGTAAACAATCTTCCTCACAGAAAGGAAGTAGAAGCTATAGAAGACGTTTGGATGTTAGAGGGAGGCTCTCTAAGCTGGATATCGGTACATGGATGTTGGTATCTCCGGCATTGGGGCTTCGTGTAACGGCTGTGTGCATCCGGCCTCATAATCTGCCATCTGAAAGATGCCTTTGTTGACCTTTATGGGCATACTCAAGTGAAACTTTCGGATTATAAACACGCCTAACAGTGTACGAAGTAGGCAAATGGACACGCTGGCTTATAGTTGCAAGAGAAACCTGATGACGGCCCGTTTATAAAGTCGTGTTACCAGTAACTTTATAATAAAACAGTAAAATCAAGCTTTTCCTGATATTTTTCCCTTGTGATTAAATTGCGTTATACCAAGCAAGATGACTTCACAGCTGAAGTCTCACGCTTGCAGTTGGGAGGAGTCGGGTTTGGTTCCCACCGACCGTTCCCTCTTACCTTAGAGTTTTCATGGATTTTCCTGGTCGGTAGACGATGCTGGATGGTTTTATCTACTACGATTTTCTTTCCATTCGGTACCCTTCCCATGTTTTAGGTGTGCTTCTAAATTACCTGTGTATGTCACAATGCCAGGCAGATGGCGTGTCTGCTTGCTCAAATTAAGGCCTAGAAAGTTATGACTGCCCAGCCTTATAGGGATGATCCAAAAATACTTCTACAAAGTTTGAGGACTGGTTCCCTACACTCAAACAAGAAAAAAGGCTTATATAAACATATGTCCCTAAATGCTTTATTTTCCCATTATACATTTATTAGTGAGAGTTTACGTTCAACGACTTTCCTGGTCCAACTCAACCACTTAATTTGTCTTTGTACTCGCTCAGAGAAGGCTGTGGCTCTTGTCCCCTGCTTAGATGTGTTGCCATGAATACTTGTTTACATTTGTAAGTGTATCTATTAGACTGTCTTTAACGTTTCAATTGTGTACATGCTACAGTGAAACTGCGCTGTGTAACCATGGTAAGATATTCATTTCGTGATCAGGCAGGCATGTCTGGATGCAAGAGGAGCCCATTTTGACACATCCTAACAAGCTGACGTCAAAAATAGATTAATGCGTCACTATGAACTTCAACAAGCTGAAGATAAAGGATTTTGAAACACGTGTTTACATGACTGTTTTTCTTGTTTCGGTGTAAGGAAAACCTCCCCAAACTTTCTAATGGCATTTTTGAATCATTCTGTTTATGGCTCCGAATCATACAGAATAACAAAAAATAAAGATCCAGCATACAGGTATCAGAGATGAATTCCATGTGATCTATAAAAGGATATATACTAAAGTTGATAAAATAAGAAATTAATAAGATCAGATATAAATGTTCTTTTCAGTTAATATGATAGAAGAACACAGAGTGAAATGAAATTATCATGTTCATAAAAAAATAGAATATCGAAGAAAAGCATGAGTTATCACCCGATTGAGAAGAGAAATCTCGTAGAACTCTTAAGAGGGAGACTGATGACAGAGACTAGAACAGATGGTAGCAACTAATCCTTGAAAGAAGAATTTCTCAGATTAGGCCTGTAGTTTTACTCCAAGTTAGGCACTATTGTTTCTAAAGAAATATGTGATGATGTTTCAAAAGTGTGCCTTAATATACAATAGAATTTCTGACATTTTCACTTGCAAACTAATGTACTACAAATGTATATACCTCTTGACTTTTAAGAGTGCCATCTAAGCAGCAACCGTGATTGATTTGTAGATCTTCAAGAGAGATCAAAGCGATTTGGCTCTCAGAGGTTTATTTTCCTTACCTTTTTTTGAGATACAAATATCTAGAACCAAATTTTCTATACTGATGCGTATAAATAGGACACATAATAGGATGGAGCTATTCATATTGATATAATCTGGCTCCACTTCCTGGAAGTGTAATCTCCTCCGCACAATCCTAGAGCTGTTCGAGCTGCCGAAGGGTAACATTACAAGTTGTGAAGTTGTTCGTGATATTATTAGCGAGATACCTACAATTTAACGTTTCTTTAAATTTTGCACAAAATACAATAACACCAACTTATCAATTTTGTTCGTTTAATACTTTTACATCTTCAATTTTCATGCTGCCCTAACATAATTATTTACTTATAGCCGTCCTTTATCTAACTGATGAAATTTTTCATATACAATTTGTAGCTGTCATTCAGTTAAAGCAAATGAAATAATTCTTTACCTGCTCTTCTAAACAATATATTTTTTTTTCATAATGATAGAATCATAACAGCGTCTGTGTCTGTTCTTTTACATGCACAAGTCTTCTGACATTGGGCTGTCGCTTTTAAGTGCAATTAAAAACCATCGTAGGGCCGGATTTGAACTCGAGACGTTGGGATCACTAGGCAACGCCTAATCCACTGAGCTATTGAGATCAAGCCACTTCCTCTAGAAGTCCAAGATATGGTGTAATGGTTAACTTCTCCCTGTGAGCCAACTGTAACGAATTTATTTATCCGAACCACCCCTGCATTTCATATTGTGACAAAGACGACAGTTTCCTGTCACTTACTTTCCTTCTAAAATTGTATACAAAATAAAGTTCTCATCCATTAACGTTAACACAGTGTGTAGTTTTTGGCGATATTACAACTCCTGTTCTCTTCTCGAAGCCTTGACTCAGTCCTTTCACTCTCTTTCTTCAGTTTCTCCGTCTCTCATACACTAACACCGACGATGTAATCACTCGACACTCGTTACAAGTACATCATTTACCGCGATGTGTCTTTCACGACTACATAAAACACACACAGCTGTCTCGCACTCACTGACACTCAGACTGACTCTAAAACTCCTCTTCCATGTGACCCGCAAGCTTTTATACCGGCGATAAGTAGACAGATCTTTCTCGAAGGCCCACATACAAGTCGGCTGCCGGACACTTCTCGAATACCCTCAAAAGCTCTGTATTGCCACCTGATTGTTGTTAATCACATACTCACTCGCGTGAGTGAAGCTTGACCTTGAGCGCCTTATTACGCGCCACATCAGTGAGGTGGAGGAAGCTAACGGTCGTTTGTTCTGTTGCCTGCGTCACAACATTGACTAAAACATCGTTTACTGCTTCGTTTTTGAGTCGTGCATTCTTTGATATCAGTTACGTAGTAACTATAGTAACTGGCTGGATCGAGTGTTGGTTATTGGAAGGTGGAAGCCTTACGAAGGGAAAAACAATATTGCGATCTTGGGGAATGAGCTGCCTTCTATGCACGTCTATTTACGTACTGCTTTGAAAGGAGAGGCATTTTTAATTCTAAAAAACCATGTCCTTTTAGTATGTGTTTTGGATCGTAACGCCAAGTACCTTATTTAGTTAGATGTATTTAGAATTTGTCGGAAAACTTGCTTGATTCATGCCAACATTTCCCCTCATTTCTCAAGAGAAAGTAGTTAGCAAAAAGCTCCCTTCCCCTACATTTTACAAGAGAATGCACAGAGGGAAAAAGGTTCATTTATTCTTTCGATAAAAATTGATGAGTTTCCTGCTTATTCCCTCCTATTTCTCTGTTCGAGTGGTTTTCACTTTTCTATTCATAAAGAAACAGAATGAATATATCTTCCTGCGCAGGAATGCTTCATGTTTTGGATATCCCTATTCAGCGAGAAAATGCGTTTATGTACCTACACCGCACGAACCACTCTCTTCTATCCCTTTCGATTCATTAAGACCTTGCCAGGGAGGCTGAAGCAGCAAGGGAAGGGTGTAGACATGGCATAATGTAGTCCAAGGGTGGGCTTTATTTCATTCTGTAGCTTGCTGAAAACTCAGAAGGTTTACGTTTCAATCCGTGGTGGCAACCGTAGCACTGGCAACGAGATATTTATATTGATTCCATTCCGGAACCTGGAGAACAGGGTATATTTACATCAGAAGCAAACCTCAAGAGGATGAACTTGAAAGGTTCCAACTCAGATTAACACCACAATTAGAGAATGTGTATACGATATGCTACTTCCGTTGTAATTAACTGTTTTACCAATCTCACTTGCGTTTGTGGGTTAATCCTCTTCAGCAAGGTGTCAGCTTTCCTTCGGTTGTTTCAGTAAATTCAGCAAGGGCCTCTATTACACTAATTTAGATCACTACTCTTACAAAATGCAATAGAATATAGGATTCTTAACGGTATAATTCTTCATTAACTGAACAAAGTTTCTACATGAAGGCTGTATAGTTATAAATAATGATATCATGGGTTTCACGTTATGTTGTAAAGCATACAATAATCAGAGAATGCTATATGTTAGTCGGCTATAGGAGTGACATATACGGACAAAATTCTTATTTAGTCCTTCTGCTTCTTATACAATCATATATTAGGCTACTGCATCTTCCATCTCACATCGATCCAGGTTTCCTAAGTCGCTCGATTGACCTTCGTCCTCTTGGTCTATATCCTATTGTTTGTTTGGGGATTCTCCCTGAACTTATTCTTTCTAAATATTGCCGCCAATTTGCTCTATACTCTATTAATTTTATTCAAACAAAATCAATTTTTAATTCATTTTAATTGGTATCTTCATTTCTAAATTGGTCTTGTCTTTACATTCTTTAATAAATCTTAGGAAACGCATTTTTGCTGCTTGTATTTTCCTTATATGTTTCTTTAGTTTCCGTACTAATATCTAAGATAAGAGCAAGTATATATTGGAACCCAAAATTCTGTCAGTATGTACTGGTACTTCGAGACCCATTAAACCCAAAAAGTGTTTTCAAAAAGTCCACGTTTGTGAGTAAATGCATGAGTGAGTGAGTGAGTGAGTGAATGAGTGAGCAAATGAGTGAACGAGTGAGTGAGTTGTTAAGGGCCCACCGACAAGTACGTCATTTGGGCCCGTCCATGTTTGTGTTTATGTGTATATGCGTACGTATATCAGCATAGATAAAAACACGAAGCCAAATGAACCGGAAACTTTTGAATTCACTTTCGCTATCTTACACAGATGCGACTCAAGGATTTTAAGACCAAAATGTAATATCAACTTATTGACCATGCTGTACCCTGTGTACAATAAGAAGTAGCCAATAACCCTGAAGACCAAGCATATTCTTTATAAGGAAGTTCTGCAACCTGTACTTGTTTACGCCTGTCGATTCCGGGGAGCTGCCGCCAAAACCAACCTTTACCATCTGCAAGTCTTCCAAAGTCGTTACCTTCGGACAGCTACCACAGCCTACAAGTACATTCCTAATGCCAATATCCATGCTGACCTATCCTTCCCAAACACTAACAGAATACATCCTTAACCTGTCCCACAGCTTTTATGCTAGACTCCCATCCAACTTCAACCACCTCATCCGTGGCCTCGGTATATATGATATACCCCCCGGAGAAACCTACAAGCGACCCAGACTTGTGCTAGGCCAATAAGACTCAGACCTGACTTGACACAATCATCATCACCATTATCACCAAGTATTCCATAGCTATACAAAGAACCTCACAAACATTTAGCACCTTCCAACAACTGGTTATATTCCCTTACCTAAAGAAAAAATCCCTAGCCTTATTCGCCATCCTTAACCCACCATCAGTTCCATAATCATCACACCAATGTCAGCAGGGCACATTGTCCCGGAATGGCAATAGTTAGAGGGCGCCTCTAACAATACTTCTTCTACCTCTGGTGGTATGGGAAACAATGAAATTAATCCTACTATAAATTAATAATAAGAGTTTCACCTCATATACACCAATGTTTTTAAAATAAGACAAAAATTATGAAGCTGCAGCGAAATTAGCGTGTGCGCCAGACTATGTAGGCAACTTCTCCGACACGTCTGTGTGCAGGTTGCATAGAATGCAGGTTTCATTCCCACGAAACAAATATGGAAAGGTGTGTGACCGCGTGTGTTGAATACTTGTTTCACGTGGAGATGGAGTCTGTTGGCATAGCACTAGGTGTTATATCGTGTTCATCTTACACAAATGCATACTGCAACAACTACTGCTAATCACACTGTTTCCAACTAGTTAGCCTTACGCTAACATTAGTGAGGAGGTGTGACGTTAGGATAGGAGAGAAGAGCTGAGCAGAACAGCTACCTGTTTTGCTTTATTGTTTATTTCTATTTCCGTTTTGCACTTCTGTTGCGAGAGAATGGATGTGACTCACTTCAAGTAACACTGGAGTATCCACTCTTTAAGGCTGTAGAAAGAAATATATTATATACATCAGTCCAATAATATAGTGTCTAGAAATGTGGTTTGATAAACATTTTATTAATACAGTTCCTTGTTATTTATTTAGCTAACTCACTTATATAGTTTTGAGTTAGCAAAAGGTATAGTAGGAATAATATTATCTTGTTCTTTAACTGATTACCCTCCCTGTTTGGAGGACTTACAAGCTTGTGCCTAGGGTCAGATGCCTTTCGGGGAGCACACGGACTTGTGGACCGGACACAGTGAAGACCTGGACCGGGTGACCAACCCAGCACCAGATATGGGAGTGGCGGAGACGATGACTTGAAATGCAGGCGAAATGGATGAATAGAAAGGTGATGATGAAGCAGTTGGTGGAGTGAATGGTGGAGAAAATCAAAGAATCAAAAGAAAACCCGCTCAGCTGCTGCTTCGTCCACCAAAAACTGCCGCATGTGGGTCCCTGGGATCAAACCCGGGCTGACTTGATGATTGGCGAATGATCTAACCGCTCGGTCACGGTGTCGCCTAATATTATTATAATGTGCATAAATACAAACTTATTAAGCAAGTATATTGCAACAAAATCTGACGTCCCTTACCTTTCAATCCTTATTTCCACTATTTATGTGGTATAATGACCTCAAGTAACAAAACAAACGACTCCTTTTACGTAAACTCAGATACTTCCCAAAAACTTACTGAAACTATATATATATAGTTGATATATAGTTAATATAGTTCTTACTGAAACTGTTTGATAAAAATTTAACAAGAACTGTTTGGCAACCTAACCTAACAACCACGACTACAACTGTAGAATCACAACCTAATAGCAACTCTCTATCTCTCTCTCTCTCTCTCTCTCTCTCTCTCTCTCTCTCTCTCTCTCTGTGTGTGTGTGTGTGTGTCTCTCCAAGCTTCCAACATTTCCCGTCGCATAGCGCGTATCAACGTAGCCTCTTCCACATTGCATAGTAGTTCTATGCCAATGCAAAAATATAGTGTGCGCATATGTCTGTGGGCTTGTGCGTATTATAGGGAATCTTACACCTTTAAATGTAAGTAAAAATAAAAGACTTAGCAATAAGCAACTTGGAAATTGAAGCTAGAGAAGTTTAATTAAATGTTTATTTATGGACGCTTCCCCAACTGCTATGGTTCTCGAGCCACAACATATACTGGGCGTGAAATACTTCTTAAGTTTGCTCAAAAGCCATTTTATTAGGCTTGAGGTTCTTTTGTGTACTATAAATATACAATTCCTTTCCGAAGGAGAGACATGCTACAGATTTTTATGCCCGATAAAGTCGATCGAAGATTTGAACCTACAACCTCGAGAACAAGAAGCTAGGATGTCACCCCTAGACCACGCAGGACAAAGAAGCTAGAAAAATGACGCCACATTAGCAGATATTTTTCCTGGAGATCTACTTTATTACCAATAAACCTAGCAAACAGACACATATTTCATACTAATCCATATTTAATATAAGATTCCCTGTAATATCTGTATTTCACATTTTTCTGGTTGTTCGACTTTACAGTTTGAACACTATTAACACCATGTCCTGTGATAGAACTCTGGTCGTCGTACTTTTTACTCGTGGTGCTTCAACACTATCGCACTATCACAGTTTTATTTATTTTAGTTTGCCTCTAATAACAAACTTTTCCATATTACAACAAAGCTTAAAATATGTAGACCACTACCACAACAGTAAGAAGAAATTCAATGAGATGTTCTGAAATTTAGTTCTTAAATACAAAGATTAAAATCTAGGACTTTGAGCATAGAAAATGAACTTGAACGTAACAGTCACAAAAATATATTGGGCACTGAAATATTACAAATAAATAGGTAACATACGAGTATGTTTGCAGAAAGTGTTATTCGTGTTGAAACAGTTTCTTTCTAAGCCCTCCAAAATAACAACAGGCAAAACAGAACAAGGAGCTGACGTCACTTTTTTCATTTACAGCCAAAAATTTAAAATGGGCTTTTATCAAGAGTGTCACGATTGATAATATTATATACTGTGGTAATTAAAGATAAGATTATAATACAGTTGGAATGTAAAACACATATAATTACAAAAACATCAGTGCATGAAGTAACCCAGAGTGCATATTGTGTTTTCACTTCAATTGTAAAACCAACAACGAAAAAAGGAAGGACAGCAAATGTTGCTTACGAATTGTGATAAAGTACTAAACTAAAATAAGGATAAATAAAACATAAAAAACCATACAAGGCGAATCATTTATCAGGAAAATAAACATCGAGCTGTACTGCACTCGACATATAGGAAAAGGAGTCAACTAGCTCTCTGACTGAAGCTAAGCCGTGGCCGATATTTAAAGCATTATAAAAGTGCGCCTCAACGCCATTATAAGCCTTTATAAAGAACACAAATGATTAGCAAGTGCTAGGATATTGTTGGGCAAACCAGTAGAATTCTGGACTAAGAAACTGAGCTTTTTCTAGCGGAAATATTTTTCGTTATTTGTGATAATTTAGAAAGCATATATATATTGACTATGTACGTATTTTAAATTGTATTTTTTTTTTTTCGTTATTTGTGAACATTCACTAGAGGTATTATGCTCACTGTATGCATACTTTAAATTTTACGTACCCCCTAAAGGGTCTTTGCGTACTCCTGGGGGTACGCGTACCGCAGATTGAATATTTCTGCGATAGGGGAATCCAAAATATGCAAAAATGTTTCCGATTCCACACAAATGTGGCGAGTGGTTATATCCTTCACATAAAAAATCTTTATTTGGTTCCTGTTTAGATCGGAACACCTTGAAACTATATAAAGACTTTGATAGAAATAAGTAACTAAAAATTGAAGCTAGATAAATGAAGCTAGACGACACATATTAGTTTTTTCTCCCTGCTAGTAAAGGGTGAAAATATGAAATATTGACTGCCTTGTACAACCGTGGTTCCTTAAATCTTTAAATTACAGCAATATTATTACGTTACAAAACTTTACCTTAAAAAGAAGGATTAAAAGTGATTTACATGACTAAAAAGGTCTGATGTGCTGCATTCGCCTGACTTTCTTAGCCAACGTTTTCTTTTATGCAGATTCTGCGCACTATTTTGCAAAAACATATTCTTCTGTCGTTTTCTTCTTAAACGGGATAAAAATTAGCACAAATAACTTCATGGTACACTTTATGTTAAGCGCAAGGACACAACAAACAGAAGCGACAGTCAAATGTTAAAATTTGGGTCGCTATATGTGATAGTGTAAGTATTCTGTTTACGTGGCAAATAAGCCAACAATTTTTACCCCCTTCTTGACTCACTACATCTTCCAGGAAGCCACTAGACCAGTTTGTATTTAAAGTTATAGTAGCACATTACTAAAAAAACCTATTTGTATGCAGGATTTTATTCTGCGAAGAGAGAAAGAATTTGCATGGCAGCAGCACTATGAGAGAGGTCTCCTCGTTGCCGATCGGCCCACGTATAATTATCTCCGTTGTTATCATCGGGGGATGTACTCAGGTGGCAATTCGTGACAAGGAGAAACTCAATTTCACGCTGTTCGCCTGCAACAACTCTCTCGGGAATTGACAATATGTACAAAGGGGAAGTTGCAAAAAAACAACAAGGATTAAGCATGGGTCTCAGGGATGAGATGGAAATTTGAGATAGCTGCAGCCTTCACGTTTTGTACATCTGCGTGTTTTTAATATTAATTATTCTAAATGATTTCCTATAAATATCCAGCACAGAATGAACTTCGGCAATTAACGTTTCTCACCAAAATAAAAATATATTGCTTTTTAAGCTTAGATTTTAAAAAGAAAAGGTTTTTATTGTACTTAGAGTAATAATAAATATTTTAATTTAATTATTTAATTGTTTTTATGTTTAGCACATCTTCTAATAGCCTTTCTCCATTCTTCTCTGTTGTTGCAGTGTTCATATCGCAAATTCAGTCTCTTCATTGCACATGTCCGTACCATTTCAATTGTTTGAATTTAATCTCATCCAAAATTGTTCATTTGTCTCCCATAAAATTTCTAGTGACGTTTCTTATTTTATCTCTTCTTAAAATTCTCGCTGATCGTCGCCAGAAGTCCATTTCTGTTGCCAGTAATTTAATTTGTGTAGGTGTGTAAGTGCTAGCATATCACAACATGATTTATTATACTAATGAC
The DNA here is from genome assembly GCA_030765045.1 of Tenodera sinensis. NCBI lineage: Eukaryota > Metazoa > Arthropoda > Insecta > Mantodea > Mantidae > Tenodera > Tenodera sinensis. Next base: position 102,198,317 of record CM060966.1, on the reverse strand, counting down.
AACACCGTTATAAATATGTCTCCTTGTTGTCGGTATGGCTAGTTTGGATGGCTAGACGCTGGCCCAGTGATCCCAAGGTCGCGGGTTTAAATCCGGCCCAGACAGATGGTTTTTAACTGTGCTTAAAACCGATAGCTTTAAAATGGAACTTAAATGGTTAAACGCAAAATAAAGTAGGAATTTCGTAATACTCTTAATTCTGACTGAGAAAATATCAATTTATTAAAATGCAACTATGATACTTCCAGACTTCTTTAGCAACAGTCGCATGTGAAAGTAAAAAAAAACAAAAAAACAAAAAAAAAAATATATACTTAAGTCTTGAAATCGCCTTGCTTAGTGGACGAATTCAAACAAACAGTAGGGAACATTCCAAGGTAAGCAATTCCAGGATTGTTTTACTTCAGAAAGTGTATAAATTACATATGTCTGCTTTTGTTGCATTATAAGTCTTTCTTTGGCTCACATATCTCAAATTTATGTAACATTAATTTTAAAAAAATGGGACATCAGAAATAGTTGAAATTTTCTAAATTTCAGAATGTAGATATATATTTCAACGAAAATCGTAGGAATATTTAAGCGAGAATAACAAAAACGAATCAGCTGTATCATAAGAAAATTATCCGGGAAGAATTTCCTAAAAGTCTGCAAGTTTCAAAGTGACTTTTACGAGTAGTTATGACAATTTATAAGCGGGAGAATCAGGAATGAAAAATTCAATGCCAAAGCCGGGATTTGAACTACCGATCTTCCACTTATCGAGTGGCTGCTTTAACCATTAACAACTTGTCGGTATGACACTAAATTCCCCAACCAATTGATGTCATGCTTATGTTTATAATTTATGTTTATGCTAACTGTTATTTTTTGTTTACTGGGTTTTTAAGCTGCTTGGAAAGACCGCATAACTGGCAGGGAGGAACCGGGTCGCTGACTATGTCCCAGCTGTAGTACTGCAACCCATGTAATGTGTAGAGGTGGAAAGTCAGCGGCCAGGCGGTAGGCCTTGTCACACATTAGCTGTTACACCATGAATTTACGGGAAGAGGAACAGAGTAGTATAGGCGTGGACGTTTTCAAATACTGAGGTCCCAAAAGTTATGCTTCTAATGAAACCTGAGTATCAAACGTTTGGTTTAACCACAATGCTGCTTCCACCTTAGATGAGCGGTAGAGAAGGTGAGGTTGCGTTCCACACTTTTCTTGAAATGGAACATTTAACAATGATTTTCCATAAAAGCTTCTCCCTACGCACTATTACAGAAAGGCAGAATTATAAAGTCATTGACATAGCACGCAAGTGTGACCCTAGAATGATGGTGACTCAACATGGTACCTACATTATTAATCACGATGCAATTCCGTAAAAAAAGGGAGACCCTCAAACACAATTCTTACAGAGAAGCTGTAGGCAAACACAGAAACCTGGGGCACATATACGCCCCTTCCCGCTCTCTAGATTAAAGCTTCCGTGTTGGTGTACGCTTAACGCCCCAGTAATCAACGACACCGTCTCCCTAAGTGCGTTTCAAGCATAACCCGAGGGGCTAGATACCTACATACATACGTGTTACGCAGCATGTAAAAATTGAACCCAATTCTGGAAATCTGAAGGACTGTGCGCAAAATCCATGTTTGTTTTCTGCCTCGCCCCTTTTCATCTCTTCCTTTCTTTACTTCATTTAATTTTCTTCCACACGTCTTATGCGAACATTCGCGTCAAACGTAAAAGGCGACAAGCTCCGTGCCCTAGAGGAAGTACACTGGATAATTGTACCTTCGACGTGCACCTCCCTTGCAACGAAAGAAACTCTTATCCCATTGCCTCCCCTCTTTAGCAGCCTCAACGTATCCCCTTCACCAATCTGAAACCGTAAACCCTCCCGCTTTCAACGTTTCAAGTGGCAACCCTATCAACTTCGTATATATTCGGATTACGTACGCACACACACTTTTTTTACCCTACTTCACAAGTTGTTCAGAAATACAGCTATAGAAATATGAAGGCTATTGAAATCATCCATCTTCCCTGCCAACAAACCATTTCACCTCTTGCAGCAAGAGGGAGCGGACAGGGGGGCAAGTCAAGAGGAAGCTTTCATGGTGGGTAGTTTGTATTTCATCGTCGAGCTCCATCCAACATCTATTCAGGGAATTCATAAAAAAAATATTCAGGTGCACAAGCCACGAGTATAAACAGTTATTTTTTTCTTGCAAATGTATTATTGCAGGAAAGTATTTTCTAGAACAGTAAGCGTGACAGAAATGTTAAGTGTGTCTGAAATAGCATTTTTTAAAGGAAATAAGCATTCCAAAACTGTCCAGCTATACAAAAAAGCACTGCCAGACTTGGAGATACGGCTTTTGAATTTCTTGAATATCACAAGAAGCGTAAATAACCCACCTGTATTTTCTGTAAACATGCTAAATAAAACAGCACTTGACGGTACTTCAGAAGTAGTATAAAAATGTATCTGATTAAATCTGAGTCGGCAAAGAAAGTATTTAAAGACATTTAATGAGATGGTTTTTCAAAGGCAGAATGTTTATGAATAGAATTTGAATCGTTTGGTATGTTTAACTAATGAACCCCGCAAGAGAAATCTCTCGCGGTTTTCAAATTGCGGAGTATAAACAAGAATATCTTCTTTCCATAAATCAGGAATGAATATCTGTTACATTTTGAGTAAAGCTGCACATTCAATAGAATAGACTATCTAGGACTATCTAGGAAAGACGAATAGAATGCGTAAATAAAGTTCTATAAAAGCAACAAATAATGCTGCTGCAGTAAATCATGCCAAACAGTTCTGAAGAGTTATTACTTCTGCATTCATACTCCAACGAATAAAACATGCGTCTCCATTGAGATGTCTTATACAACCTAAATCCTCTATTAAGAACTCTAATCTCCGAAGACGTGTGCAACATTAACATCAGTTTTTCTGAACAGGTAAACGACAGTTCCAGGAAAGTCGATGTACCCTCTTAAATAACAGCAATAAATGAAGATTTTGTCGAAGATTTTAACCTTATTATGATCAATAAGTAGGATGTTGAGATACCCACTGTTCTACATACTGGGTAAATCTAGATAATACCAAAACATTGCAATAATATTTGGCGTTCTAGCACAATCATAAGTTTTGTTAAATTGTGTAAATCTTTATATAGCTATTACCACTAACACAGTTGCCAATCTCTGTAATATTTTGGATCCTAAATCACATTAAGAAACCATAATTTAACAGTTAAATGCATTGTCTTTCATGTTACATATTGATTCTAAACATTTATTCATCTCATATTTGAAAAGTTGATTTCTTGTACTTATCTCTTCATGTGACTGTTTAGTAGTGTATTTTATAACCCCAAAAGTTTGTTCCACAACACTGAAATTAATATGCACCATTATTTCTTCACTACGTCAACTCTTAACTAGGCTTTTTCAAATAATCTTTTTATTTAAATCTTAGCTTTTAAAATGAATAAAAGACGGCCGTAATATTACGCAACATTAGGAAAATTATTCACATTGTGACGACTGCAGGTTCCAAGACAAATTAAATATATATTTGAATGTTAAGGGAAGAAGTTAAAAGGTCCTATTTATTCGGGAACAAAATGTTCAGCCAGTTAACGTAATCAGACAGACAAATGTTGCTACACCAAGCTGCAACATCTTCAAATGAAGGTTTTCTTTCAAGTAAGTTTTTTGTGGTATCGGCCACTTCCTATATGTATTCCGATATATTGGTTTCAATTTTTAAACATTTTAACAACGTACCGTTGCTATTCTGCTGTTTCTTGTGGTGTCATGAAACAGCATGGAATTTCAAGCCCGCTAAGAAACAGCTGACAATTAAATTTCTCTACCCACCTTATATCTACAATAAACTGTGTGACGTAACGATTTCTACAAAGTTTAGATACGATCTCGATTAATCTGAAGTAGTTAGGAAATAAGTTCCTGTAGAAACTAGAAACCCAAGAGATTTTTTCATTACTGATATATATTTTGTATTTTCCAGGCTCCTTAATTCTAAATTTCAAACCATACACAGAAAGCCTTTAATCTTGATTTATAACATAAATTTGATAGGGAAACTGATAGTACGTAGAGAAAACCTCGTGTATCACTCTTAGTTTTGTAGTTAGCCAAATGTGCTTAGAATGCCGAATAGCTGGTCTCCTAATCGTCTTAAATACTTTGTTACCTTCCCCTCCGGATCTAGGTGGTATTTCTTCTTTCAAAGCTCACAAGGGAGTGTCAGCTTACACTAAAATCAAAGGCCTTTTAATGCCAGGGTTCCGATCTTTCCCTGGCATGTAAACAAGGCTTCATGGACGAGGACTCACCTCGGATTTTACAACAGATATTTTCGCTAAAACCCTTCTAACTAGGAAACCTTTTACAGTCGAGGTATCGATGTACACAAACATAACAAAGCAAAGGTGGGCGTTTTAAAATTAACAATAATGGTAGAGGAGGAGAATCATTACTTGCCTGATTATTTCGGGATTACAAATGTAAAAGGAGATCAGAAGGATTGGGAATTGAAATGTACAAGATTGGCCATTACAGAAACGAGGGTGTAGAAGCGAAACATGCTGAACTCGTTAGCCATGACGTTTTCATCAGCATACAATATATTGCTACAACCATAACAAACCATACTTCTTACTACCACGACGTCTGAGCTTTGCTCATGATGCCATAATTGTTTGAGAAATTTAAAATCGATTTTCTCCATTGTTAAAGAAGATCAATACATTTTCAACAGCAAAATTGAGCACCGGATGACTACGTGGATAACATTTTAATTTGAACTAGGAGGTATTTGCATTAGTATTCAAATGTGGATGAAAAAGGTCTGGGTTTATTTATCTAACTCATTAACTGAAACAAATTAATTTAGAGTCTGTTAAATCGGCTATGGCCAGATTTAAACAGTCTAGATTGTCAAAAAAGCACTTTTCTCATATTATCGACTTTCTTTACCATTGTTCTGTTCCATAATATTTATTTTCGCACCACACTACGAGTATGAATTTCCTAATGCTAGCAGTGCCTTTAGAATATCTTAATAGAAATTGAATAGATGATTATTACTACTATTATTATTCCTCTTATTATTACGTTTACTATTGTGACAAAATGACAATTAGTCCGTTTACTTTTCCATCACATTATTGTATTCTAAACACACAAATACATTGTTTTCTTCTGGTCGTCAACACAGTTAATACAGTTTTTTGTATTATCATAATCCATAAATGTTACTTCACGTAACCTTACTTAGTCCTTTCAGTACCTTTCTTCACTTTCTTTGACTCTCATATACTAGCAATGACGACGCCATCACTCGACGCTCGTGAAATCTTCTTTACGACACACACGTACAGCTGATATACTGACCGACTCCTGTCTCTAAGTGTAACTTTCTCTCTTTTTCAAGTGGAAGAAAAATCTACTCATAGACCAACCACGACTGTACTGGGATGGTACAGCCGCGCGTGTGAGCTTCACCGGAAAGTACTATTGACTAAAAAAAAACTTCATCGGAGAGAATTCAGATGAAGTGCAATAGTACTGGTATTACACCTGCGGAGTCTGGGTGCGCATATATTGGCCGGCGACAGGGTAACCCAGGTGAGAGTTCGTGCCAGGGCGCAAACATGACTAAGGTCCTGATTGCTCCCTTGGGAATTCAAGAGAGACTATATAAGGTATGCTAAGTCTCCGGATGGAGACATCTTTGTACTATTTGAACTGTCAGTTCAGTCCTGTAATACATGGACACAGTTATTAGCTGTGTAATTCTCTCTTGCTTCCTGGCCTCCTTCTGTAATGGAGATGACGTCACAGGGCCCTTCGTGAATTCCACACGCATACACACATCGAAAATGACGCAGCTAGAACCCTCGTGGACGTTCTCGAAATCCCTTGCCTCAGTTGTTGAAAGTCACGGACACCCAGCAGTCGCGTGAGACAGTCCGGCATATTGTGTGAAGTAGATTGGCCCTTCCGTTCATTGTGCGCCGAGGCCGTCGTCACATTATTATTACTCTTATTATTACACTCTTATTATTACACTCTTATTATTACACTCTTATTATTACTGTTATTGTTATTATTGTTGTTATTAGTAGTAGTAGTAATAGTAGTAGTGTCATTATTAGGATGTATAGCCTGTTCCGAGTTCTGGATATTCAGACTGGCCCTGCATGTACATAGGTTTCCCTCTGTTGTAAGGAAAGAGATGTACACAGAGTGAAAAATATGTGAATGTTAACACTATTTGTGGAATTATAGTAGTACCCTTATCATTAAATATGTATACAGACTAATGCACCAATTAAATCATCAAAAACAGTACCTTTGACAATAAGTTAATTAAATAATTAATATGAAGTAGACGGAAAAGTATGCTTTTCTGAAAATAGGAAGGAATAGAGAAAGTAATGTGAATGTAACACATCAGATTATTTCATGGCTATATATTTTTTTGTTTTTTCCTTTCATTTGTCTCGTGGTCATGCAAAGAGCGATCCACTTCTGAAATATTTGAATTTACCGAGTTGTTATACCTACAACAAACTGCGTAAATCTGAACAAAGATGCAACCATTATTAACAAGAAGCAGATAGAAGAATAAGCCTTTGTTCATAGAAAAGTGAGTCAAATGATGTAATGGAACAGAGACATTTTTTTGTCTATAATCTGGCAGGAAACCTGTCATAATATTTGGTATTTAATAGCATTTTACTGAATGCTCAAAAATCGTTTTAAACTATTTAATGTTTTTATTTTCTGCCTTCTGTTGGTGTTCCTGAATTTTTGATGACCATTAATGTATTTTCTCTGTCTGGAATAAGCTGCATGAGCCGTTCTTATCCACGCCTGTAGCTCTTTCCCTAAATAAGCCGACTGGTAGGCAATTTAGCACGCGCACAAGGCCATTAATTAATCAATTAATTATTCGCCTACTCAGTCCCCTCCATGATTATCCGCCTCGTGCTGCCAACTAGCGGCGATAACAGACACGTATACATACAGATGTAGGCACGCATGCATGCATGCATGCAAGAATAGGGACCACTATAATATGGGACACGGCTAGCTATTCATTTCACGTTTATACTGCCAGCCAGTGGTTGTGCGGGTGGTCGCCCGCAGGGTCCAGTGGTTCATTTCAGATAAATCATGCGTGGCTGGTCAAGGCCCGGACAGACACTAGTAGCAAATAACAATACTCCGACACTGGGGTGGGGGAACCTTTTGTTGACAATGGCTCTCTATGTATGTACTGCATTCATTTGCCATTCTCCTGACGCTAATCGGATGAGAGTTTCGTCTGCCGACGGTTACGACTTCGCTTTGGACTGCCCCAAAGCGGGAATACTAGTGGCTGCCGAGTTAATTCTCCAAGTCTCTCTCGTCCAAGGCGTGAAAGTAACGGACGTTCCTGGCAATAAAACAATAGAGCCAGCATGTCGTTTACAACTAAAATATACACCAGTAATACTTACTTTAGGGAATACATATTCGACATGCTGAAATTCAGAGGAAAATAAACAATATCAAAACCTCTGATGTGCAGCAATCACATTACTTTTTCTACTCATATTGGATATCGTATCGTATTGTATATCGTATATTATTATGATTTTTTGTTTCTCTACCACGTACATAAAGTTCAGTAGCGATATTTTAGTGAAAGTACACGTTTTGTCGTCCCCTTAATCCTAAAAAAGATCCTTTAACGCCCCATTAGGCGCGCGCTCTGGTAGAACACTGTTAGCCGCGCGGAGCCTAGTGCTTATATGCTTGCATTTATGTTTTTAATTGTATTTTTCCTTCATTCCCATGTTTAGGTTCATTTAGCTTAAATATACATGGTTTTTGTTAGCATTATCTTATTAGATTGATCAAAAATAAAAAAACGTAGTATGAGGAGTAGTAGTAGTAGTAGTAGTAGTAGTAGTAGTAGTAGTAGTAGTAGTAGTAGTAGTAATAATAATAATAATAATAATAATAATAATAATAATAATAACAATAATAACAATAATAACAACAATAACAACAATAACAATAACAACAATAACAACAATAACAATAACAACAATAACAATAACAATAATAACAACAATAACAATAACAATAACAATAACAATAACAATAACAATAACAATAACAATAATAATAATAATAATAATAATAATAATAATAATAATAATAATAATAATAATAATAATAATAATAATAATAATAATAATAATAATAATAATAATAATAATAATAATAATAATATCTTTGACAATCATATGAGGTTTCCTACAAAATACATGGACATAGGTTGCTTTCATTCTATTCTTTATGATCAGTCTATGAATTTAAATATCACATTTTCAGTTTATCTTCAGAATTGGAGTCATTTGATGCATACAAATTGTCATTCGTGGATAAGAAATCATCACAAGGTAGATGATGCACTTCTTCCAATTTCTTGGAATTTTGTTAACGATAGCTTTTGTTCCTGTTTTTGAGAAGTATTAACATCTACTTGCAACCACAAAGATATGTTGCACAGATAACGAGGAAAAACACACGTCAGTAATATGTAAGGAGCAGGGAGCGGGGTTTTAGTAAGTAAACATAGGAATAAGGAGTGTAGAGCCGGCAGGTAGCGAGGACTGTACTGCCTTCCACTCTGCATGTTCGCCGGCGCTTCCACTTCCCGTTGTAAGTGCACGGTTAACTCCCTAGTAATGAGAGTAGGTGTTTGGCTGGCCTCTCCAACAGATCAGGTTGTCGCTCTGCCAAACAATCGAATAAGGTGTAATATTAGATGTCCTAGTCAGGCGATTGCATAGGCGACCACTGAAGGGTTAAGAGAGGTTCTTGTATGTGTGTGTGCATGTGGTCCTTGCTAGCTTCCGGTTCCCGAGATCGCGGGTTCAAACCCGGCGAAGGATGAAGTGTTCTTTTCGAGTCTAAAAAATTCTTAGCGTGGCTTCCTTCGGAAGAAAAGTGAAGTGGTGGTTCCGTAACGTAAATTTACGGCACGTAAAAGAACCTCAAGTCTGATGAAGAGGTCCCTGCGCAAAATTAAGCACTCTTTCACGCCCACTCTGGGACGCTGAGAACAATAGCAGTAAAGAGCGCACGTAAATAAAAAAAATCAATTAAGTGTGTGTGTGTGTCTGTGTGTGTGTGTGTGTGCGTGTGTGTGTGTGTGTGTGTGTGTGAGAGAGAGAGAGAGAGAGAGAGAGAGAGAGAGAGAGAGCAGTGTAACTCAAAATTGAAAAGTTTCTACTTTCAAGGATGCGGCTTGAAGACTTAATTAAATCCGCTCACCACAAACTACCCTTTCCATGATTTTTTTTTCAAAATTTTATTTTCCCATAAATGGTTGCAACAATTTTGATTAAAATTCCATATGTTTCAGATACTTTCATGATAAATGAAACATATATCACCTACCTCCATGGTATGGTGGTAGCTTGAGTATCTCACATAAGAGAGGATCAGAGTTCGAATCTCAGTGAATTATCCGGATACGTCCTACGAGTTTGAAGATCGTTAAACCCAATATAGAAAGCATAAGTTGCATCTTCTGGAAATATGATCTAAAGGGTTCTACATTCCTAATGGCATTACATACCTGTAAACCAGGATAAATAGAGGGAAACTTACCACATAGTTCTCGTAGTTCTCACTAAATAACTCAATTTATGCCAAATACATTTTTATTTCCGAGGTACACCCTGTTACAAATTTAAGTTTTTCTTCAAATACTAAGTTGTTAATCGTTTTATTTTTATCTTCTCCACTACGTATATTAAGTAGGGTAAGTACTGTATTCGACCCAAAATTTCGATGTCGAAATTTGACCACAAATATATGTTTTGAGGCCTACTGACACCAAAAAATAATCATTTTTAGTGTGTGTGCGTCTATGTAGAGCCCGGATTTTTATGTAATATCAATGTGCAAAATATGTACATATTTATGTAACAAAAACATCAAAATATGTAATGAAATATTTAATATCAACAAAATAATAATCTAAATGCTAAGATTACCACCTCAAACGTAAATACAGACTGCAAATTACCAAGAATTTTATACTTTTATGGCTCTGTAAGTACGTAAATTAATTAAAATGAGTTAAAATTTACTAAATATAGAATTAATTATAGGGAAAATTTTTTGTTTATGCAGAATTTGCCTAAAATTTATTTTCAAGTAGGTAATTACCAAATAAAAAATGTGTTTTGGATTATATTTGTTAAAATTACTCGTTTCATATAGTTATTTTACTAAAATTTTAGACGGTAAAACAATGTTGAAATACTGAACCAATTTATCAAGAGTGAAACAATCAATTCAAAATAATTAAATTTTATAATGAGGATGCATTTTCAGTTTTCTATCTCTTGACATACAATGAACAGCCAGGCATTTTCATTTCAAGTCTTTTGCTTCTTTCAACGTACAGTGAATAACTATATACTTTTCCATATTTTCAGGGGTCATTGCTTGTCTCCTATCAGATGAAATGTTCTTATAAGCAGAAACTTGATTTCTAAAACACTGTAGGTGTTTGCTTCGTATGTGAAAAGCACTTTTGATATGTTGTTCCAATTGAGATTTCATGGAACAACTAATTCTTTTACCGCATGCTTGACAAGACTATTACTGGATGCGAGTGTAGGTCAGGAAAGCTCCACGAGTGAAGTTATTACTCTGCACTTTAATTTTGTGTAATCAGCTAAAATAAAACTTCGTCTGTGAAAACGACAACTGAGTATGATGCTGCAAGGTATGTGAAGCAACTGTGAGTAAAGGTAGAAGTGGGGCTTACCTCTACTTCATTTTATTTTAGTTGTAAAATCAACTCTGTTGCTTTTTAGTGTTCCTAAATAACAGAAACAGAAGCGAATCGCTTGCATGGCCGCCTCTAACAGAGGTAGGCATACCAACCTAACGAAAGAAAATGCAGCTAACATCGACTGTCCTACCCTGAATGTAACCAATACTGAATGTAACAACGATACCTATACTAATAGTTCTAACAACGTAAAGATGACATCATTGAACACTGATAATGATACTCCTAATAACCAAACTCACGGAAATCCAAATGAAGTAAAGAAATCTCCCACTAATGAAATTGTGCCAGCTACAAAACCAAGCTACTCCGACATAACTATGTCAACCCCTTCAAAAGAACAGGCAATAGTAATTGAATCTCATGAGGGCATTACCATAAAAGACTACATGCTTGCGCTAGGGAAACTTATTAACCCTAGCAATATACGCTATGTTTCCCGTATATCAAACGGAAGAATATGTGTTTTCCTATCCAGTGAAAAATATGTAGAAGAAATTACCACAAAGCACTCCAAAATTCTCATCAATAATGTCTTATTAGAAATCAGACCCCTACTAACAAAGAACAAAAGAGTAATTCTGTCCAACGTATGCCCAGTTATCCCTAATTACACTATAGAAGAAGAATTAAGCAAACTAGGCATAAGAGTAATGTCAAAAATATCGCCAATCAGAGCTGGTTTATCAATCCCAGGATTTTCTCACATATTAAGCTTTCGAAGACAGATGTTCGTCCACAATGAAGACTTTGACAAGCTTCCCGAAATTCTTCAAATTCAATATGATGGGACCAATTACTTTATTTACCTTTCGTCTGACATTCCTTCCTGCTTTCTTTGTAAAAGTGAGGGACATTTAGCAAAGTTCTGCCCTAAAACCAACCAAATACATGAAAGTGCTCCTTCTGATCTCTCCCATAGCACATCTGATGGAACTCTAAATTCTTCTGAATTTCCCATTCTTAACAAAAAATTACCAAAATCAAAATCTATAGATGACGAGAACATATCCATACCTTCATCTCCAGTAAGGGAAAACACCTCCCGATGCACCCAAGATACAAATCCTGTGGACAGACCAGATGAAATTCAAGTTACTCCTAACCTCTCTGAAACAAACACAGAATCTAGTCTCTCTGCACAGATAGAGAGCTCCAAAACTCCTGTTCACATGGAAACCCAACCTCACAGATCTAAAAGACCAATTTCAGTAACCAGCAATGAAACTACCGGGACTGATGAGCAACGAAACCTTCCAATTCAATCTGGTGCAAATAAACAGATTTCTACATCTAAACCTAGCCGAACCAAGAGGCCTAAAAAGGAAACACAGACGTCATTAGACGCAGTACTTCAACCAGTAAAACAGGTAATGGAAGCCGAACCAAGTTCCTTTCCAATCAATTATTTACAACTACTAAGTTTCTTTGAGAACACAATAGGAGTTACCGACGTATCCTCAGTTGCAGCTTACTATACAAACGACCTAGAAGGCTTAGCTCGTGCGATTCAAAAACTACACCCTCACTTACCTAATAGTGGCATAAAAAACAGAAGCACGCGCATTGTAAAAAAACTACTTAAGGCTGCAAACAGAACAACGGAATATTCAAGCGATGAATCTTCATATCTTACACAATAATGATCATAAAGCTTCTTGTAATTTTTTTTTTCCCCTTGTTCTTCTCTATGGCCTCATCAATAATTCAGTGGAATATTAACGGTTTTCAACCACAAATCGAATACTTACAACTTCTAATAAACCGCCACCTGCCTGATGTCATTTGCCTTCAAGAAACAAACTTTAAAAATACTTTTGTTTCCAATTTAAAACAATTTAAAGTATACTACAAAAATCGTACAACCGCCCTTCATGCAAGTGGAGGTGTGGCAACGTACGTAAAACATAACCTCACTACCAGAGAAATCCCACTAATCACAGACTTGGAAGCAGTAGCCATTGTAGTAAATCTGCCCTCGCCAATCTGCATCTGTAATGTCTACATTCCAAACAGCTATGCACTCCACAGTGATGTTTTAATTGACTTAATCCATCAACTACCAAAACCCTTCATATTATTGGGAGATTTCAATAGCCACAACAACTTATGGGGAAGCCGTTATACCGACAGAAGAGGAAAGATAATAGAACGATTACTACACGATTTTGACTTAATTATGCTCAATTCCAAAGAACCAACCCGTTATGACTTAGCTCATGGAACATCAAGCAGTATCGATTTAACAATTTGTTCACCTGAAATTTATGAATTACTTAATTGGTCTGTCTATTCATGTTTATTGGGCAGTGACCATTCACCAATAACAATTTCTTTGAATAGTTCCAAAAGCACATACACCTTCAGTACTAAGTGGAAATTTCAAAAAGCCAATTGGCCGCTGTATCAACATCTTATTAGAGAAGGCATCCGGCAAAATCCTCCCCTCGCTGATCGCTCTTCCGGTGAAATCGATACTATTATTGCTGAAATCACAACATTAATTGTTACATCTGCAGAAACTAGCGTCCCCCAAACCACAGCATCTAATATTAATAGATGTGTACCATGGTGGAATGAATCTTGTAAAATTGCTCTTAAGAATAAGCATAGAGCATTTTACAAATATAAGAGACACCCATCCTTGGAAAATAAAATTAATTTTCTGAAGCTTAGATCAAAAGCACGCAAAGTTATAAAGGAAAGTAAAAAACTAAGCTGGTCAACATTTCTATCTTCTTTAAACCACAATACTCCCTCCTCTGTTGTTTGGGACAGAATTAAAAAAATAAGTGGTGTATACAGATCTCCTCATATAACTAGTATCTGGAATGCTGATGAAAATAAAAATTCTAGTTCTTCTACCGACATCGCAAATATTTTCGCAGATACCTTCGCAAGTATATCAAGCGACTCTAACTACAACGAAAAGTTTTGTCAATACAAAACATCTAAACCAGAATCAGGGTTGGCTGCACTATCTGAGGACTATGAAGATTGCTACAACGAAGAATTAAATATCCACGAACTAACGAACGAACTACAGCTATGCACATCAAAAAGTTCAGGGCCTGACAACATACCATATGAACTGTTAAAGCAACTTCCTCTAGAAGGACTTACATATCTTAATGAAATATACAACTTTATCTGGACGAATAAAACATTCCCTAATCAGTGGCGCCTGGCAACAGTTGTTCCGATACCTAAACCCAACAAGGACCTTTACTTTCCACAAAACTTCAGACCTATTGCTCTCACAAATACAATGTGCAAACTAATGGAGAAAATCATTACTCGAAGATTAAAATACACGTTGGAACAAGAGAAATTCTTCACCAAAATTCAAAGCGGCTTTCGCCGTCACCATTCGACCACCGATACCCTAATTACACTCGAAACAGAAATCCTAAATGCATTCTCAAAATCACAGCATCTTTCCATGATACATTTAGACGTAGAAAAAGCATATGACATGGCATATAAACCGCACATTATTAAGACACTGCTGGATTTCAACATCAGAGGAAGAATGATAGCATTTATTTACAATTTTCTTCATAATCGCAGCATCAGGGTAAAAGCCAACGGCATATTCTCCAAAGAAATTAAAATTAAAAATGGAGTTCCTCAGGGCTCCGTGATCAGCGTGACCCTTTTCCTTATAGCCATAAACAATATTGCAACATATATTCACCCACCAGTTAAGGCGTGTCTTTATGCTGACGACCTCATAATTTTTTGCCAAGGTAAAAACATAATCACCACTGAAAAACTACTTCAGTCAGCCTTAGATGATCTCCAAGAATGGTCGTCTACTACTGGTTTCAAATTCTCCACCACCAAAACTAAATGTATCACCTTCACAAAAAGACAAGTTCCTGAACAGGACCTTGAACTATATATCAACGAAGAGAAACTCAACGTAGTTACGACCACAAAAATTCTGGGTGTCATTTTCGATCAAAAACTTTCATGGAAGCCCCATGTTAAAGCCTTAAAAGAAGCTTGCACAAATCGACTCAACATTATCAAAACTCTTGCCGCAAGAAATTGGGGTGCTGATTTATTCACACTTCTCAAAACCTACAAGGCTCTTATTAGATCCAAACTAGACTATGGTGCTATTGTTTACAACTCCGCAAACCGTTCAACTCTCAAAACCCTGAACTCCATTCAGTCTACAGCCCTAAGGTTGGCATTAGGGGCATTTGTCACCAGTCCAATCTTAAGCCTTCAAATGGAAGCAAATGAGCCGCCTCTAAATATTCGCAGAAAATTATTAAGTGTAACATATGCCATAAAGATTGCCTCACATCCATGTCATAAAATGCATAACTATGTTTTTCCACTACAAAAAGCTTGTCAGATGCAAACAGAACGACACAGAAGTCCATTTCACATTAGAATTCTCCAATACTTGAAAGAAATAGATTTAACAATTTCTATGATCCAACCCAGCTATATTAATTGCTCCACACCCTACTGGCAGATACAAAGTCCACCAATTGATACCAGTCTTTCATCTCATTTGAAGCTTCAAACTCCTTCTTGTATACTTAAACAAACGTGGAGTTCTTTACTGGATGAACATAACTCTAACACGAAAATTTTCACTGATGGATCAGCATCTAAAGAGGGAAGAGGATGTGCAATTGTGTATCCTGATCAAACAATGCTCTACAGTTTACCTCGCCTGTTTAGCATTTTCTCCTGTGAAGCATTCGCTATTAAGGAAGCGCTTCTATATATAACCAATTCATCCGTTAAAAGTCACTGTACCATATTCACTGATTCCTTAAGTGTACTACTTGCCATACAAAACTCCGAGCCAAACCATGCACTAATCCATGAAATTCGACTTTTGTGTCACAATATAAATAAGACCGATAAAAAGGTATCCTTTGTATGGACTCCCTCTCACGTTGGCATAACAGGCAATGAAACTGCAGATGAAGCTGCAAAAGAGGCAGCTAAACATCCCGTCAGTGATGCCTCGATCGCTTCTCCACATCAAGACATCATCAACGGTACTAAACATATGTACATGCAAAAATGGATACAGACATGGTCATCAGTTAGCAGTAAACTCCATGAAGCTCGCTCAGGCTGTACAAAACCTTTTCTGCATCTCCAAAGACTGAAAAGAAGAGATCAAGTTAACATCACTCGGCTTAGAATTGGACACTCCAAACTAACACACAGTCATCTCCTCACCAAGGACCAACCTCCAAATTGTGCCAACTGTGATATTCCTCTAACCATCCACCACATCCTTATAGATTGCCCACAATACAGCAGATATAGACAGCAAGCCGGCATTTCCAGTCTTCATCATGCAGTCAATGCACCGAATATGATCAGCAAGACTCTACAGTTTATGAAGAACATAAAACTTTCAAATTTACTGTAAATGTCAACATAATGTAATGTTTGTATGTATAATTGTAAGTTAATATCCACAATGTATTACTATGTATGGTCGTGATAAGACCGTGCTGTCAAAACGACCTTAAATAAATATTTACAAAAAAAAAAAAAAAAAAAAAAAAGACTATTACTTTTCCTCGGTTGTAAAGGCGCTATCTAATTTCATCCATGAATTCAACTTGCAGGATAGCGAGGACGCAAGTGGTGTCATTTTACTAAGACTTGCAAGAAACTGATTGCAATATTATCGCTTCGCTATATTGATGGTTGTCCAGCGGCTCACTTTGTTTCCTCGCAGCTATTATATTACTACCGCGACAATGGTAAGAATAGTAACAATCAATTTCTCCAGTTCTTGTAACGTGAGAAACGTGACACTGGAGGTTAACACTGTCGAGCGGCACCTGCTTTGATATAAACGGACAGCAATCAGAGCGAGGCGACGCGGTTATTTATCGCATTCTTAATTTAACTTATATCCTATTTCGCAGATTGATTTTTGTTGCTTTCAGCAAAACTTGTGAAAATAGTAGTTTACAATGTGACAATATTTTTTAAAAATAATAAAATTGTCACGAAACCCATAAAATATGTACGTTTCATGTTAACATTGTTAAAATATGTAGAAATGTGCAAAATAAGTAAAAAAATGTAAAATAAAATGTTGTAAGGGAATCCCAAATGACGTAATTCGCCAACATTTTTACTTCTCATTGAAATATTATGCAGGATTTAAAATATGTAATTACATAAATATCTGGGCCCTAACATGTTTTGAGGCCTCCTGACACCAAAAAATAATAATTTTTAGTGTGTGGGTGCCTGTGGTGTGTGCATATGTGTGTGCGTGGTGCGTGGTGCGTGTGTGTGTGTGTGTGTGTGTGTGTGTGTGTGTGTGTGTGTGTGCGTGGTGCGTGGTGCGTGGTGCGTGGTGCGTGGTGCGTGGTGCACGCGGTGTGTGTGTGTGTGTGTGTGTGTGTGTGTGTGTGTGTGTGTGTGTGTGTGTCTTACGGCGCCGTGGCCGAGCGGTTAGCGCGCTCGCCTACCACCTAGGCGGCCCGGGTTCGATCCCAGGGACCCACATGTGGTATTCGTCGTGGACGAAGCGGCGTCAGGGCGGGTTTTCTCCGGATGCTCCGGTTTCCCCCACCATCTCATTCCACCGGTGCTCCATCTTCATTCCATGTATCATCAGTGTCACCGCCTGCGGTGCCGTAGTAGTAAAAGCGGGCGTTAAACACAACTGACTCACTGTGTGTGTCTATGTCTGTCCATCTGTGAACAACATGGCTCAAAAATGAAAAGTAGGTTAAAAAGCAAAGTTAGTGTTAAAGTTTGATATTTTTCAAGCATGCGACACGAAGATTTTAAAGAAAACTCCTCCACCCTAAAGTATTCTTTAAATGAATAATTTTTCAAAATGTTTGATTTTCTCAAAAATTTCCCTAAGGATTTTGATTAAATGCCAGAATAATTTTTCAAAATGTTTGATTTTCTCAAAAATTGCCCCAAGGATTTTGATTAAAATGCCAAATGTCAAGATCTTTTATGGCAAATAAAATGTATATTTTGAGTTTTCTGGCTATAGCCCATATGGTTCTGTTTACTCTCGATTACTTTTGCATAACTGGTAAACCGTAAGACACAGGCCAAATCTTATTGCACAAAAAATGTAGATTCTGCTAAAACACAGGTTATGTCCAAATACATTTTTTTTTTCTGGACTGAACCATTTCGGATATATTTCATGTTGTTTGTGTGAGTTTTGCAATACTTAAACTTTTCTCAAATGGAAGGTCGTTGTTAATCTTTTTATCTCTTGGCCGTGCAAAGGGAACGTATTTTCAATCCCTTCATGTAGCAACTAGCTTTAAAAGATTTTGCTATCACACAAAACCTATTGTATTCCTTACTCCACTTGTATCTGCAGGGAAAATTAACAGTAACTTAATTTCTACAAATATTTATCTCTACTGACATGAAGATAGAGGAACAGAAGTTTATAACAATAGTTACTAAAAGAGTAGAGAAAGTCATGTGAGTCAGGTAACTTTAAGCTCCATGTCCAGTGTTTTATTCCCGCCCATTCTGAATCTTTTTCCCTGGACGATAGGTGATTTCGGGCTGGTTTCTCATCTAAATCCATTTTATTTCCATCATTTTGCTTTAATTTCGTTTCTTTCTCATTTTACAGGTATATTTCTGGGGTTGGTGACGTATGATGGTGCCGGACAGATGGCGCGGCTATGATGAGTGCCAAGTAAACAGTGCTCCCCGCGGGGAATAGAGGGCTGCTTTGTCAATGAGTGGTTTATGGTCTTCTCTACACAGTGGGATGGGTCTTAGAGCCTGGAATTATTAGGGATATCCGTGCATCTTCGCAGCCTGTCTGCATGTGACCTGTAGCCTCCTGTGCCTCCTCAATTTATCCCTTCCTCCTGGAAGGTGGTGCCTGCAGCGAATCGTAGATCATACCACACGATGGATGGAGTATTTGGGACAAAGTGATGCTCAAATGAGATCGGGGTCGTAGAATTTAAAGTTGCGTGACACTCGCATTCTCAGAATATGGGAAAATTCCGAAAAAAAAAAAAAAAAAAAAAAAAAAACCTTATCCGGATAACCACCCTAACCGAGATTCGAATTTGGGATAACTTAAATGTGCACGCTAGAAGTAACTTGTGATACTGTATCCACCACAAGTTGCAATATATGAAACAAATTATTTTAACTGTGCTCATTATTTTTCTATGAACAACCAGCATAGCTTTAAGCCAATAAATGGGTTATGAGTCTTATAAAACATTTTGTTCTCTTCATGCAGGAATGTGTGATCTGCGGTTTCGGCGTCCACTTAAAATTGGGGAATATGCTAATTCTTTCTGAATTTACAATTAGTGACATATTTAAAGGATGCAGATGCTTATCTTGTAAGTTCGCTGTGTTACTTTTATATAATACTTTTGTTTATTAAATATTATACCAAAATTATTAACAGTTAATAATCAATAAACTAATGACAGGAAGGCGGATAAACAGTGCAAATAAATGATCTCCACAAGTTAAAATCAGTGCAACTTTAGAAAATCAGACTTGCTTGCAAAAAGGCACGTATGCCCGTTCTAAAAATTAGAAAGGGGGAAGGATTCTTGGAGTTTGACAAACCAGAGTAAAAATTTCAGATGCGAATAAAGGGCTTAAAATTTATGCTATCGATCAATTTTGGTACTTATATATTTATTTGTTTATTTATATGTTGATTAATTATTTTGTTTATTTATTTACCTATTTATTTGTTTGCTCTGCCATATAAACAAATATGATATGTTTACGAATAAACACATTTATTAATTTTTGCCTTAGCCTCATACTCCTATACAAAAACGGATTTATTGTTACTTTCAATTCTTAATTCTCAGTTATGAGTTGTAAACTATGATCTATTTTGAGCAACACGAGTCTTCTATTCATAAATAACAGCAAGCTAGTTAGCCGCTCCAGCATCAACTCTAGCATTAAACGACACGTTATATTTCTTTGTGGCTTAAGTTGTCTCTGGTGTCCCCTATAGTTAAGCCCCCGTTGTTACTCTCTCCTCTTTGGTGATAGCCGCTGATTGCTGCCTAATGTTTCCGCTTGTCTGACCAAAGCTGCGCTATCCTTTCACCCACCAGGCGTTTACTTGCTCGTCATTTGTGGTTCCCATTGTTGCGGCAACATCTGCCAGAAGGATGATATTTGTAGGCCTGAGAGTAAACCCTTCTTCTGTAACCGAGAATGGCACACTGCCTTGGATGCATTTTGTCAACACAAGACACCTGCCTAAAGCAGAAAGCTTCTAGTTAAAGATGGTTGAGGACTATCAGGAAAATTGTTTGAATACAGAAAGTAATAATGGGTAAATTGCCAAGATCTAAGCAATTAAGCTTGAGTAAGACAGTAAGGTGTAAATAACCTGGTGATATCTTACCAATAAGTGTGCACCTTCATGGATACGAAATAAGGCCATTTAATCACTAGGCAAGGGTCTCCTACTCATGTAGGTGTGGCACGCTAGGATCTACAATTAAAGCAGCCATAGCGAAGAAATAGAAATTATTTAACCCATTCAAGAATTAGAATAATGGTTTCAGATAAGTGGCAGTATGTTGTGAAATGAGACAACAGTTAAGCATCGAAAAGAAATCTATGCCTCATAACATAAAAAAAACAACAATGCACAATTAAGATTTTACATTCCACTGTTGGATATTAAATTGGATATCATCATCTTTTTTTTTAACTTAATGTGTTGCTGTAGTGGATAAACTGTGTATTTTACCCAAAAATTTGAAACGGAGTTGTCACTATAAATATGCTTAGAGATCCATTAAACCCTCCAAAGAATATCTTATTCAAACAATAGGGAAAATGTATCATTTCGTACTGGAGCCAGGAAACAACCGAGCATGCCAGGAAAAGATGTTCATGAAAATTGCTGCACTTGAAGGTCATCAAGGCTTATAGGTTGTGTTAACGAGAACAGAAATGTGTTTTGTGGTTCAATTAGAAGGAAAACAAAGTGACAGAAAAACTAACTGGACTTGTCAATTTGTCACAATATAATGAAATATATGTATATTAATTTATGTGCATTCTTTGCAGCATATTAAACTTTTCATTGATATATAGGTGTCCCACAATTAGACTGACAAACTTTGGGAGCTGATAGATAACATTATTTTAAACACTTTGTTAAGGAAAAGTTTTCTGCTGCGGTGCTTCGTTAAAGCACTAGACGAGTTAATGTCAGATTACTGCTTCCCACCCAGTTTAAGTATTTACGGCAAAATCAACAATGCAAATAAGTATTGCCTTTATCTTAGTATTGCACACAATCTTAATCCAAAAAACAAACACAGAACACAGACAAAACACAAACATCTCATTGTAAATCTTAGCCTGATATTCTTACACGATGTCTGCCTCAGCTATAGATATGTGTTTGAATTTTCGTTTTTGAGCTCTGTTGTTCACAGATGGTAAGGTAGATAAACACATGCAGAGAAAGATATTCAAACAGCACAGTATGCATTAAAATATGAACGTTTTTCCAGATTGTAGTCACACATCCATGAAATTTAGAAAATTCACAGCAGTATGCAACTTACTGGAATTTATGTTTGCGACTATATGCAATAATAGTAACGCTTTGATCATGTCTCAGAATTCTAGCTTCCATAATTATTTAAATATTAATTATTAATATAAGTTCATTTTTCAAATTAAAATACTACACACAAAGCACTTTTATGAATATGCGTATAAAAATTAGGTTTTACAATAAATAAATGAGTTTAAAATATCTGTCAGATTTTTTATATAACTCCCTACTATTTAAAATTTAACAATATATTTCTTAAAATGTGTGTATTAGTTTAAAAAGTTATATGTTCATATTCTTTAGTGTATCTTAACAGCCAGTACAAAACGTTTAATACAAATTAGTAAAAAAACTTCGTTATATGAATCATTGAACATGTAAAAATTATGAAAATAGTTCAAGAGGAAACAATATTTTAAATTGGGCTTGCGCATTAATAAGATTGCGCCAGTCCATTCACAATTTCAATAAATAGTAGTTTAAACATGCCTGGTCAAAAAACGATATAATTTCTTAAATTTTAGAATTCAGAATATTCTATTATAACAAAGCTCTATTTTCTTTGGATTTTCATAACTTTTGTTCAAATTTCATAGATGCATTCCCTTAAGCGGATACAGAAATTCATTTGACACCGGTGGTTGATGAACACTCGATTGACTCCGGTAGTCTGACACGTCTTGACCAACGACTACTTTTAAAACTTACTTGGCGGTTGGCTCGAGGGAAGACAAGGTCAACAATTAGTGTATGCTGCGTAAAAGCCAAAGTTCCTGTGTTAACCAACAGTGGGCATACCTCCAGTGTTGTCATTGAGTTATACAATTATCATAACTCATAAAATCATCAGCTCCCGTGTCTTCTTCTTACCAGCCCATGCATACCCTGAGGACAAAGCTCATTAACTCTCCATTTTAGAAGCCGTGGCAAAGATGAAGAAAGATCAACGCAGGAAAGCAGAGCTGAGTTTTCAAGAAACATCGAAGAAGATAGCATCAAATGGGCGTCGAATAATACAGCATCAAATTGGCGACACAACGAGGGACTATTTAATTCTGCATCAAAAGTTATGTATTCATGGGAAAGTCTCTCAACGTAGAATTTATGGATTGATAGAATACTTCCTCTCTAATGCAGTAGGAAAAGTAAAAATAGTTTCCAGCTTGAAGATTTTTACTCTATAGGATGTAATTATTATTTTGTTTCTCTCCCTAAAATAACAGAATCGGTTGATTTTACAATATGTTTATAAATAGGAATAGTATTTGAAACTTTAAATAAAACACCCTGTGTTGTCATTAGGTCGACTACATATTTCAATCACAGTTTTATTATGTTTCTGAGTGTATTATTTTTGCCAAAATATGTACTTGCCTCAATTTAAAAAAGAATACTGCAAAAAGTAGAGATTTTATCAGAGGCACACAACTTTGTTTAGTTCAATACTACGTTGGATAACACAATGGATGTTTCACACGTGCTTTTGGGCTCTGGCAACATGTCCGATGTTGGTAGTACTGGCGTGTAGCATACCATGAATGTTGGTGTACATGTTACACACGTAAACTTCAGTGTCTCATGTATTTGGTGCAGTTCACTGCTTCCCAGATTACTATTGCAGTCCCGCCAAATGCTGTAACACGAGCTTATGAAAACGTTGTCTGCATTATATTATCCCGGCTAAAGTCTGAATGCACTGCACTGCAATAAACCGCGACCTGCATCCACCCAATTACCACCTTCTTTTTTTCCGCAAATAGTCTCATTGCTGTTCTGCACTGGGAATGAGAGTCCAGCATCAACACTAATAAACTGGGCCGTGACGTTTCATACTTGGTTACATGGTATTTCACTGTAGTTTTTGTGAGCTCAGACTTGTCTCCATTATAGCATTTTTAACCAACATAGGAAATGTTTAGCACTTAGCAAATTGAAGTACTTCCACAGAGTTTATTAACAAATATGAATGTTTTAAAGGGATAGCAGAATACGATGTTTCTCGGCAAGTTCACTATGGTAGTCTTTAACATAGTTCGTCACTGAAAGAGCACTTTATACTGTTTTTATTGTTTCATTTGTGTAGTCCCTTTAAGGGCAGATTAAAAACCCCGTCCCAGAAAGAATTGAATATATCCGACTGACATTTTTTTTACAGGATATAGATATATGACTTCTAATTTCAGTGATTTTCTTTTATCCGATGTTTGCTTATTAAGATTAGCGGGCATTTTTTCTCAACTACACCAGTGTTTGATTGCAGTATCAGCTATTACTCTTTCTTAAAAGATACCCGATGCGTTGCACTTATTTAACATTCTCTAATCTTGTACTAATTATTCTTAGAAACGCTTATTTTTCTATTTCTTCATGTTAATCGAAATAAACATTTGCAAACATTTCTTATGGCATAGTTTATTGTAGGTGCAAAGGGAATACAGGAATACTGTAGGCTTTGTGCGATAGTGAAATCCTTTAAGGCTGGCCACTATATGAAGGCTTTAAAATTCTGTTCAGCTTGCATGGCCAATAGATAAAATGTTCAGTAACGACCTACCATTTAATAAAAGCTTAAGTATTGCAAAACTCACACAAATAACAAAGGTTCACTCCACACAAAAAGTGCATTTGGACGTTTGTGAGTTTTAACGAGGTCGATAAAAAAAATTATTTTGTTGTTTAACGACGCTGTCAATTGCCAGGATCACATCAGCGTCGCCGGTGTGCCGGAATTTTGTCCCGCAGGAGTTCTTTTACATGCCAGTAAATCTACTGACATGGAGCTGTCGTTTTTAAGCACACTTAAAAACCATCGGCCTGGGCCGGGTTTGAACCCGCGACCTTAGGATCCGTAGGCCAACGTCTAACCAACTGAGCCACCCAGACCGACGAGGCCGACATTTTTGTACAGTAACATCTGGTGTATCTCTTACGGTTTATCACTTATGCAAAAGCCATCAACGGTAAAGAGGACTATAAAGACTATAATCAAAAAATTCAAAATATATATTTAATTTGTCATAAAAATATCCTAACATGTGGCATTTTAATTAAATTCGTTAGAGCTATTTTTGAGAAAATAAAAGTTGTAGATGAATTTTCCATGTAAAGAGTGGTGTAGAGTGGGGGAACATTCTTTAAAACCTTCGTGTCGCATCCTATTAAGGTATTAAATTTAAATATCAACTTTAATGGAGTTTTCATTTTTGAGGTATTCTGTCCGTAGATACACACGCGCGCGCGCTTTTTTTCTAGAACTACATTTTTGGTTTCAGGGAGCCTCAAAACCTATATTTACGGTGAAATCGCGAAATCATTTTAAATTTTTAGCACCCTAACATTTCACACTTAACCATCCTCAATGTAGGTATTCATTTTTTTTCCCTTAGAAAAAATTTCATACTCAGAAAAATCTCTTTAGAATCAAAATGGGGAAGTGCACTTACACATATTTGCAAAGAGAGAAACTACATGGCCAGAACATACAGAAACTGTCATAGTTAACAATAGCACCAATATTCACAGCAGAAATTTCCCGTAAGAGGCGGGCTAAATTCTACCTCTCTACTGCAAAGCGTGTGCGATAATGAACTTATTCTGTTAACTGTTGTACAATTCAAAAACAAAATCTCAGGTATATAATCATTCTTAAAAGCTGATTTAAAATAGTGGTACTGTTCTTATAATTATAAGCACATACAAAATGGAAGAAGTAACTTCAATTTATAAGCGCACATAAAAAACTAAACATACTATTTTTGACAGTTTCTTTAATTTAATCTCCCCGCAAATTTACCGGATATTGGGAACCGTTCCCATTAGAACTGCTAACCCGTTCGCTGCAGATTTCTGTCGTTAGCTTTTACTAATTTTATTAGGAAACATTCGAATTCAGTCTCAAACTCATACTTTCAGAATCTGTAAGGGTAGAGAATGATCTAAGGTGAGCATCTTCCCTCAACCTGGAACTTAATCCGGAACTTCCGAGTTGAACCTGACCGCTCGAATACGTAGGTATTGTTATTGGTAAAGCTGTAAATGTTAAGTACTGCAACATTCTGTCTGCTTTAAAAACTAAAAATTAATCTCCAAATAAAAACTCTGCAATTAATCGGACTTTATATTCGTTAACCGCAGCTTTGTGAATGATTTTGCACAGAACAAATAACTGATGAAAGCAATATCATTATATTGAAGTTATTTTAATTACAATAAATCCTTAGTGGATTACTTTATACCGACCTTGTTTCTGATTATTTTCACTGGAATTTAAATCCTCTAAAGTCAGTCTAACACAAGTTAACTTATCCTGAGGCTACTTAACGACTGGAGGAGAAAGAGGGAAGTAAACTTAACAGAAATAACATGCTAACCTATGATAATATTGGGTAATATATTAGCTGACAATCTCCCAATGGGTTCTTTCCATCTCCTGTAGAACGTATTCCCCGTCGGCAATGATGCTGGTTTAGCAATGGGTTTTGAGTTCACACACACACGCACGCACGCACACACACACACACACACACACACACACTCTCTCTCTCTCTTAGACCCTAGGGAGGATGGATAATAATCTTGGGTAGAGAAAAATTCCCACCTTCCACGAGCAAATCGAACCCGAAAACCATTGTCCAGTAAGCTACGAGGCCAGCCAGCTATACTTGTGTTAATTTAAAATATATTAAATCTGATGATATAGTTTAGAGAGTGAGTAGTGGGGCTTACGGGCCCGTTGACAACTAGGTCATTAGGGCCCGAAGTCCAAAATAAAAACAATGATGATATAGTTTAATTTGTTGTTTTATCAACTTTAGTAAATGCACTTACTATATTGTAAGCTTCTAGTCTAACCAAAAATATTTAACCAATATAATAATATATATGATTTGAAAGATACATTACCTATGTTCCAACAAATATACGGTACAATAAAGGAAAGAAACACGAATGAAGTTTCATGAAGGAATGGCCGTGTCTGCTGTTCTTTATGAATCTGCAAAATTGAAGTTGACAAAAGCTGACAGACATAAGATACAGGCTGCCGAAATGAGATTCTTAAGAGCGGCAAAAGAATGCACACTTTTAGATAAAATTCCAAATGAAAACATAAGGGAAGAGCTAGAAATAAATCCTTTGGCAGACAAAATTAACAATTACAGAAATAAATGGAGAGAGCATATTAATAGAATTCCTAGAGAAAAGATCCCAAGGAAACTGTTAAACTATTGGAAAAAGACATCCGAGAAGTCCAAGAAAGCGATGATCAAACATATTTTGAAGCCGGAACAGGCAGCATTGCCTAATCCTTGGAGTCAAGACGATAATAATATATAAGGTCAATTAATGCTATTAACTAACCATCAACACAATAGCCCTGTGTAGGGCAAGGTTGGAAAGCATAAAATAAACTAAAAGTCACCATTATGCTGTTATTGCTTATAAATTTGAGAACTCTTTGTGTGATTTAGCTGTAAAAATGCGAGTTAGTTGAAGAATTTAATGTAGTGTCGTCACATTGGTATGGTAGCTCAGTGGTTAGAGCAACCGGGCGGAGATCTGAAGATCCGTGATTCAAATCCCGGCTATGATATTGAATTTTCCAGTCTCTTTCCAGCCTTCTCCAACATCGATATTGTGTGGAAGAAAAATTAATGATCTAGCAGATTGTCCAAACCAACCTGTGAAAGCGAGAAATCCTTTCCACAGAAAACATTCAACCACTAAGCAGAATTACCAGGTTTTACAATACTAAAGAAGAAGAATAGGAAATAAAACGACAGTAATGAGGGTCATGAAGAAACAGTATACTGGGTGTCCTCTTCCCCCCCCCCCCCCCAAGAAAAAAAAAACACCTACAACGCTTAGTATGTTGTGCGGGACGACAAACTGATTCATTTTCAGACAGGAACTCTTGTCCAGAAATGTACAGTTTGGACGCTGGAAAGCGTCGAAGTTAGAAAACGAATGGTTGTCATAATTTGAAAACATTCGTTTTGGTGTCTTAATGCGAAACGTATGCAACCCTTTAGCCATCTGTGTACTGAGATGAACGACCTGAGCACAGTAATATTCCCGCGCATGCGCTAAATTCCTTCATGGAGTCCTCTGCTAGCATCCTATGGTGTTAACTGTCTAGTTTCCAGTGAAAGTAACGTTTTAACAGCACCGCGACACGTACCATTACACAGCTGCCGAAATGGTCGACTTGAGCTCCAGCATACTTTGATGTAAATGTGCGGAATGACTTCAACGTCGCATATTGAAATCGATGGATTGGTAAGGGAGGACCAGTTCTATGGCCAATACAGTCGCCAGATCTGATACCTCTCGACTACTTTCTGTGGAGTTGTGTGAACTGTATGGTGTGGCACTCCTGTAAGGTCAGCGGAGGACCTTATGGCTTGAGTCCACGGAGCGATTGAAAATCTTTATAGACAACCGCACGTATTGAGTCATGTTCATAAGACTCACCACCGCCAATATAGGCTCTGCAATGACGTACGAGGTACACAGTTCGAAGCCCGTTTCTAATGTATTCAGATCCATGTTGGGTTTACTAATGAAAAGTGAACGTACAACCATCTGGCATTTCAATGCGCTACAGCGTCCAAACCGTGCATTTCGGGACAGGGGTTCCATTTCAAAACTGATCAGTTTGCCGTCCCGCACAATTTACTAATCGTTGTCAGTATTTTTTCGAACACCCTGTATAAATCATCCTACTTTCTTAGGAAAGTTTTCTTTTTCTCCTCTAATGAAGTTTGGAAATTTATTAGCTTGATTGTAATCATTTGTAATAATCCATTGCACATATCACGTTTTTTCCACGAAAGAAGGGAAACTGAAATTATATTATTCTCTACTATGTGGAAAAACCACAAGAGGAAAAGAAATCAACAGCGGGTTGTTGTCTCGGGACCTCACATATGGGAGCCAAGAATCCTGAGCTCTCTTGCTCTTTTCTTATACCTTTAAAACAAGTTGCTTTCTCTTATGGGACTTAACAAAACACCCGGTATATACCTATTCGTAAATCAATTTACAGATTTAAATTCTCACCTACTTTAAAGTGTCAAGATAAAACGTGTTTTTGCTAGTTCTTGGGTCACTAACAACGAAGTTAAATTACCCGTTCAGCTCACAAAAACACATGGTCGACTTTTGATTAAGTTTTCATAAAGCGTTCTAACCTACAACAAAGGAGGCGGCAAGATAGAAAGAGTGAATGTGTAGCATAAACGCACCACCACTTTCATTTAGCTTCAAGAGAACACAGTGTAATTAATTTGCGTGAATCATATAATGCGATGCAAATAAGGCTCTGTATAATAAACCGCTTAATATTCTCTCTATTACCATTATGGGTTTCCCAAGATTTTAGCAAAAATAATGTGTATCCATTTGTTACATTTATGATTATAGCTGAAATTGACAGCACCAAAACTTGCTTTTGCATGTGAATATAGTGCAAAATATTGGAAAATTACCTAACTACAAGATGTTTATAACATTATAGGAAGAGGATAATAAAGATCTCGCGAAATTCATTCGTTTAGCATGCGATAGACATTATGCAAACTTTATTGACGTTAGTATATCTCACTCTAGTACAGAAAAAGTCTAGTGTGTTAGAACAACATTCCTAGCTGGGCCTAGTATCGTTCATTTTCATATCTCTTCTGCAAACTGTCTTGCAAAGGCTAGTTTTACCAAGCGAAATGGCTCCGCAGTAACGTGTGATACTCGCATACGGGAGGTAGAGGGTTCGATTCCCCTGGCTAACCTTACTGACCCAGGGCTTTTATCCGGGGTTTCTCGGGTTGCCAGACGACTGCTGGGAAGGGTAATTACATCCCCCGAATTCCCTGCGCTTACATTTCGTTTCATTAATCAATTCATTTATCCTTCATCCAGTTGGTTCTGTTAGGTGCAGCATGGCAGGGATGATATTCGAACAGGAACGCTTTCCCCCTTGGGGGCATAAGAGCAATAAACCTGGCTTCATTACCGAACCCCTGTCTCTGTCCTATTTGTACTCCTCCTAAGGCTGGTTTTACACTTCCTTTATGTTAATGGAGATAACCTTTGGAAAACTTAAATTCACATTTCGTTCTCCTTAAAGGACCATGCAAAAGTCTGAGGCAACAATCAAAAACTTAGCAAGCGGATCGCTATATGACGACTTATAGTTTTCATATATTCTGCACGACGGAGAGAAACAAATTACTGGTGGTGCCACTTAAAAAAGAAATAAAGGAAAAAAAAAACGCATACCTAATGTTCTATAGATGCCGCATGACAGCTCACCATATGAAAAGTTTAAGATACAACTATTATTTCGAAAACTGTTAATAATACGGAAAGGAAGTTGCATGTAAACTGTGGCATGGACGTTAACATTTTTGTATGGTAACTTTTTGTCTTTTATAATTTACCAGTTTTAAAAAAATAATGTAACATTAATTCAGAACAAAGAGAACTTTATAAACTCTTCACAGAAAATTTAAGAATATTTGAATTCTTAGGCATTTACTAATAAAATAATCCTACAATTTTGACATATTTTAATCTTAGTTTGGCTTAAGAAAGAACACACGAGGAAAACATTCTCTCTTGGGGGTGTTTTGGCAATGAAGAATGCATCTGTTCTTAGTTGCAAACGCACTAATATTATGAAAGAGATACGTATAATAATGAGTTTGCATAAATCCAAAGTTTGAAGCTGCTTTAAATACAGAACTATAGGTACCAAAGTAATTTCTATATTTTAAACAAATGCTGTATTTTTATAACACACGCAAAACCTAGGAAACCCCAAATTCTAATTAAATATGAAACTACTTGACAATATAGACTTCTATAAATTAAACATTTATGTAATGTTGATGCATGCAACACTTTGGAAACCAATTGCTTCTTTTTGAATTCCACATGCTTTGTATTAACTAACTGAATGCGAAACACATGAACTTTAAATAATAGCTTTTTCTTCAACACTGAACATCTCACATATCCTTAAAGGTCCATAAGCTAAAGTTTACCATATATTAAGTACAGTTCATTGGCACTTAAGTACGATGAATGAACGTTTAATCTTTGAAATGAATGCCATATCGAGATTAACACGTCCATTTGCATTTAAGTGTGAATATTCTTTGTTTAATATATGGAAAGTTCAACCTTAGTGAACACTAAGGACTTGTGCAGATGTTCAGATCTTAAGACGAACTCCTATTGTAATTTTATTCCTCAACATACCTTGTCTAGTATCTATCGAGCATTAATTTGCATTATTCTTAGACGTTGCTTCGACTTCTAGAATAAGGAAAGGAGAGCTCAAAATGTATCGATTCACCAGAGAGTATCAAAGTTTCTGGCACGAAATTTGATTGATTTCTTTCATCTTTGGATAATCTGGTCATGCAATTAAATTTTCAGGTCTAATGCATATGTGCATCTGAAAATTACAATTTCCATAAATTGCAAACTTTGTATTTAAGTTCATCTTCACCTAAAATTACCCTTTAATGGAAGAATTTTGTTGTTTCCAAATTTTTAAAAAATGACTATACTATTTTGATTAAAATGTCATATTTTCAAAAATATTTCTATGGCAATAGAACATATGCCTTGAACTTTCTAGTAAATAATGTCTGAAATACTCATAGCTCCAAGACTGTAAGATCTGAACAAAACTTAATCCACAAAAATACAGATTATTTTAAATCACATTATTTCAAATAATTTATTTCAACATGCAGTTTTTGAAGTGTTTTCACCATTCAGTTGTTTTTTCGAATATCTGGAAAGAGTACGAAACTTCAAAGGTAGAATGTAATGACAAACCATTTTAAAGATTTTAATTTTGTTCCGTTCTCCTTCATAACATTTGTAGCCACAAAGAAATGCGCAATCAGATTATCTGTGTAAACTCTATCTCGATTAACTTAGGCATGTATGAAAAACAAGCTTTCCTAGAATGTTAAAG
Source organism: Tenodera sinensis (assembly GCA_030765045.1). Lineage (NCBI taxonomy): Eukaryota > Metazoa > Arthropoda > Insecta > Mantodea > Mantidae > Tenodera > Tenodera sinensis. The sequence goes on along the minus strand of CM060966.1, from coordinate 102,166,855 downwards.
GAATAATTTATCAAAAATATCATAAGAGACCTCCTCCGTAACGTAGTTGGTAGCTTTCCTCTGGCGAGGAGGACCAGGGTTCGATCCCCGGTACCGTCATGGGCATTTTCCCCCCACTGGGAGGTCTGGCACGGGATGCACTCAGCCTCGTTAGGTCCCGGGGGGCCAATTGAGGAGCTACTTGAATAAAGAATTAACGACTCAAGATCGCAAAGGCCGCATAACTGGCCAGGAGGGTTTAGGGCGCTGACCATGTCCCACCCTCCAGTATTGCACCCCACTCATGATGCCTGTAGTGAGAAAAGGCGGGGGGACGCAGTTGCCGTACGGTAAGCCTTGGCCCGGAAAATGCCGTTGCGCTAGGGGTTATTATTGTAATATCATAACAAGTCTGACCTAAGCCATAAATTCTGGAGTGGAGCGAGAGAATTTATCTGGGAAGATCAGACCGTCGATTGATGTTTATCTGGTCTATTTGATAAATAAAATATAAATTTAAATACTATATCGGAAATATTTAACCAGAAAATGTTACATTATATAAGAAACATAACCTAAAGTATATTCATTTCGATTAGTATAGTTCGACTCAACACTGCCAACTGAGGAAAGTGAAACAGAAGAAATCGATCTTCCCTTGTAAGAAAAACCAGTGATAATCTTAAACAAATCTCACTTTATTTTTAACGTTAGCAAATAACATTTCTTCTGGAAGAATAAATCAATTATTAAAATACTAATTGTTAAAAACGGAGTTGTTGACTAAGCAAAAAATTACCTAATGATAATTTGTACTAAACAAAATAATAACCAAGCGATAATTTGTATGTGATAATTTAACGCCTCTGTGTATGAAATGGTAATTAACAACAACATTTACACCATTTTTTTTTTTCAAGACATGTATTTTGAAGTGGTTTACAGAACCACTTCTATCTACATGCATTCTCGGGACAAGAAGCTCACAAAGAGCCATTAATGGGGTTTCAGTCTTACTTCTACATTCAGCGGTAAGCATTATTTCTGTGCCGAAAACATAAAACGCTTAGCCATGCGTGTAAAACAAACGCCTAATACCCAGAAGTGAGCAACAGACTTGCCTCTTGCTGCGGATTTGTCTCCTAAATCTCTCTCTGCCTTTGTACTTCGTCTTACTCGGCTCACTTACCTATTTATGTATCTCGAAGGTAAATAATGCACAAGCGACACTTGACTTATGCTTCATTCATAACTTACTTTCCCCTGTTACCCGGCAGTAATCTCCAGAAACTCCTGCTAGCCTAGTTGAAAACGCCGCCATTTCCGTGCTGCTCCTTTGCTACTAGATGATTCACCATTTCGGTGAACTTTAAACAGTTTCCAACGAGATGTTCAATTTGTATAATCTCTACCACGTACATACGTAGCGGACAGAGCAGGTATATTCAATACGGGAATATCACTGAAGCTACATACTTTGATATTCCTGAATCCAAAAAAATGTAGAAAAGGGCCCATGTTTGTCTATGAACAGCATAAAAAATGAAAAGTTGGGTAAATACCAAATTAATACCACGCTTTGTATCTAAGTTCAGCATTTTATAAAGTGATACGAACAGCTTCAAGAGAATCCCCTTACCCCAATAATAATGATTTTCTCCAAAATGGCTTTAATGATTTTGATTAAAATGCGTTACTTTTAAGATAGTTTATCAAGTGATTCTGTACTCTAAGAACGTTATAAATAAATATAAAACAGAATAAATAAGATAAAAGGTTTGAAAGTATACGAGGGTTAAATGTTGTCACTTATTAGATAACTGTAGCTTTTCCGTTGCCAACGTTTGTGGACAAGAGTTTCAAGCAAAACAACTGAGCTATAACAAGGCATTCAGATCTTACCACAAACAAACCTGATAAATCATTACGCTGCAAAGCATAAATAGCTTCATAATTGCACTGCAACGAACAACAAAAAGAAAAACATAATACCTGTTTCAGTTTAAATCCAGATGTCGTAGCTAAAGCTATTCGTATGCTAACAGCGAGGTAAGGCAAGAAACATCCACGTCTCTGATCAAGATCCCTTCGTCTACACTTGCTTCATTATGTCGCAATGACTCCCTCTTCTGTTTCATTATGCGCGAATAAAGAAGTTGCTGCAGTCATTAGTGTACACATAACCAAGCAGAATGGAGGTTCTAAGTGGAATTTCTAAGCGTTAGCTCCAGGAAACGACTACATGATTCTGTGCACATCTTTCGCACATCTTAATTCGTTCCTGCCTCTTCAGAGACTATAACATTTAGTTAATAGACGTTCTTTTGTAATTGCTTCGTGTTTATGCTTCACGGCTTCTCCTTTTCTTTTTGGAGAATAACGCTGAATTTTATGGCTATTAATTTTCAGTCCTCATTACGGCACAAGTAACTGCATTTACCACTTGCTGTTTTCAACGTTTAACTCCTTCAGCTTATATAAATGGGAGCTGTTTTTGAAACAGTTATTTAGCATGATTAAGGACGGGAATGAACACAGGATCTAAAATGTACATGGTCTGGTGTATGTTCATTAGTGTCTAATGAACAAACTTTCGTACTTTATTATAGAAGATATCCCTTAAGCGAAAAAACAGCAACACTAAATAATACGACAGAAGAACATGATAATACGTTTCAACCGGCATATTTTATAATTTTGCATAATTTCTCCGAGCGAAGATCACAAGTAGTCCAGCTCAGGACAGTTCTGCACTCCATCTTTTTGGGGCAAAGATGAGCCTGAAAAATACAACAAACTTCAGTCCAGTTTCTTCTCCATAATTTTATTTTTAAACTTTTGCACAAATACACAGTTCTGGTCGTTAATACAGACTACAGTCCGTGATATTACAACTCACAATTATTTTCTTCTCGAAACCTTTACTCAGTCCTTCCACTGTCTCTCTTCACATTCTTTGTCTCTCATATACTAACTTCGACGATACAATCACTCGACGCTCGTTAAAACTTCTTTTCGGCGTGACGACACACGCACAGCTGTCTCGCACTCAATCAGACACTGAGGGACTCATGTCGTTAACTGTAACTAACTCTTCTGCCTCCGTATATATGGAGGATAACGTCACACGGACCTTTCTGATTATCACAAACATGCAGGTGATGAGGCCAGATCTTTCTCGAAGGATCTGAAAACCTTTCGTGTTGCCGCTTCATTTTTATTAGTCACGTGTTCGCTCGCATAAGTGGTGTGAAGAAGTTTGACCTTGCGCCTTTGTTTGCTCGCCGGCCTGGTATGTGATGTGAAGTAGCTGGCCCCGAGTCCTTTGTTGTGTGCCGTGCCCGGCGTTACAATATATAGATTTGTTTATTTCAGAGGCTTTTCATTCCAAAAGTTATGTTCTGTATTGCAAGCTTTAGTCTCCATCTTATAGACTAGTTCTTATATACATACAAATATACCTAACACATTTAAACTGAATAACGATTCACTTACCTAGTGCAAATCCCCTTTTGTCCCCAGATTCCCTCAGAGTCAGGGTTTAAGCTAGAAAATAAATCTATATTGCAAAAATACACAGATACACAAAATTTACGTCCATGGAAGATAAGATACAAAACTCTGCTAGTTATTCGGCCGCCCCCTTAGCGCAGTGGTAGCTCGCCTGTCTATGGCGCGGGGGACCAAGTTCGATCCCCGGTATCGGTATGGGATTTTTTCCCCGCTGTAAGGTCTGGCCCGGGGTGCACTCAGTCTCGTTAGGTCTCTGAGCTACTTAAGTAAAGAAATAGCGGCCCCAGGTCGTGAAGACCGCATAACCTGCCGGAAAGGATCGAGCGCTGTCCTCGTACTACCCTCAGTACTGCAATCACTCATGGCGCGTGTAGTGGGCAGAGGCGGAGGACGCAGCGGCTGGGCGGTAGGCCTTGGCCCGGATAGAACTGTTGTACTGTGGGGTTAGCTTTTGTTAGTAAAATATTTTATAAATTATAATATTAACGGGGCTTTTAAAGTGGAATATTTATGTGTATTTTAAGTTGAATCAAAGAGTAATCTGCTAAAATATTATTTTTTTTAAATTAAGTTTTACACGCATACATTACGTACATCTCTTATCATACCTACGCTACAATAAACTGTCAGCATTACATTATGTTATATCACATCAAAATACGCGGGTTTTTAGGCATACTCAAAAAACCGGATATCTTTTTACAATCAAAGTAATTGAAAAATAGCTCTTCCATTTCAAAATCTATCTTCATATTTCTCATCCCAGTTCTTTGCTAGTTCAGAAATAGTTCTCCATTCATCGTTTCAGCAGCACCGATCTTGAAATGCAGTCCTGTTCTACTTGTCTGCCCCCCCCCCCCCTCCAATTATGACGACTTCCAGCTATGCCTTCACTGATACTGTCTCTCCAAACTTTATCTTGAATCTAATTCTGTACGTGATATCCTAGGATGGCTTTATTACGTTTGGAATAACTCCAATATCTTGTTTGCTTGTCTCATGCATTCGAGATTCTCCAGAGAAATGCCCCAGGGTTTATTCATAAGCTAATTGGCTGTCTTGGTTTTTATTCCTCCCAATGTATTTGCTTTACCTCGTTCACGTAATGTCTGCTTTAATTTACCCACGTTCAGCTCTGAGTAGATCTTTTTGTTTGAGTCCAATATTCTGTTAACATTACCTAAATTAACTTTAAACTCGTATTGTCTTTTGTAAGTTTATTGCTGCATTTCATATTTTGCTTCCATTTTTATGAATTAATTATAGGATGGTTGTTACCCCAAGGCGTCTCAAGCCTGAAGACTGTCTCATTAATGAAAACTAAGTTCAGTTTCTTAGTAATAATAAAGTATATTTGCACAACATTGTAACTGTCCAGTTTTCATGTCAACTTATTCAGTTCCCACTATCATTGGTTTGGTGTGGTTCAACTTTTCAGGCACTTCACGTACTTCATATAATGTGAACTACCTTATTTTCCCCTCTCACTTCACTTTGTTCCCGACGCACAGTATGCAATTCGAACAGTCTAGGCATTTTCATCATAATCATTTTGTACAAAAGTGGCTGTTTGTAGGTTCTGTGCCTTGAGCTCTCATTACAACTGCATTCGCAAAACAACGTTAATGACAGAATGTCTTATAATTCTAGAACATTCTTTAACATATTTGTGTGGTAACTAGCCGTTCATTTGTATGGTCCAAAATGGCTTGCAATACTATTTCGGTTCTTATTTCACCAATAGTAATGGCCTCCTTAGGGGGGAGGGTGTGGGGGTATTCTGAAAAGCATGATCTCTAGATGTTGCAGTTTCTCTCTTTATTCTGTAACCGAATAAGTTTATATTCGTTGACAATAAGACGGGTGTGAAGAAAAAAAAAATAATAATAAAATACCAAGGCCTCTTCATTAAGTGGAACTGGTTGCTTGCGCTCTTGTCTTCAATCTCTTCAACCTTGTTGCCCTTTGAGGAGATGCTTGTGATAATTCAACAATAACTTCAGCAGTCCTGTTCCCTGTAACTCGCATACTTGTTCTGGTGGCAAACAAAAGCTCTTGTAGCAATTCCAAGACTTTCCTCTTTTTGCTTTTAGCACTGTCACTGAATGACTTTCTTGGTGTTGCTTTATCAGTTGCTGAAGTGGAACTTATATAATTATCTATTGCTTCAGAAAATGTAAGCTCATGTAAATTCATAGCCAAACCACAAGTGTTTGTAAAAGTCTGCTGCAATGTCTACTACATTTCAACCGGTGGCGATTGATACTTGATAAAAAGTGTTAAGTTTTCGAGTCCTAAAACACTAATAGTGTGAAGAAACGCTTCTTTACTCCGCGCCTCTTTGTTTTAGAACCAGACATTGAAAAGTCGTAACCGAATCACCATGCACCACGTCGCAGAAAACAATTCATTTTGAATAAGTGCGCAAGTATGCGCAGATAACCAAAAATGATTAATAGCAGAAAGAAACAATTAATATATTGTTGAAATATCTTGGCCACTCCACGTATTGCTTTTTACTTACGTTTTGAAAAAAAGATTAAGAAGTATATTTATGTGCATCATAAACGTTCTATATTTATAGAAAAATAAATGGCAGCTTTCAAATCCTGTTATCCCTTTATTAGATATTCTTAGCTATTTTGATTAAACATAAATAACAGAATATTTACTTGGATTAAGTTCAAATAAGTGAAATAACCCAAAACATTATTAGTAAGAGGGGTTGGCGATTTCCTCCAAAATTAAAGGGAAGAACTACATATAAGTTGTCTGAAAACTACTGCCCTTAAAGATTCATATTAGTGCTAAGCGTTTACATAATGAATTTAGGACAATCTTACTGAAAACCTAAGTAAAATACATGTTACACATTTGTAGGATCAGTCACTTGGCATATTTTTGAATTCATATACTTTTCAAAATTTGGCTCAATAACATTACAAATACAGATTCTAAGACTGGATGTCAAATTGCTATGCGAGAGTCTGTTTCTGTGGCGAGTTTTCAAGAGCTGCATTATGGAGAAACCCTGTTCACAGAGGTGGGTACTTCCATACATTGTCACAGCTTTTGCTGCGTTGAGAATCAAATTTGGGAAACGCCTGCTGTCAAGTTTCCGGTAGAATTCGATCTTTGTATGTTGTATTTTTAACGCAAGGTACTGGTTGCATATTAGGTACTGAATACTCTTACCGACAACTTTGCATAGGACTTCTTTTTTCCATTCGAAACGGGCGAATCCAAATGACTCATGACTGTGCCATTGTTCTGTCTCCATCACACGGAAAACTGCACTAACGGATTGGCCCTCTATGCCCAGGGCACGGAGACTGGCTCTCTGCGTGGCATTGCCACTTGGGGCCACGATTGGCACCACTGGTCTAAGTAACGATTCTAGAGCTGGCATTAGTACATTTTATTAAAATCAAACCCCAGATGCTTGTTCAGGTCTGACGACTGAAAATTACCAACCCTCGAATTGCAAATGGCTAATGCATCAATCAGCGACAGTTAAGGTTTTATAGGAAATATAACTTTAGAGATCGAAATTGGTATGATTTGTGAGACGTTTACTTGGACCAAATGTTTACGAAATATCTAATAATAGTAGTTACCACCACTCATAAGCATAAATGTGTTTTTCCCAAATTCAGGAAGGTGTATTCCTTTATCGAATAGCGCTGGTTTGATCTGATTTCCAACTTTATATTCTAGGCTCTTCCGAAGTTGTTTCTCAGAAGTGGGTGAGAAGAATGGGGGAAAGAACGAAGTCAGTGGTAGCACGGCAGCGCCTCTATGGACGTGATGTTCATACTACTGGGCGATCTCAGATGCAGCCATTGCTTTTACTTTGATCGTGCGTAAGGTAAAGATCCTCACACTCAAAACTTTTCCACATTCGTTGCACGAGCTCCTGCTGTTTATTGTATTCCAGTCCCTCCAGAATTCCTTATATATGCCAACTCTGTGCCTTTTGTATGTTTATAGCTGCATATTTTGTTTAAATTCGTATACGCTGCTTGCTCGCAAATGCTTTCATTGTAACTAACTTGGTTACATTCTTTCCATGAAAATGAATTATGTAGTCTTCTGTGGACATTTCATGACCTTTTAGGGACCATAACAATAAGAAACATGCGGAACGTAACGCATAAAAGCGTTAGTACGACGTAATGCACAGTGCGGTAATTAAACATTAAAATGGCGTTTAAAGATAAAACAGACATTTGGATGTCCTAAGCTTTCACATTTGTGTCACCGTAAAGTAAAAGCAATCAGCCAATCAGCAAGTTCTACTTCAGACTCTCCTACTTCATCAGGTGTCCATATTGAGATATACAAACTAGAAAATTCAGCTTTATTCATGGAAGCTCTTCAATGCGATGGTTTTCGGCTTCCCTTGGGCATGAAAGAATGCTTAATTTTGCTCAGAGGCCTCATTGTGAGGCTTTAGGTTCTTTTAGGTGCCATAAAACTGCGACATGAAAGCCATGCCAAAAACATTTACCCCGAAAAAATCCACCACCCTACGTCGGATTTCAACTCGCGACCTCGAGAACCAAAGCCTAGCATGTTGACTGTATCTTGGAGGACAGCGTGCATAATGGATTCTAGAAATATTTCACCATGAACTTGGTAATTAGGTATCTGATAGTGCAAGATCATAATTCTTACAATTTCTAGAGAAAATAAGTTCTTGTTCTTTCATTTATTTACGTATTTAATCTCTTTAGTCGTGTGAACTGACATCATCGTAGCCCAGTATATGAATTACCTTGATTCATACTCTCTTGGGATTAATTACTGTTCATTGTTTATGATGTATGAATATCTCTTCTAAATAGTAAAAATTATTATCAAACGTATTGTGCATTATCGTGTCTCAAAACATGTATTTCTGGTGAAATCTCGATATACTTACCGTACATACTATACGTGGTAGAGAAATAAAAATAAACAGTGGTTTGCTCTTTAGAAAAAATATTGGTAAGTGCTGGACGATTCAAACTATAACGAGGAATGTCTCGTAAATTAACTTCACAAAAAGGTATTTGACATATATTGTGTGCTTTAGTGAGGTTTACATTCTTTCTGTTGTACGATTTCATCTCTTATGGATTACCAGTTATTCAAGTCATCCATAATGAAGGACTTCTGAAAACATTCCCAGAAAATTTAATATATACACCTCATTTGTCATAAAAACGTTTTAAACATAAGGTACTTTAATTAAAATTGTTAGAATTTTTTGATAAAATAAAACTTTCCGAAAAATGTTCCATGTAAGGGTACTCTGACCTACTGCATTTTATTGAAATTTATCGTGTCGCATCCTTGAAAGATACTTAAATGAAATACAAGGTTTGTTATTTAACCGAATGTTGTACTTTTAGTTATGGTGTTCACAATTGGACACTGTGGAGGCACACATACGTTTTAGATTCATGGAGCTACCAAACCTGTTTCCAGTGAAATCCCGTTATCCAATTTTTGGATGAAACACAATATTTTCTCTATTTACTCTATGAAGCAGAGAAAGTAAAACTAGCTAAATATGCCTGTTAATGGTTTCTGGACAGTGTCATTTATACCAGTAGGCCAAGGGATAACTTGAATCTATTTGTAAATTCAGCTCGACGCAAATCAAACACACTCGGCGTGAGGATTACCTCTGACCATCGTAATCGATGTCTATGAGCCTGAATTGACCTCCTGTCTTTTGACTCAATTCATCTCAGTAAAAGTTTCAGTCGCACTAAATTGAATTAAGTGTGCATTATTTAAAGGCACATTGTAGCATTTTTATTTCTGGGATTTTTGTTAACTGCACTGTAGGATTAGTCTGTATTTATTATCAGATCTTGAACAATTGGCTGTACAACTTAGGGTTGAAAGACTTTCAGTCTGGTCACACTCCAGTCACTGGTGTATTGAATTATTCCAAGCTAATTTACGTTACAATCATAATTTATACTATTGGACGAAATCGGAGGAAAGGAACAGATGAGCTGAATATTTTTACACCACGCAGAAAACAGACGAATTTGCAATAGGTTTAACTACAACAATGTTGCGCAAGCATAATGCACATTTACCGAATACTAGCATAAAAAGAAATATTTACTGGTTTTTGAGGAGCAATGTAACACAAAAATGCTAGTACACGAAGAACAGATATTTTTATAGACAAGAATAAAAAACCGTAAACCAAAAATATAATTATAAACCGTTCCCGAACAACTCAATTCATAGAAGGGGCGTGGAAAATGTTGCGTCCTAGAAAATGACTGCCATTGAAATACTTTATAAGTTATTAAGTACCACATGAAAAAATAATTAAGCAAAGAAATAATACATTGAATCTAATAGTTATCTTCATCTGATGTACAGTTCTTTCAGTTGAACGTTAGAACATTTATTTAATCTCTTTTCCTGTTCTATTTTTGCATTTAAAGATGTTTTAATATTTATAGCACATATTAATACTGTATGCTGTATATTTTCACCACTAAATCACTGATAGTAATACCAATCAAATTATTCCTTGGAATGTAACTAAACTAGTGACTCAACTCTTAAAGTACAAATGAATCTTCTGATCTAACTTTTTAACAATATGCTTGATAGATAAAAATAGAATAATGGTATGGAAAAGAAACTTCTTTATGTGTGTCTGTATTTTGGCACCGACAGAGGAATATTCTGTAGAATCAATAGTCAGGCCAGTAGACAAAGTTTTTCCAATACCACAAATGGAAAAATGGCTGAAAACTTAAGTCTTCAGTTGAGAGAACTCCGAACTACACGAATGATGGAAAGAAATCAGGCTTTTACCCTGCACAACTAGAAAGCAAAAAACTGATTCAGAAAACACAGTTCCATAAAATCTGAGTGAAAGGAAGGAGCAGGAGCAATTCTGCTTGCTAGTATGTTTGAGAAGCACGTTTTCACGTTTAATCTAATGCAGTAATTCTTTAATACTAACCACAAAATTTCTAGATCTCCTCCAAAATCTGTTTGAATACTCAACTGTCTTATTTGATGTTGAAGAATAGGATAATTAAGTTTAAATGTTTTCATTATCCATACCTAAAACCAGAATTTTAAGTGCTTTTTCATTAACGTTGTCTCAAAAACACTAAAAGTTAATATTAATAATAGTTTTAATAACATCCAAGTGCTTACTAGTTGAAATAAGTTAAGCGAAGAAAAAAGCAGGAAAACAAAATATTCGAAAGTTTTCATATACAAATGTAGAGTTAATCTGCTGGAAACCCAAGAATTTTTATTTGCAGAAACCTCTTTTCACACAACCTAGCAAAGGAATGTCCAAAAGTATTAGTTGCACACTCACTCTCATCTTTGCATAACACGGCAAATTAAATGATTTTGTGAATGAGAATCCTCAAATTAGAGCATTATTTAAATAAATAACTTTCCCAGTTGTCAAATATGGACAAGTAACTGAGCTTTGTGTCCACTGTCGAGCCGAGAAGTTGATGTAAATGATGGAAAACGGAGAAGCGTCAATAGGGTAAAGGCTGAGTAAACGGACAGGACACTTTTCAAAACAGAGCCATATTAATTATTTCACCACCGCCACCACCAGCACCACCACCGCCATCGCCACCGCCACCACCACCACCGCCGCCGCCGCCGCCGCCGCCACCACGATAATCATTATCATCAAGGTTCTATCCTCATGTATTAAACATTTGTTGAGTCCAACTTTTCTTTGGTCGGCCAATGTTTCTTTTGCTTGTTGGTTTCTGCTCCAATAAACGTTTTAAAATGCGGTATCCTTCCAATCTTTCCGCCAGATTCTATATTATTGCGGAACCTCAATTTGTTTAGTGGACGCACCGAACATTCATTTAAACAAACTGGACATTGAATCTTCTGAAATATGATGTAAGAACAGAAAAAATAAGCTGATACATATAACCAACGTTTTATATTTTTAATCACTGTCATCGCTCATAACGAGACAAACAAAATATGGATCACTTCTGCTTTCTACACACTTAGATGGTGCAAATTTCAGAACTGAGACACTGTATCAAGTTCTTTCCTGTCTTGTATCACTGTTGGCATTCCTTGCATATATCCGTTATTGAAGGTAAGCTGTTTCTTAACTTGCCGGGCTTTTGTTGCTGCTGTGCTTTTACTTCTCAGCGGGGGCAATTTTCATAGCTTTTAGATCATACACATATTCTGGGCTTTTTTTTTTTTTTTAATGATATGGAGAGATGTAGTTGGAGAAGGAGTTAATGTTTGAAATTTGCCGAAGGTGTAGATTGTAGAAGCTTGAATCCGGCTTTCTTCTGTTGTTTTCCTTATTTGAGATTGCCTCTTGAATGTTCTCCAAGTGAGGCTTGATTCTGAGATTCAAGGATTTAATCTTCAACGCTAGGTTCCCAAATACTATATGCAAATGAACACGGAGCTGAATTTAATTACCATAAACATGATGAAAAATAGTATTAGATTCACCTATATAGTAATTTCGAAGTTGTTCTGAATTAATTGCAACACGAAAAATGGCCTGCCCTTTTGCCTCACCCGCGTTACAGTTGTACTTCTTGCTCTTGATTTTGTAGGATAACATATTTTGTAATATGTTCAACAATAAATACTCTGTGCGTGACCACCGAAAACTACCAGCAGCGACTTATTCCATAGAATAGGAATTTTAAAATTCAAACTGATAATAAGGAATATCCCTCAAACGGTTAACGCCGAAACATGTATGTGTGTATATATATAAACAAAGGTAAACAAAGGAAAAGAGAAACATATACACACGCACACGCACACACAGCTGCTTCCGAGGCCGTCAAACTCTTGATCTTGCATATTTTGTGGTGGTATCCATGCACTGCTTATGAGTTCACCAAGTGTCACAATTCTGTATCTGTATTGGTCCAGGATCTATTTGCTATGGCTTTTGCTGTATAAAAGTCCAACTATATCTCCCTTCTCTTCTCTCTTTCATGCAGTAGTTGTTTTGAGCTTTTGGTTGATGGGAGCCTCATACGCAGGTCTATAAAAATCTGATATGTTGCATTCACGTGACTTCCTCTATTCTTGAGCTAACCATTCTTACAAATTCTTATTCCTATATCTTCTTCCTGTTAGTTGAGATTAACATTTCCAGAAATTATCTTATTACTAATTTTCTTGTAGGTACAAGGTGTATATGTGAATCCAGTAGGCTTTAGGCGATAGTCAAATCTGTTAAAGCTTTCAAATGCCATTATCGTTGCACGGCTAACAAGGAATATCCCCAAAATGGTTCACTCTACTAAAAAAGAAATTGTGTGAACATAAATTGTGATTTTTTTTTATTTTTTTTTATATCTCTTTCTTTCTTTTTTTTTTTTTTTTTTTTTTTTTTTGTGTACAGTATAATTTGGTCTATCTCTAACGATTTACCAGTTATGCAAAAGCCTTGCAGAGTAAAGAAGACTACATGGACTTCAGCCAGAAAATTGGAAGTACAAATTGCATTTGCCATACATATATATTGAACATGGCATTTTAATCAAAATCGTTAGAGCCATTTTCGAGAAAATCAAAGCTTTCGAAAAATTTTCTATGCCAAGGGTAGTTTAGGTTTGAGCAATTTTCTTCATAATCTTCGTGCCGCATCCTTGAAAGACATTAAACTTAAATACCAACCTCCATTTTTAACCGACTTTTCGTTTTGGAGCTATGCTGTCCACAGAAACACACGCGGACGCTTTTCTAAAAATGCTTTTTTTTTTTTTTTTTTTTTATCAGGGGCTAAAACATTTATTTTGTGGTGAAATCTGCACAACCGAATTTTTGGGTGGAATGCAATACTTCCTCTGCTTACTACACAAAGTAGAGATAGTAACAATGCTTTTTTTTTTTTTTTTTTTTTTTTGGATTCAGTGGGCTTCAAACCAGATTTCCTGTGAAAACTTGATATCTAATATTTGGGTGGAATAGAACACTTTCTCTGCTTACTATACGTAGTGGAGAAAGTAAAACAGGGTTCTCTGGCGAGTTCGCAAACTAACCTCAATTTTATGCTTTGAAACACCTAGGGCAGCTTTCACGAAGCGAGATTTGACTGCTTCCAAGTTCATTCTTTCAGACTCAGCCTTTTCCAAATGAGGTCCATTCCACAGGTTGCTATAGGAATTATTTTTGCGCTGAACTAGGCCATGTCGGCTTCTAATGAGAGTCTAGATATTCTATTGCTTGGAATTGAATATGAAGTTTGGTGTTCATCTAATTCTTCGTTCTTGGAACACTGTTTTTTACTTAGGCTGCTTCCTTTCTAAACCCTCAAAGCTAGATCAAAATCATATACATCACCTGATATATGACTGCAAAATATTAGAAGGAGAACGCAAAATCCTCAAACAAGAAGCAATCCGACAACGCACTAATAACGAAATGCACCAAGGCATTCTACAGATTTGTGAAATCAACAGACTTTGATAAACTAAAATAGCATGATCCCTAAAAAAATGATATAAATTATAAAATGTAAATTTAACTTATATGAAATCTTGTAAATATGCAATACTTATCTTTTAGGAAATACGATTAACTACACATAGATTCTAGTTGATAGTAGCAGTATTACACATTCTGAAACTCACCTGATACAAGAGAAACTGAAAACTAAAACAAGTCTAAAACATGTAATATTGCTTTGTAATGGAGCATGTCATATGTACAATAAATAAGTAATAATAGATCAAATTACAGAGACATGGGAAGTTGTTCCTGAATTGTTAAAAATCTTTACGAAAAAAAATCTTTTGGAGTAGACGAACCGTTCAGAATTTTAATCGATTGGAAGAACGAGAGTTAAAAAGACAGAGGGCTTTTAATTATCCTAAAATGCAATTATTGCAGCTGTTTGTTTAAAGAAAATTTAAAAAGGTGCTTAAAATACGATATTTTGTTATTTAAAATCCAATCATTGGAGAACGAAGAAACTGCATAAAATACACCCTTCTACAGTAAAATGTGACATATTGTGTTGTCATTTTCGTATTCTTGTATTTATTCCTCTGCAACTATATTCCCTGAGGTGCACCAGTATAAAATAAGGACCCGATGGATGGCCGAGCAACCAGCCAGTGAGCGGCGAGATATAACCGCTACATAATTTTGGCCTCAACGTGCTATTAATATATAAAACATATAATTAAAACCCGCTACAGTAAAAATACAGAGAGAGAGAGTGAAAGTTCTAATTCTAAAATAGTCCATTTATCTGAGGAAAACTATTAGAAGTGAATTCTTCATACTGATTTTTATTTGTTTTACTTTTTTTATTATTATTATTATTATTATTATTATTATTATTATTATTATTATTATTATTATTATTATTATTATTATTATTATTATTATTATTATTATTATTATTATTATTATTATTATTATTATTATTATTATTATTTTGTACAGAATATAGTATTTCATCTGTGTACCTTAGGCAATTGTAAGGAAAATGTTTTCTGAAGAAATAACTACTAACTGGAAGCGCAGTCAAACACACCGCTGCCTGTGGCTCTTGATACCTGCGTGAGTAAAACCTCCACATTCTGAAAGGCAAGAACGTGGTTAAGATAACAGAAAGCTTCATTTACTGAACGCTCGACATCGTTGATCTTTCAAGTAACGACGCAGTGCTTGTCTTTATGTTATGGAATCAGTATTGCTTCCTTTGTTTTGCGATGGTAATGCATCCGATAAGAAGCGATGCTATTCGCCAACAAACGGTTTTGAGATAAGGGTTGCTTGATGTTGTTCTTCCCTCAAAGCCGGAGGGTAGTGCATCTAGTTACATTCATTTGCAAGTCAAGTCAGATAATCGACAAAGGAAACTGTTGTTATCCATTCACTACTCAGTGAAGCTTTATGTTTGCAGCAGTTTTCTTGATATCTTTGTTTTTCGCTTTACTCCATTTGTGTTTTGTTCCAGGGAAAATCTGAAAACGTCATTACTGCGGTATCTTAGTTATTGCCTTATGGGACGTCATCCTTGTCTATTAGAAACCTGAAGCTGTATCTTTTAAAAGAATGAAAAACATAAACCAAATCCAACCTTCTCTCAAACTCTGTATCACCTCTTTCTATAAAAACGTTTCAAAACACCTTTTAACATTTACCTACTTCTTAATGAGGTTCGGATAGTTGATCATGATGACGACGATGATAATTGATGATGTAGTTTTAAGAGCCCTTATAAAATTGATAATGGCAAAAGTCAGTTAAATTTCAATATAAAATAAAACTACTAGTAAAACGGCAAATATACCGGTTGGAAGGCACTGCTTTGGCCATGAGGAAGCCAGGGATTGATTCCACATGATGAACTTTACATATTTGGAGTCAACTTACTTCTTGACAAATAGATATAGATGGTTTATTCTTTCAACAACTGTGGCGCAAATACTGTGCAAACAATGCCACAATGCATTTCTACCTTCATTCAAATGAATGCAGTCACAAATGTTAATTTGACGTTGCCAATTCTCTGCAAGAAATTAAATTTCGCTTGACATTGTAACATTAAATTGCGACTAAATTCATTCAAATAAAGCTAGAATTGCAATACAGCATTGTTCGCACAATGTTTGCGCGACATTTATTGACATAATAAAACATTTTTATTCATTCTTCAAGAAGCTAGTTGACTCCAAATATTTGACACATTTTTTTTTCGGCGAAACGGTTCTTTAATTATAATAATTGTATTGGACATATTTGTTACATGCATCATTTAGAATCCCTGGTTAAGCTATGGTTGATATACCAAAACAATGAATCAAAAGCCAGAAAAAAAAAATTAAAAATTTCAAAATTGTATGACATTTCAATATCTAAAATTCTAAAATCTTAGGTTTGTGTTTAGAATTGCCTAAAAGTTCAATACTCTTTCGACCTCTTGTTGATCATCCACGAGGACCTCAAGTTACGATAGTGAAACTAGAACACTTCTACATTCAGATATTACATTTTCAATTTTTTTGATCCAAAAGGGCAATCGCATCATTCAGATACCAATTATTATGTTTAACAACAGAGATTAGGAGGTGCTAAAGGGATATCAGAAGCTGAGTAAAGAATTAATAAGGGTAACGTGCCCAAAACCAGAGATTCAGTTATTCGCCTCCATCCTATAGTAGATGTTGAACCACATTTATGTGAACTTAAGGACGTTCATACTTATCTAGCAACGAACGAACTCATATTGAGTGGTTTTGGATTCACTATCTACAAGAAGAAATATAATGGAAACGGCAGTTAATTAAAAATTAGTTGATTTTATTAGATGCTGTTCATTCCGTATATCAAAGACCAAACGGAGAAATAGTGTTAATTTCAGATGATAAAATATACATGAGCGAATATCCTAGTTTGAGTCTAATGCACAGCTATCCAAAATTGGGAATATCTGCAAATGTGAAAATTATTCTGGACAAACCTACATGTTCTTGAACGCTGATTGTTATCAGGGAGCGGGGTTTTAGTAGATCAACATAGGAATGATATTAACAGCACGGAGTATAGAGCCGGCAGCTAGCGTGAGGGTTGAGGAAACGACACGCCCACCCCTACACAACAGCCTGATTATTTCGACTGTCGTATGTTATATTTGGTTGTTTTCTTTTTTTAACGTATTAATTCGTGTGCTGGAGACTATTAAGACAATAGAACAAGTTTTAGAGACGCAGAGTCATGTTTTTGTATGCTCGTGTTACGTCTGGAACGTAGTTTTTCAAAATACAGAAACTTTCTGCGACCAAATCGGATGCGACTTAAGTTTCCATAAATTTAGGAAATACATTATTGCACATTGCAATAACCGCTCACGATGACGTCTCTAGGTAAAATTCTAGACATTAAAACCTTAATAAAAATTAAGTTAATGACGCGCTTCAAATGGGTAAACATTCATTATTTGCTAACGCCCCTTAACCTTGGTATTCCAACTTTTGAAGCAAGGTGTACTGTGTGCTGTCTTCCGGACTACTTGTCTACAAGAGCACTGCAAGGTCGCCGGCGCTTCTACTTCCCATTGTAGGTGCACGGTTAACTTGATGGATTTCTTACTAAAACCCCGCCCCCTGGTTATTATAAAGAAATAGACGAGTGCACATTCAAGGCTAAATATTACGGATTGGTGAATAAGCTATTTTACGGTGTTCCACTGCAATATAATCTGTCTTAAGTTATATAAATGGGATGTTGTACGTTTTTAGAAATAATACCTACTTCGAATATGAGTTTACAAATAGAATAGAACGGCTATAAATAATGTGGGTGTGTTTGGAATCAAGTGTGTAAGTTTCTCCAAGGGGTTAGTAGGGAGACTTAAAAGTTTGGTTCAAGATCACTTGTACAAATTTTGTAGATAAAGTAGATGAATCCTATGTCATTCTGTTGCAATATCAATGCTTTTGTCGTCATTTATATTTTGATGCTATTGTTTTGGTGTGTATATTTTATCTCATATACGAGTTTCTTATTCAGTATTTGATTAGAGAGAAGGAGATAGATCCGAAATTGCTTAATTGGTAATTAATAATTGTCTATTGTTGCCTTTCAGTAGTAAGTGGGTATATTAAAGACATGAAAAAACATCGGTGCGTGTATATTACATTTGCATATTTTTGCTATATTTATTCCTAATTTTACTTCAAGTTGAAATTACACAGAAATGAACTTGTGGAAAAAAGGAAAATTATATGGGAAAATATAGAACAAAGGGTATAGTTTTTTAAAATATTACTAAAATATTGTTTGTAATTTGGCCACGGCCTTCCAAATGCTGGGCTTCACAGCTACTGCAGTTATCTACTGTAGATTAGTACAGAAAGTAAAAGAAAGGTCATATAAGTAGATGTCGATTCGGGGTTTCCTGGTCGATACGTCACGAAAGGAGTAATGCGAAGCGACCTGCTAAAAGTCAATTTGAAGTCATGTTATTGAGTACCCACAAAATAACCATAATTTTAATGGGATGTATCACAGCAGCCGAGATTAATATATGTGCCTTCTCTACAAGGAACGAGTAATAGAAGGCCAGGCTTATCTACCTCTACCTCTACCTCTACCTCTCTCTCTCTCTCTCTCTCTCTCTGTGTGTGTGTGTGTGTGTGTGTGTGTGTGTGTGTGTCTGTCTCTTTCTCTCAACATGTACGTATATTTTTGTGTGGGAGTGTGTATTTTGCACAAAGCAGAAGATTTCCACTCCCCGAGGGAATTCCTTTCCAGAATATTTTATGAATCTCGGGAGCTCTCTTTTTCTTCTAGGGAACATAACCAAGGAGACTCAAAACCAAATTAAATTCCAGGAAGCTCCCCAGGTCCGCTAGCCAGCCCTAACGCACGTACCGCGAAATGTTCAGCAAAAGAAGAACGTAGCGGCTGTAACATAAGATTGGTCACCCTCACTGTTGTCTTGAAACTATGCATTTTGTTGTCATTTTGGAATGTTGTGCGGTTGCAGAATCTGACTTGAAGGAAGCTAACTAGCCTGGGGTTTTCTGAGGGCTGTTGCTCCTTCCCCGTTTGCTGTCAAGCTCAAGGAATCCGACGAAGCTTTCGTCTGGTTAAATTAGCTTTGAAACTCTGGGTGGAAATCACACGCTGGTAGGGCAGATGAATAGGGTGAAGGAGAGGGAAAGACCAAATTAAGTGATTTTTGCATGAGTTGTCTTGTTTGATGCATCTGATGAATAAGGGTGTTTTAAGGATCTAATAACTGTACTTATTACACTAACCAACAACATTATGAAGGTTTCCTTAACTTCACGACTTACTAATTTTGGGTTAAAAAGACCAGTATGACAAAGTAAAATCTGATGTTTTGCACCCACATGACTTTTTCTACTCTACCATTCTTACAAACTCTAATTCCTGTATCTTTTTCGTGTTAGTTGAGATAAACATTTGCAGAAATTATCTTATTGTTTCTTTACTTGTTGGTGCAAGAGAAATATGGGAATATAGTAAGCCTTGAGCCATAGTCAAATCTTTTAAAGCTTTGCAATTCCGTTCTCTTTGCACTGCTGATATATACAAATGAATAGCGATGTTGCATTTGACAGAAGTGTAAGTTCTCCAAAACTTACCCAAATAATAAGGAATACCTTGGAAATAGTTCCCTCTATAAAAAATTTATTTGGACATAAATTGTGTGTTTTAGCAAGATATCCATTTCTTGTAGAGTAAGATTTTCTCTATCTCTTACGGTTTACCAGTTATACAAAAGTAATGCAGAGTAAATAGGACTTCATGGACTGTGGCCAGAAAAGTCAAGATATACATTTCATTTGTCAAAAAATGTCTAAAAAATATGGCATTTCAATCAAAATCGTTAGCCATTGTCATGAAAATCAAGATTGTCGAAAAATTTTCCATGTAAAGAGCAGTTTAGGGTGGAGCAATTTTCTTCAAAATCTTCGTGTCGCATCGTCGAAAGACACTAAACTTAAATACCAACTTTGGTTTTTAACCGACTTTTCGTTTTTGAGTTATGGTATCCACAGACTGATACAGAGAGAGAGACAGACAGACACACAGACACAGACACAGACACAGACACAGACACAGACACAGACACAGACACAGACACAGACACAGACACAGACACACACACACACACACACACACACACACCTTTTTCTAAAAATGATTTTTTTTTTTTTTGTATTCAGGAGGCCTCAAAACATTTCCGGTGGAATCTCGACATGGAATTTTTGGGTGGAATACAATACTTCCTCTACTTTACTATACGTAGTAGAGAAAGTAAATACATTATTAGCTCTAGTTTTGTGATTCACATAAACTGTAACTACTTTAAATCAGTAGATTTTGGTGGGAAAGACCCTCGCATTAGCCGCTAAGTCCTTCTAAACAAGCGCATCATTAAGCGCTTATTCTGCAGCAAATCTGTAAGAACAACTCAATGATCAGTCAATAAGTAAGTAAACTGATCTGGAATTCACGAGCTTTCGCAAACTATCCGTCGTCTCCATTTTACTACCTCTACAAACGTTTGTACATATGTGGACCTGTGTATCATGCCTCAAACATAACTTCCACGTTGGGCTTAGCTAGATTAAAAGAAGTCTCATTTTCTTTCTGATTCTAAGAGCTTTTGATCCTAAGAGTTTCTGTTTACGTGGCTCTGCAACTGTACTATACCTCTCTAACTGCGTTCCGGAACCTTTAAGCTGATGTGGGCTACGCGGCTGTTACTAATGACTTTCCTTAATTTGCATTGCTAGTGACCTACGTCGTATTTTAGGGACAAATGTATTAACTGTCTTCTTACATTACACATTTACTTAAATATAGAAAATTGTTATTGCAGGTATGCCTCTATGTTGTAATTTCTTTAAATATGTGTGTCTTAGCATCAATAAGTATTACAATATCCGCATGAACTGGAGAGGAAATTCAGTAGCAATTTTCCCTTGAGAAGGTTTAGATATTTGAAAGTTCGAACCAATAATAAACTATATCTCGAAAATTTTAACGCTACAAATTTTATTTGGCATGCCAGATCTACTTATTTTATGTAGTAACACTTTGTTTACTTCTAACAATGTATGTACCAAGTATTACAACTCAGTGACCCCCCCCCCCCCAAAAAAAGGATGATTTCGCAGGTCTTAGATATTTGTTATTACAATCGTTAATAGCCAGTCTTGAGAAAAACGAAAATAAAACATTTTCCAATCAATGAATAGTTGCTTTGCAGAATTTTCCTGAAAATCTTGGTATTCCATCCTCTGAAGATTCAAAACTTGAATACCAAGTTTGGTGTTTATCAGACTCTTGGTTTTGGGTTATGTTGACTACACAGATATACGGATCTTTTCCTAAGAACGATTATGGTTTCAGCGGTCCTCAAAGATACTTGCAATATTGGCAGATAACTTTTGGATAGTATACAATATTTCCGCAGGTTATTGTAAGTACGCAATAGAAAAAGTAAGAACGTCATAATTTATACAGCTAGTGTAACAGTGTAATATCATTACTGTTTTAAAACACGAAACTCTTCATCATTTTATTCTACGAATTACGACAAACTTGTGTGACGTGCACATCACTTTATCATTCAACAAAATATTCCTAACAAAACCTTATTCTTATATATACATACTGCATATTAATCGAGATAAACATCAGCAGAAATTATTTTTTCCTTGTAAGCAATGAAAAGTAGCAGTAATTGTTTGAAAACTCAAACCAATTAACCAGCAATATCTCAGAAAGGATTATACTTTTTTTTCTTTTTTCCCCCTCTTACTTTGCTTTATCTGATTACACTCCCCGTACGGACTTACGAGCCTGTGGCCAGGGTCGGGGTGCAGATGAACTTATGAACTATGGATTGCAGGAGAAACGAATGAATGGAAAGGTGATGATGGAGCAGTTTGTGGAATGACTGGCGGGGAAACCGGAGAACCCGAACCAAATCTGCCCAGACGCCACTTTTTCTACGACGAATCCAATATGCGGGTCCCAAGGATCGAACTCGGGCCACCGTGATGGGGCGAACGGTTCAACCGCTCGGCTGCGGCGTTGGCACAAAGGATTATTCCCATAAAAGTAAATTAAATGGCATAAATTGTATATTTTAAGCAGATTTAAGTATATTTATTTAAAAGACATAATGAATACTCATTAATATACGAATATATTTCAAACTGCTCCTCTGTGATTGGAAAGTAAAAATTGTACAGTATAGTTGGTGTTAGAAAACATCTAATCAATCCAGCACACGGAATATTACAACTTTTACCAGCTCAATCAAAGAAATACGAATTTCAATTGCAAACAGTTCTTAAAGGAGTAGCTTCGATGTGTTAAAGTAAATAGCGTGGTAGTACAGTAATGACCGCTTCAGTGAGTCCAGAGTTTTATGTACAATTTACATCAGAAAGATGAAGTCTTAATATTGATATGGAAATGTCCGTTTTTGCATACCCTTAGCTCCATTTATAGCTTTTCTTCCAAAATGATCAACTTCGAGTACTATGAGTATTTAAGTTACTTTAGAACAACGGTGTTATTGAGGGGAAACAGTGAAATTACTTTTTCTCCTTCCTGGTTACCATTTGCTGGTGACGTAATAGATGTGACGCCAAGGAAGACTGCCAGGAGGATTTCGGTTGGAATTTGTAATCGGATCTGACTTTGGAATTCTTATGGTAGGAAACTCAAAGGGATGCAGACGTACCGTATTACTCAATGCCAGTCACCTTTACCTTGCTCAGCTACGCCACTAAGCCAAAGCAAGTTAAGGGGGCAAAAGAGGGAAATGACTCGCGGTATCATATTTTGGCATTTGTGATTTAGAATGTCAATTTGCTATGTAGTCCCATGTAAATGGTACTTAGAATATGTCCAGATCGTAGTCACACACAAGTGGTGTATGCTTATGTATTGTAAACATCATAGTCAGAGAAAGTATACACTAATCCCCACCTCTGCTATTATGCATCTATGCTCCAGGAGTGGGGGGTGCCACGATGTTCTGGACGGGCTGTACATAAGCCACGGAAAGCATTTGCCAAATATGATTCAAGCTTCCTGCCTCAGCCAACACTATGTGTAAGAAAGATTACTGTTGTCACAAAAATATATTTGCCATATTCCAAATGTGTGAAGTAAAATTCAATGATGCTAATTTAATTATCGGAGGAAGTAGATTTTAAGTCCTTTGACACATGCTCGGCTCCTTCGTCGATGTCTCTCTTTTGCAAACAAGAATGTGGCTCAGATTGGAGGGTCATTGAATAAGTTTTCTACAGTTCCTCGGGAAGAGATTTACGTGATAAGAATGTGGCTGAAATGATGGAGCATGGCCTGTGGAGGTTATTGAGTGTGAACTAATATTGGCGAGGGACTGCTAATTACAACTTCAGAACTTTCCTGCTCCTCCCACATCTTCTTGCTTACTTACCAGGCTCGGGGCTGAGCACGATTTGTAAAAGTATGCAAATGACAGTGGATCAGCACTTTCCCTCATTCTGTATGCTCTCCTCGTCCTCTTACTTCTTCTTATATCCAATTTCAGTGTGCTCTTCTTAGCTTCCCTTCTCTTTCCTTTTTCTATCATAGCTACTTACACATAGATGCAATTTGCTTTCGTGCAATTTTTCGCCTTTGTCTACTTTTGGGGTGTTATTAAAGGTTTGATTGAGGAAATTGTTGTTTTAATATAACAATAGGTATAAAAGACATTTCAAACTCTGTACTCTTGAGTGAGAACAAGTGTGTTTTGAAGGTAATCCTAATTACAAGATTAAAATAAGAAATATATTCTGACAAATGACAAGTGCAGTTGCTTTTTCTATTACTTTATTTCCCTTAGAATTGTGACCTTACAACACACAACTGTTCCACCCAATCGTGACCTTGGTACGCCCTTCACGGGAGCTACTGACTCCCTCCCGCGGTCAATTTCCCCCCTTCCCGTTTCCCTCCGAAGCAGTAATTCTAAATATGCCGATTCCCTCCCTTCCAAAAAACGGAACTGCTGGAATTAAATATTCCGATGCGTTTCTGTAAGTCCATTTGGTCCCGACTTTTGTGTTGGTAATACCTACTACCCAAATCTATAATAAAAACACCAACAGATTCGGCCGCCTACAATGTCCTTGGTCTTTAATTGTAGTTAAAAGTGATACGGAGGGTAAATCTGCACACTTGCTATTGAGTAAATTAACACGTGCTTTATAATCTGTTATCTTTGTACAATTGTGTACTATATACCCACTCAAGTGATATACCAGACATTCTTTAACCATATCTTTCCGAGTAATTTCAGGTACATTGTTTTCCCATTCTGGTACATCATGTTCCTCAATCTCAATTTCGTCCTTAATTTTGCTCTCTATATTTCCTATAGTTCCACTATTATGGCTCACTATTTCCTTTGCTAATAACTTCATTTGGTTAACAAATTGTGTTAAAGGCAGCTCTTGCCTATACTCACAATTGCCTTTAGGTGATATTGCTAATTTGTTTGGAACATAATTGACTGTAACATATGCAACTGGAGAAAATCCACTGTAGATGGATGATGGTCGGAATATATCTCATTATATCTCATACCTTTCTTTTTAGTTGCCTTTCATCTTTTCAAAATTGTATCAACAATTTTTTGTTTTTCAGTTAGGTATTTTGTTCCATCAGATTCATAGATATTGCTACTACTGCCATTTACTTTCCTTTTAAGTACTGGAATCTTTGCATTGGCTACTTTCAATTGACATTTTAGTCTAATTATATTACGCTGTTGTTCTTTAACCTTTTCTTTAGTAGGCCTACTTTATTACTAAAATGTCTACTGGTATCGCCCACGAGGGAAAGATTAACAGTCGTATTTTGAAGGCCTTCTGCATGACTTCCACTGTCTTTTAAATTGGTATTTCTTCCAACCCTTTTTGATAGGCGCTGTGAAGGAGGTTTACGGGAGTCTATTGTCCGTGATAAGTGTTTAGGAAGATTAGGAAAACGATGTGGAACTGCATGAGGCATTAACTTCCATCTTTGCCTTGCAATCTCAATATTTTCTCCATTAACTATAAACTTGTGTACCTTTATCAAAAGTTCTTATGAAAAATGTAAATCACACACATAAATATTAGAAGAAAGGTACTTGTCCTTTCTTGGTATGGCCCTCTCTCATTTAGAAAACAGTAGTTTATCTTTTGGAGGTGTAAAAAATGTTTACCCTTAGATTTGTCATATCCAGATCTACAACCAGGCACGAAACACATAGGCATGTCGATTATTTCTATAAATTCACAGTTTCATAAAAATTAACCACAATTTATCGCACTGTAACAAACAGAGCAACAATACACAACAATACTCCAATGCAATGCCCAGCGAAAAGCGCTGTAAATAGCCACACCAACGACTTAGCTGCCACCTGACGGAGGCGCCAGGTAGCTCTTGTATAATCATATGGAAGAGCAGTGGAGTGATCACACTTCCTCTTTCTATTCGCCCTGCTCATAGTATAAACTGTACATCTAAGTTTTGTTCATTGAAAAGTGAAATGAAGTAAAGGTTTAATGTGTTTTTCGGTATTAATGAGTACAATTTTGCTGTTAAACTATTAAGGCTCACATTTTCTATTCCTAAGTCCAATAAGTATCAATATTCCGCCACCAAGACACGGCATAAGGTCGTGGGCACGCGGCCAAATGGATTTCGAGACATCCCAGTGTGACACATGGCTTGTCATGCTTGTCATGTTACCTCTGATTGTTGCGTCTTTTTGCATTATGGAAACCAGAGACAGCGACGTTGGCCATGCGAAATAGATAATCATTGCAGTTAAGACGAGCATAACAGGTGTACGATGAGCAAAGTAGACGTGTTGTATTCCTCAAATTTTGGTCACCCCTGCTGTTGGCTTCTTTCAAGTTTCGAATTTAATTCAAGTGCCACTGGTTTTGGCTTTTATGTGAGTGGAGGTTTTCATTCCTAATAAGGGTTTGGTTTTCTATGGAAATTGTTACCTAGACACTCAGAGATAAGGGAGGGGTGTTTTTTAAGTTACATTGTGTTCAAGGTGGTATTTGTAAAATATTTAAATGGTATATTCAATATTCAAGTCATGATGAAACACTTATTGTACATTGAGTGACGTTATATCTAATTAAAATTGGACTATGGATGCTAATTGGGCTATGCCAAAAAAGAACATCTGGTTTGGAAAATGAACTGTTAAAGTTGTGAATAGACGAAGTACATTAATTTTTCAGAAGATAAACCAGTGTAAAGAAAAAAAAATTGAGGAAGAAGGATATTCACCTACCAAAAGTGTTCTTGTAGTAAAATTGAGGAAGATATACCTTCATTATCGAAATAAGGCTTTTTACAAAATCAACAAGCGTTCAGTTTAACTTTTTAATCCTCAGCCTAAATTCCATAACGTTTGTAATAGTACTCATGCTTAGTCAAGAGTTTATATTTTTCTTATTTCACACCTAGCAAGTGCGAAAATTGTGCAGAGATGAACAACTACCAAATAAATCGGAACACTGCAAATAACCCACAATTTCCTTCAATCGCCATCGAAATAAAGAACTGGTGCTCCATCGGTATTCCTGGTTTGGACCAAGGCTTCCTGGAGACGGAAAGAAGGCAAATATTTCTGCATTCACAGTATTTATCCACAACGTAGGCACTTCCACCAAAAGTAACCGATCGGTCACAAAAAACCACCCTATCGGTGCATAGTTGTGTATTTCCTAAAGTCTCATTCATATTTATTACTGGACATATATTTTAGGTGCTTTGGATACTTTTGTGTGTGTGTGTGTGTGTGTGTGTGTGTGTGTGTGTGTGTGTGTGTGCGCGCGCG
Source organism: Tenodera sinensis (assembly GCA_030765045.1). Classification (NCBI taxonomy): domain Eukaryota; kingdom Metazoa; phylum Arthropoda; class Insecta; order Mantodea; family Mantidae; genus Tenodera; species Tenodera sinensis. Next base: position 102,139,959 of record CM060966.1, on the reverse strand, counting down.
CGCGTGCGTGTTTATTGCTTGCCAAAGTCTCGTACCCTTTTACCTTATTGAATGCTTTCAACGCTTTTTCTGGGTCAACAGAAGCTATATGCGTTCCAAGGTTACATTCTCTTGTTTTTTTAATAATTTAGTTATCTGAAAATTTTTGTCTCTGAAGAAAGTTTCTTTTCTAAACACCGATTGGTTTTGTAATAGCAGTGGATGTGTAATTTTTGTATACATTTATTATTTTTGTATATAGCATATAAATTGTGTTTTAGATATATTTTTAGACGGTCATTGAATTATTTCAATTGTCTCTCAACTTTAAACTAGATATGTCTTCTAATAAATAAGCCTGTAATTTGGTGACCGTATATAAAATTCACTGCAATTTGGTAAATAAAACAGTTTACTCTTGCCCACTGGGCTACATATATGCGTACTACATCAAACCCACTGTCGAAACAAACTGGGGCATGAAAGCACACAGCTATTAGCTATATGTTCCAATGGTTAGGTCCTACTTAATTTATTGTGCCACTGTTTGGTGACTAAAAACACAAAGGCAAGTAAGTTTACCAAGCTATAAAGATAAGCATGTGTCAGTATTAATGGGACCTTCAGTACTCCAGTACTCCAATCATCGCATTAAAGACTGCTCTGGCACTTCTTCCCATGTACATTTATGTACAAGTGGAGGCTAGGGTCATTTGCCTATCACTTGGTCCAAACAGGAAACTGGAAAAATAGTTAACAAGTTATTGGATACACCTTTATCTTAAATTTCCTGGATGTCTGTATTGAGAAAGTGGCCTGACGTAATGAATGCTAATACTGCTCTTCGCCCTCATTCAAGGTAACTTTTGGGTCTGGAGAAGACTAGATGGAAGGAAACACGCCTGAGAAAGTAGTTGACCAACCTTTGGTTCAAAGATGGATCCTGTTTAAGGACTAAGGATCATCTTGGCCGGTTTTTGTGAGGTTTCCTTTACCTAGTACTACGGACTGTTTAGATTGAAGGAGAGAGGGTGAGTCCAGATGGAAACAACGGGCGCGTGTCTGCAATACTCTTACAGATTGTTACAAACGAATGCGTATACTGTGCTGTACATTACAGCTGTTAATATTTGTATTTCGTTATAGAACACTGCACTTTACGTATATGTAAAGTGAACACTGAATATCTGTTCACTGCAGTGGACGATAACATAAATGCGGATGTTCTCGAGCGTGAGTTTTCATCTCTCACCTAAACAAAAGCTATAACATGAGAAACTCCTTTCGACACCGCAAGAGGTAACAGGAGCATGCGAATAATGTACTATATCACGTCTGATATATTTCTTATTTCTTTTAGTCTAAAGAGTTCGGTTAGTTTTTGCAGCAAGACATCTCACACGGGATACATTACTTAGGAATCAATGCTTTTTTTTCTAACACTTTTGAAGTTCATCGTTCACAGTTTTCCTAAGTTTCCGGCTTTAATTTTCCTAATTTTTAAATATACTGGTTCTCTATGCCCTTAGCCTTCGGCTATTAATAACTCAGATGTTTCTAGGAAGTTATGACATTGGGTGAGCAAAACAAAGAGATTATTCTGAATGAAATTTAAACTACTCAAAAGATCTACTAAAATTAGGAATTTTGGAATTTGAATTGCATATGACATTACTTTTTGGAGTCTAAAGTATTGTTCACTTTCAGAGTATATTTCGGTATATTTGTTTACCTTCAGTCTGTATCCACAGGCACGTGCCAAGACAGTATGCTCCTTGCATCAATAACATGAAATCACGGACCAGTAAACTAATCCGCCCTCTAATAACGACCCAAATGGGCGCAGGCATATATGAATTACCCCCAAGGACAAATATCACGTTTCTGAGGCCAAAGAATTTGCTATCCCGAGCAGTGCACTAAAACGAGTTCAGAGGTGACCATGGTAAGATGCCTGAAAGGGTTACTGAGATTTCCTACGTTGGCCCTGAATCTCTGGTTGGAATCACTACACGTAATCCAACCTAAGGGCAAAGAACTAGACTTAAGTCCATATAACTCTTTCGTGGTCTCTTCTAAGATTGAACAGAAGAGGAATAAGGTAAATACAGTGAAACCTGATTTATGCGTATATCAACGGGAAGAGGGAAGATTACTGGTAACTCAGAATTACTTACTAATGGGATTTTGATAATGCATCATATTTAAAGGAAAAACACAGTACGGTGAGCCTACAGGTGAAAATTTTACAAACCTCAATGATATATACCAACAAAACATTATTTTGAATTACTTCCTGCTTTAAAGAATTCACTTAATTTGGCTTATTTCATTTTTCTTGCATTAAGTGCACGCACTTCATTTTTGTTATCGGTCTGGGTGGCTCAGTTGGTTAGACGCTGGCCTACTGTTCCCAAGGTCGCGGGTTCAAATCCGGTCCAGGCCTATGGTTTTTAAGTGTGCTTAAAAACGACAGCTCCATGTCAGTAGATTTACTGGCATGTAAAAGAACTCCTGCGGGACAAAATTCCGGCACATCGGCAACGCTGATGTGATCCTGGCAATTGACAGCGTCGTTAAACAACAAAATATTTTTTATTTCACTTCATTTTGTTGCTTATGACTGTACATAGCAATTCTTATGTGTAAGACAATTTCGGTTTGGTTTCGTGTGGATTTAATTCCGCTTTTCGTATAAATTTTACTTTCTGATCTAGACTATAACATGTCCTTTTTCTAGTCTGATTAAAACCAGCTGAAAATTGAAAGATAAAACAGCTGTTCAACGCTAAATTTCAGATACCGAAAACTTCTATCTTTGCTTCTCGTTTATTGTTAAGACAGTGTCGCTCCAAAAGCTGCCGGCTTTACCAGCAAACATCTTTATATTGTCACCGCGCCCGCCGCATCTAATTGCCGACAACAGCAGTGTCACCCATCGCATTATTGTCGGCACTACGGCAAAGGAGCCGAAGGAAAGAGACAGAGAATGGCCGCATTGTTGGGGTGCTTGCCGAAAGACAGAAAAGGATAGAGGCTTCTGGAGTCTTCTACTTTGTATCTCGCCGCAATAACTGAACGTTCCTGAAGCTTCCAGAATAGTGCCTGGGAGATATAAATAGCGGTAAAATGCGACAGAAGGGAGTCAGTATGTGAAGCGTTGAGTAGTCGTGCCGACGGAGACGGACAGACGATGTGAAGCGTTGTGCCGACGGAGAAGAGTTAGTTCTTTGTGTTACGAGTTCGGAGCCGTGCTGTTGGAGAATCGGAAAAGACTTTCTTGTTGTTGCAACGAGTGCACAAAGTTACTGTTTACGGAAATAAAAGTGTTTCTTTATCTAGACTACATCTGTCATCTTTACTTCACAACCAACCAAAAGTCACAATATTTTGTTTCCACAGTCGAAAGCCGCTAACTCTGCTTGCCTCTTTGTTAAGAAAGATAAGGAAAATACGCCTTGAGTTTATTTTAAGATAGCGTATGTCGTATGCTCTTTATAATTACGTGAAGTCCAGTTGTATTTTACTGAAATTTAATAATGTAACAGTGAATTACGTATAAATGCATTACGTATGAATAAGATTCTATTAACACATTTCTAAATTACACTTTACAGGTGCCTACAAAGATACAAATACGAATTACTTAGAACTGGGTTACCTATAAATCAAGTTCAACTGTTGTTGCATTAATTTATGCATATTGTCAGACATGTTTAGCTTACCATAGTTAATTGTCCTTTCTTGGGAAGAAAGAGTTTTATATTTACCTTACTTATCCTTTTTCCTCTCTATTCCTTTTTGTCGCTTTAACCCTAATAATATCTTTACGGATCTGTTAGGAGATACCTAGGCGTAGAACTGTGCGTGACGGACCGCTAGCCTTTAAGATACCCCTATCCATATAATGCTGCTTCGTCACGAACTGTACCTCCACCTCTGTGAGATATTTGGCATTAAGGTGCCATCTGCTTACATTATCTATCGATAGATGTCACAGCATTCGCTGCAACCACCTATTTTTCATTTACACTATGGTTTTAGAGTTAAAATGGAACGTTGTGTCGTGGCGTTAAATATCAAATCAATATTTCTAGGTGACTGGAGGAAACTACTAAAAGACCCATTAGATTGGTTGGATCACGAGATTTGAACGCTGACCTCCCGTCCCGAAAGCGAGCTCTATACGTTACCGCGGAGGCATCTCACTCTGTATATTTATACTAACGACGACGCCAATTCTGCGCAGCCTAGGGCACAATCACTTCACCGTGCAAGCTTGCTGCCGTATGTGTACACGCCGTCACGACACCTTTGGCACCTGAAGGCCACGTTGTACACACGTCAACAGGCTCGACTGCCTCAGGTTAGCGTAAATCTAACTAAACCCCAGGATGCGCCGACAATTGCTGGTACCATCCATACCACACCTGAGTCTATGATCCTGGAGAAGCCCGAGGATACACAGGCTGACGTTGTAAACCTCTCCACCTAGATTGCTGCGCTCGAGGAGTCAGCGAGTCAACTCAGCCTCATTCTTGCTATCCACTACGTAAAGTTCAAGGTATTCCAAACAATGCCAGGCTTTGAAGATATCTCTACGGGGTTGGATGAACATATTTTGTCCACCAAAGGCTCGTCGTGGAGAAGGAAGCAGCTCTTCAAACGACACTGGACGAACTACTACCCATACAGGCTCACCCCCTCGGGGGCACACTTCTGAAGCACTAGTGGCTCACTACCGTGAACGCCGGAAGTTTCACTAATCCCTCACCCTCACCCTTCATATCCTCACCATAAATTCCTAAGGGCTTCGGTCACGATCACGTCCTAGCAGCTTTCATTCACCTGGCTTTGGTCCCTGTGGCCGGCTACCACCAATCCGCAGATGTAATAGCAGTACTGCCTCACTTTCACCCTGAATTACTCCTTTCCTTTCTACCTCTATATCCTTTGCTTCCGGTGGTGTCTTTTTAGTCCAGCAATGTCATAGCGGCGAAGCCGACACTCCCCACTGTACCCTCCAATAAAACGGAAGTCCATAAATAGATTTCTCCTTCATTCAAAAAAATAAAAAGATATGGAATTACTAGAAGGAGATACATTGGAACCAAAACAACGGAAAAATAATGAAGGCATCCTTTCCAATTGAGTTGCGCAATAAACCTCTTAGACTGACGTGCGAAAGGTCGATGAAACTTAAAGTAAATAAATAAACATTTTATTATCCACATCAAGTGGACGGGCAACCTAAAAACAGGATTCTCCACTTTATCGTCCCGAAGATTACAACCCTAGTAATAAGTAATAGCAGCGACAGCGCAAGTCCAAAAGGATAAAAGGATGCCAGAGACGATTTCTACATTTTGCCACAGACTGTTGAGAACTCCTTTGAACTCTGTGCTTTTTTGTTCACTAAATATTGTGAGCTAGATGCTTCAGCATTCATTTCTTGAGCGTCATTCTTTCACGGAGACGTAGATTTTACATATATGGTGATCATAGCTCATTATTGTTACAACGATGCATTTGCTATTACAGAAAATCCACCCTCTGGAGTATATTCATTAGTATTGTTGCACTTAAGCACGTGCCAGAACGTTGAAGTGTTTACTGTTTCCAAGCTGAATGTAACAACTAAAGAGGACGTTAAAATGCAGCGCTTTGAAAACAAGTGTTTTGGAAGGGTTGCAGTGTAATTAGAATGATCAAGTAAAAGTTGGGCCGAACCCCTCCATGTTTTTCATAAACATGCAGTGTTTTAAAAAAGAACTTCGATATTAGAGTAAAGACTATTTGTTTTCCAGGTAGTGACTAAATGGTTACAGAAAAAGCAGCGATGTAAAGATTTAGCTGCATGTTAATCATTCTTCGCCCTTCGTTTGTTTTTTTACGAGGTAGATGTTCGTCTCTTTACTAATATTGTCCTCATTCCGTCTTTCTAGCTGTATAAGCTATTTGCTGTTTTTTGCAAGGCATCTTTTATTTCGCACATTTTCTCTTATTGTAGAGATTGGAGAACACTCCTCTCTTCTTTTCTTAATGCCCTCTTTGCTTCTGATGGTATTAGGAAGCCCAGAACGACCGCTGGGAAACCGGTCGAAGACAATGAAAACATTCAGCCAGCAGCTCCCGTCCTATAAAAGGGTTATATAAAATGGATTTTGTTTGTACTTCCCCAAACGCGAAGCACTGGCTGATGAAGGAAACAAGACATACACCATTAAAATAGACTTTAGTATATTTACTTATTCGTTGCTCTGGAGCTCTAGGTAAACTTTGCAAAGCATTTCTGAAATGAGTCGGCATCCCTTTTAGTATTCATATAGACTAGGAACGACATTACAACTTCATGCTATCTGAATCTGTTAGCACAAGGGAGAGAAATAATTTTCTCTGCTTTCTTCGTATTCTCAACAAAGATGGGCTCTTGGTAACTGCATTAAGATAACTTATTTAATTCTGAAGCGGGATTTTAATGTCTTTAGTAATTAACCCTTCTTGCCTGATGTAGCATATTTGACACAGAAGTATTTTGTCAAGATTATTCACAAGCAGAATGTCTAAATCTTACACTTTTTATGTAAATGTTTTCAAAATTTCATTGCATTACTATTCTACCGTAGTTATAAGTGTGTTCTAAATTTTGTGCGGGCATCTTTGCAGGAGTTTTTGCAAAATGTTGTGTTACGCTGGGAAGTCATTTGCAGCGGATTTTTCGATGTTAGAACGTTTTTTTTCCGCGGGTCATGTGCTAATGTTGGTGGAAATGTCTATGTTGGAGATATTTTCTGTGAGTATTGAATTATTTACGTTTTTTCTGTCCCCTAGAAGCCTTGATGTGACCCAGTGGTGACTTGGAATTCCAGTTCTTCAGGCGTTTGGTGATTGAAGGAAACTGTGGGTTATTAGTTGTAAATTAACACTCCTAATACTGAAAAAAACATGTTAAACTTTTATCTTTACTTCAGTTTCAAAATGAAAAACTTGGATGCACTATTTACATTATGATACACTAATGCTGGCTACAGAAGTACAGCATCTCACATCTTCTTGCCTTATAAACCGCTACAATCCTTATTCCCACGGTTCTAAAAAACTTACTAGATAAAGATTAAGTTATACATGTAGTTATGTATTTACTGGAAAGAAAATTCCGTTCAATTATTGTAACTCTTAAAGTGCTAACAACGAAATAGTGGTAATCTAAGGTTTGAAATGTTATCACATTAATCACCTCTGTTATGCCCAAAATGTTGATACCATATTTTATACTGTCTGAGTCTTTTAGCTGTATCCAGCCCTCTGAATCTTAATACATGCCTGTTCACATGGATCTAGAAAGTTTTCAAGCGATTTCCAGCTGCAACAATGCAGAAAATAGGAATTACAGGGTCTTTAAAACATACGGGAATTCTAACCGCGGACTTCCCGATTACCAGCCTATGCTTAAACGACCTGAGCCACCCTTGTCTAAAAATATTAAATATTTTAGACTTTTTGTTTACTTTAACGCAAAAAATTATTCCATTAAAAAGTCCAATCAGCTCACTTCACGTTGCTTAGGTTTTTAAACATACAAACGCTATTAAAACAAGAATAAAAAATACAGCACGTCCTGCAAATTCTACTTGGAAATTTTACCTGAAGGTTACATACTGCCTTTTCTCGACATCTACAAGTTATGCAGATAAAGTCTTTACATCTTCTGGATTATCAGTAACAAAAAGAATGACAAATGAAACAGCAGGATCAGCGACGTGGGTGTGGCTTTCTGGGAGCAATTCACGTCTTTGTGTTGCTCTATACAGACAGGAAGATTGAATCTTACAACTATATAGAATATGTGTTGGGGCTTATCTTCAGCTACCTGAAACATGTGCGGGAGGATAAGCATCACAGCGAATGCCGACATGATTGTCTTACGTATCCATATCTGCCTTGGGTTACGTCGGCCGTGCGCTGACAAATTGGAACTGAATTGGAATCCAGCCTTCGTTCCATATCATGATATTCTATCAGGAACTGCGGGTGAGAAGGGCGTATCCTCGGTTTTCAATATTTCCACATGATAATTTTGTTCTCGCTGGAGGATTTATGAAAATAAGAAGGAAAATAAAAGTTGTGTTTCCTTGCAGTTCATATACCTATATGATGTCAACGTTGAAGTTGCAATGAAGTTACTGAAACTACACCTTAAGATTTGATGTGAAGATAATCAAACCTCAACTGCAACTTTCTGAATAGCTTATCCGAAACTCCGCTATAATTTAAACCAACATTAAAATATTTCGTCAGAAAATGGCGAAAAGCTTAGACGATTTGATGCGTTTCTGGCATCCATCCATTTATTTAAATATTCATTCAAATATTCATTCATTCAAATATTCATCCATTCATTCAAATATTCAAATATTCATTCATTTATTTAAAGAACAGATTTTTTTAAACCTAACGAGCTTTATTTCTTCTAAATTAACCATCAGCAACTTAGTCATACAGATTATTAACAACATTTGCTTCGAAATTACTTCATTATTTAATTTCTAGCTTAGCCTATACTGGCTAATTCCATATTTAATTCCATCTTAGCCTATACTAGCCTATCTCTCCACATTTATTTCTAGCTTAGTCTATACTAGCCTATCTCTGCATATTTAATTGTACCTCTAACGCTTCCATTTTTTTAAAATATTTCTACATAAACAAAACACAAATAATGAAACCTTTCGCACTGATGGATGGATGCATTATCTGTAATTTACTAAGAAATTTTGAAAATCTCCAATTAAGTTGCTTCACTTTTCGGAGTTGTCAATTTTCTTTCACTTCCAACTAAGGCATATATTTTTAAGTTATGTATTTGAGAGAGAGAGAGAGAGAAAATGGCTCTAACGATTTTCATTAAAATGCCATATGTTTAAGGCCGCGCCGTAGCCGAGTGGTTAGACCATTCGCTTCTCACCAAAGCGGCCCGGGTTCGATTCCGGGCACCGCATGTGTTGGACGAAGCGGCGCTGGGGCGGGTTTCATCCGGGTTCTCCGGTTTTACCCGCCATCTCATTCCACCGGTGCTCCGTCTTCATTCCATGTATCATCAGTGACACCGCTTGCGGTGCCGTATGTAGTAAAAGCGGGCGTTAAACACTACAACAATGCCATATGTTGAAGATATTTGTATGACAAATGAAATGTATATTTTGAATGTTCTGGCTATAGCCTATTTAGTCCTGTTTACTCTGGATGACTTTTGAATAACTCGTAAACCGTAAGAGATAAATAAAATCTTACCATACAAAAAATGTAGATCTCGCTAAAGCATACAATTTATGTCTGAATAATTTGTTTTGTAGAGTGCACTATTTCGGAGATATTCCATGTTATTTGTGTTGTGTTGTGTTGTGTTGTGTTGTGTTGTGTTGTGTTGTGTTGTGTTGTGTGTGATTTCGGAATCCTAATGGTTATATATATATTTTTCTAGTTTCTGCAAGTATCAGTAGTTCTTAATATTTTAAGCACTTGTTAATCAGTGTTTATGTTTTACTACGTCAGAAAAATGTAATTTAATTAAAAATTATTCACCACTGATAACTCAATTTGCAATTTAGCCAAACATCGATCTATGTATATGCGTGTTTGTTTCAACAAGTCTTTAATAGTTCAAAGTGTTAAAAAATATTTTCTCCATTTTCAAGGGAAAGAGCTTTATATTTATTTGCAAAAATAGACAGACTCAATAGGGCTTTGACACAAGTGTTATAAATATCAGAGAATATCCAAAATTTGAGTGGAGTTGCTTGAAAGAAGCGAATTATTCGGAAAACTTCACTAATACATGGAGTAGTAATGGGAAAAAAACATAGGGTTTCTAAAAGCCCCAACACGTAGATTAAAGCATAATTCATCTGAATGTGATTTCAATATATGGCGAACTAGACACCGTTCACGATCTGAACTAGCCTTTAGCATTTTAGTCCTCGTAGATGCTATAAAAATTTAGTGCCAATATTCCTGAACACCTTTTGATAAACTAGGTTTTAAAAGTAGTCATCCTTGCCCCCTCTTGCCAATTAGTCACCCAGATTGGTTGGTGGTTTCAAAACAAGCAGAATGTACATAATTAATGGACCAAACAAAGCAATATCAGAAGTGTAAACTGCTTTTCAAAATATAAATATTAAAAACAACTAAGAGGGCAAGATTTAATTAATGTAGTATAGAATTGAATATGTTGTGTATGTATGGGTGTGAACTTTTGATACTTTATATCTGTAATATATGATTAGCAAAATTCCAAAACCAAGCTATGATTTTCAGGTAACATGTTCATTCATGACGGAGAAAACGTTCTATTTATCAAGTTGCCCATAAATATAACAACATACGATTTATCGTTTAGATTTCAGTGTAAACGGCTGACAAATGTATATTTTCTAGTATTCATCTCAGGACTATAAATATTTAAAGAATTAGTGATGCACCTGAACATTTTAGATTTGATATTATTTAATATCCGACTTTAACGTTCACGTTCAATATACATACAAACTTAAAAAAATGGCCTGTGTGCCCGAGTCAGAAGATTAATACTCATAAAATATTTTAATCTTACACCCTTTTACGTACATAACTTGATTCCTATACATCTTCTCGTACGCGCATTTCAAACACTCCTTTTCTCTAAAACTAGTATTTTTTCCTAATGGCACTGTAATATAATACATTAACAAAGGAATATAATACTATACAGATTTATTTTATTTTCATTTGCGTCTACAAGGCAAAGTAATGCCAAAGGGTGTTCTGGTTTTAAGAAATCTAATATTGTTGCAGGAATCTCCAGTTCTGGTTGAAATAATTATGTACTGCTGCAGATCTAATGGACTCTTATTTCTTCCATTGGGTTAGATCAGGTTCTCTGTCCTCGTTTTCCTTTTCGTGTTAGGAGCTCGTGTATGTGGTTTATCCTTTTAACACTTGCAGGTTATTTGGCGATTCGGAAGTAATCGCTCACGTAGAGAACATTCTTTTTCTTCTTTCTTTCATGGCTTGGGCCAAAAGGCCTATTTATTCCATCTCTACCTTGGTCGTCCTCTGTGTTCGTAAGATAGGAGTATTTATAGTTTTCTCCTACCATCCATTCTATTATATGTTCGTCTATTTTTTTTTTTTTTCATTTATTGCATACACCACCGCTCATTAATTTAAATACACCCAATAATTGACATTAGTTCTCTGAAGATAGGGTCTAACACCATGGTTATGGTTGAGTAAGCAAAGGAATAGTACAATAGTGTTAAACATGTCAAGATTTCGTGTTTATGCTCATCTATTTAGATACAATATTATCCAAAAACAATGTGTGTATAAACATTATGTATATATCTGATATATTTGTTTACCTGTTTGATGACTGAAGCCGCATTTGGTGCACCTGTATTGTTCCTGCAGTGTTGTGATGTCCGCAGTGAACTTCAGCATTGGTAAGACACATAACATTTGGTTTTTGCATTTCAGTTTCTTAGTGACAGTTGAAGTGTGTATATCGCTAATATGGCTCCACGAGTGGAGATATCCATAGAAAAACGTGCTGCAATTGTAGCACTTTGACAAGCAGGTTTATCAATTCGTCAAATTGCGAAACAGTATAATGTGTCTATAGAGGCAGTGCAGTACACCCTTCACCGCCAGAAGACAACAGGTAGCAACAAGGACATACCACGACCAGGAAACCCTCGTAAAACAACTAAAAGTGATGATAAATTTATCTGAATTACAAGCTCGTACCAGCAAGAGAAATAGATTCAAAACAACGCCCCAAATTCTTGCAGACAAAAATATCTGTTGCAATCAATAAACAGGAGACTGATTGAAGCCGGCTTGAAAGGATGTGTCACAGCAAGAAAACCCCTTCTAAGGCCCATAAATAAAAAGAAGAGAGTTGAATGGGCTAGAAAACATCGTAATTGCACGTGTAAGCTAATATAATTATATTTTTGAGACAAAGTTTTGTGTGTTTAAATCTGAAATACTAGGGTATATTGAAATTAACGAACAGTAGTGTATACATTCAATCTGGCTCTAATTTCTTGCTTTTCATTTTATCCAGTTCTGCATATCCTAACACAGATCGAAGAAATCTTATTTCCGGCGCCTGAACACGACTATAATCTTTTTTCTTTAATGTCCAGGACTGATAGCTGTAGATCAAGGCCGGCACTGCCATTAATTTAAAGATCTTCATTTTAATGTCTTAATGTTATTTTAATTCTTTCACATATCTTCTGATATTTGTTTAATTTATTGAATATCTTGATAAAAATTATAGGCACATCGCACCTTAAATAATACTTGTTCTAGGCATCTATTTGGTAATACAATGTTAGAAATAGAGATTTTTAAGTTCTATACATTTAGAATTTGATATAAGTAAACTAGTTTTTGAAACTTTTCCACCGAATGTCGTCTTTATATGCCAACATCTTTATTTCAGTTCCTTCAGTACCAACACCTCATGGTGCTTCCACTATCTATTTGAAATATCGTCCAAATAAATGTTAAAAACACTGGGGTATAATGATAATGTGACATTTTTGATATATATTTTGGCACAATTCCCTATCCAACCCTTATCCTCTAAACACAGGTAACCTTCCATCAGAAGCTTCTTACCTCCCCCGCACTGAAGCTATAGTTGTAGCTATTATTCATGCATGTTTCTGGCAAGAGAACTGTATCAGAACTTTAAAAAACCAATTTTTAGCCACCTAAAAGAGGCTCTAACGTTATGAAAATAGGCACTAAATTTAGAGGTTTGCGCACCTAAAAATATTGTCTTCTAAAACTAAGTATTGAATTTCATGTATTTAAAATATTTACATGTGTTTATTTTAAATGTTTATACATTCTCCCCTATTCTTAGGGTTTCCTCTATGCAGAGGTTACCCTCATCACCCGGCCGCTGCGTCCTGCAGCCGTAGCCAAGACCATGGAGGAGTGCAGGTTGGGGGTGACGGTTCAGCACGCCGACTCCCCCGACCGTAAGGCGACTACTTGACCTTTTAGGGGCGCTCTACCTTTCTATCAAGATAGCTCCTCAATTGGCCCCCCAGGCCAACGAGGCTGAGTGCACCCCGTACCAGACCTCCCAGCGGGGACAAAATTCCATGTTGATACTGGGGATCGAACCCGGGTCCTCCGCGCCAGAGGCAGGTGCGCAATCGCCTGCGCTACGGAGGCATTGTAAAGTTTAAAAATGAGGTTAATCAGTGAGTATTAAGACTTATACAGGAAATGCTTGTTACATTATTATGGTCAGAAAGGTTTTATTATGACTTAAATTATGAACTTACGGAAAATAAGGAAAATTATCATGGTAATATTCCTACAGAAGCATCGTTTCAAGCATATTCAGAAACCTATTTATTGGTATCTCTCTCTCTTTCTGTCTCTCACATGCTAACGTGAAGCACACAAGCTTAGCAGGAACCCAGTTCGCAACCAAATTAATCACTTGCCTCCCTCCTCCATCTCATTATATTGCCTTATATGAAGTTTGTATGAATAAATTGTCGTTAATTAAGTGCATGTCAGGAGCTGGTTTCCCCCTCCAAGAAGATTGTTGTAATCATCATGTAAGCAAGCAATTACCGCGTATGAACACCTCGCATTATTCTCGGTCTCTGTCGACCGTGAACTCACTAATCACTTAATCAGAACTTTTCTATGGCTAGACTTCTCCTCTGCTAGTGGCTTTATTCAAAGCTGATGTATAGAACTAGACTATCATTTTCTCTTCAATCAAATTAAATTTGAAGCATCTGCTAGATTTTTTTTTTCATCTCTGCCCTTGAATGGGGCAGAATGAAACACTTAGAAGAAATATTACTGTGACAAAAGAAATATTAGAAACAAAAAGAAATATATATCAGTTTCATGATATAAAACAAAATTAAAACATATATTCTAATCTTAGTGAAGTTATTAAATACCTACGTTTAGAATCCTTTTCTTGCATTGAATACCATTAATTGAACTGCCCTTACAAATTAAGTGTAATAGATTTAAAATTTCTAAGTATTGTAACAAAATGGCAATTCAACGAACCCCACTTGCTGATACCAGTGTAACAAAACTACAAAACCCGGTCTGATTAATTTCCTATCACTGATTATCTTCTAAAATTTGACCACAAATACACAGTTTTCTTCCTACAGACTACAGTCTTCGGCGCTATCAGAACTCACAGCTGTTGTTCTCAAGTTCAGTCCTTTCGGTGTCTTTCTTCAGTTTCTCTGTCTCTCATTCCCTAATTACGATGTTACAATCACTCGCGACGCTCGTAGAATCTCCTTACACATACAAACACGATACACACCTGCACAGCTGTCTCACACTCTCTGACACACTGATCGACATATGTTCGTAACTCAACTGTAAAACACTCTGCTCTGTTTTTCTCTGGTCTCCTTACATACTGCGGATGACGTAACAGGATCTTCCTCGAGTTACACATGCACGCATCGGAAATGACGCAACCAGAACATTCGTGAACATTCTCGAAAGACTTTTTGTTCCTGCCGCCTCGATTGTTGACGGTCACGTACACACATCAATTGTACGAGGCAGCCCGGCCCTGAACGCCCTTGCCCCTACATTGCAGCCCCTCCAGGTATGCATACTTTGGACATATTGATGCAACATGTGAATTGCACAAAATGAATCATACTATGTTAAAAAAAAAATGCCATGGACAGGTTGAAGCACTCTTTACCTCACAAACGTCAGTATGTGATCAGTTATGGCACTGGTGTTCAGTGAAATTGTGTTTGAGTTTAAAAACTAATTTTTATTGGAAAAACTCACAAATTGAAATTGTGTCGTCTTCATCATCAATTCTTCCACGTGTGCTGTGCACCCACTTATGCCACATCGAACCGGATGCCCATGGCTCAATAACTTCGTTTAAAGTTCTTGCTGTTACTTAGTGGGTCTATTGGTTTCATTTTTGGTTGTGATGAGGTTTTTCTTGTAGGACTAGTAGTGTTCCTTTGTTTCCTGGAGGCTTATTTTTTTATTTTAAAGCTGACAAATACAGTCTCTAGATTTTCTTTGTCAACTGAAGAAAAAAATTGTCAATACATAACTATAATTTAAAGTTAGCATGATGCACTATATTATGAGTTTACACAATATGCAGCACATAATGTTACAATATTATTATCAACATTACATCATGTTAAAGGGAATAATGCAGATATTTGGTGGGAACAGAGTACAATCCCAAGCTAATCCCATTTCGCCCTGGTCCGTCTGCCCCGTCCCAGTAAGTAAATACTAAATGAGGCCCTGACCAGAAATACCCGGAGAAATTACGATAATAAAGGTATCCAACAGAACTCAGACAACGTAATTGAAATTGACAGGTTTGTTAAATATTCAAATAAAGCTATTAATTGACTTTGGGAGTTAACAAAGCTTTAAACAAAAAGCAGAAATTGTACAAGAATCTCGATGCTTCTGCCCACATAGAATAGCTGCAAATATTGGTCGATCGACTTGTGTTTTCCCGTGGTTTCCCTTTTCACTGGGGTAGATTTTCTAGCCCACGGTTTCCTTTCCAATCCTTTCTCATTTCTTTCCCTGGTCACCATTCAGGTAGGTACGTTCCGGTGGATGTGGACAGATGGCAAATATTCTTGCGTTCTGTAAGCCGTGCGGCTCGGGTCGTAATGGTTGCCGCGTTACCCTCTCCCATACTTCGGTCGTGTAACTGTTAGAGGCTAGGCGCGCTTCTGGGCTTCGCTGGCTCCATTCTATGACAAACCTGCGGTCTCACTCCACCTCATCCCTTCCCTCCTGGGACGGTGGTAGCCTGCAATAGATCCATGTCGGGATCACGGTCTCCCCTCGTTTATACAATCAAAACGGATATCATCTAAATAATTTCTGATGCCACAGACAATGTTATTGGAAGATCTGGTGTATTTTAACGTGCTGATCGAATAAAAGCTGATAACTTGTTAATCAGTGGTTTAATTCCATTTGCATCTTATACCAAGATGTAAATTTCTTGTGAAGAATTTCTTGACTGTACAGGCTGTTAGGAATATAGGTAAGAGCAAATATTTTGATAGTTGGCATCTGAGTATGTGTCTACTTCGCTGATGCTAATTGTTTTCTTTACATCTAAAAGTTTTCCCACTAACCAGTCACATATTTGACTATCTGATGTTCTTTTCTTTTTCTTTTGCATGGTCGTAACTGCGCCATCAAATGCACAATGCTGGTGCAATAGGCTATCCGTGCATTAAATGCGTGACCCACTGCTTTGCAAAAATTATTCAAAATCAGATCTGTTGCAGAATTCTGCGTCATGTCTGTTACATACTTACCTGAGGATACTAACTAAAGCGGAAACATACTGCTCTTAAGTAAAATTATAAATGCACAAATTAAGTAAATGTTGATGAAATACAAATATCTGCACTTATACCCTTAAAAGCACATATATTTTTCAATTTAGGCAATGTGAATTTTATTACGTTCAAGAAAGTGAAGAATGATTTAACTTTGATTAATGTACTATATTTTAGAAGGTTTAACATAGGTATATCTTGAATTTTCTGTGAGTAGCTAATATACGCCTGTTCATTGTGAACAAATTTTGTATAGATCATTCATAAACGACAACATACTTTAAAATTGGTACACAAAGGTATGTTTATCTTTTTAACAGACAATAAAAATACCAAATAATTGTGGTAGATAAATAATTCCTAAGG